>JAMPIV010016231.1:0-262807 GCA_024509875.1 Oreohelix idahoensis
ACCACCCACTTATTAAAAGAACAAATATATACAAAAATAAATACATAGAACATAGAAAAAGAACTCTGGCAAACAAGATTCTCAGCATCACACGCTGTATGTAACTTTATGCCAAAAATAAAGATCCTCCCGGATTTTGCCTCCTTCCCAAGGAATGATGATACAAACTCCTTGTAGACCAGGGTTAGGTTTAGACTTCGCAACTTGCGCACTTGAACCTGACTGCCATTTTTTCCGTGGCATTCTTGATGTAAATGGTGAATAAATCTTGATTGTAGGCCAACGTCGGTCATAAAACTTCAAGTTGATAATGTAAATTTCTTAGGAAAGTCTTTTCCCTTCAATAACTTCATCTTTTGAAGTCGATACTTGAAAATAGGACAGCAATTAATGTACTTCCAACCCCACACGTCAGCAGACGACACACACCGCCGTTTTGAAAATTTCCGATTTTTTCAGAAAATGTAATCCAACGACTTAAAAAATTTCTCCGGACATCAGCATTCAACTTTATGCTCCGGATCCCGGCTTGGCCCACGTTTTAGCTGTTGGGTGTCTGTTTATTAAAATATAGATATGCTGAGTACACTTCTGGTTACTCTGGCCAATAGTGATAGGGGTATCAATGCTTGACACTGCAGACAGCTCATCACACACTTGAAAAATATATGTCACCACAAAGGCTAGGTGGACAATCAATACAGTTTATTTTACACAACATTGCTCCACATAGATACACTTGAGGCCATTGTAACATATGGCATTGCATATACAGTCATCAGTATAGCTTTGTACCGTCTGTAGCTAGAACACTGTCCTCGACAGATTTACACATTTTTAATTACTCACGTTCTTCTCAGAAATCATAATTCCTTTCACAAATATACTAGCATCATCTCACGGAGGTATATGGACGATCTAGTGATGGAACATCATAGGAATATGTCCTGGAGTAATATAATTCTCAGGAGCTCACAGACATACGTCTACCTGCTACAATGAAACACATAGAAGAACCTAGCAGACGATCGCCCACTTTTGGGAATCCCGACCTTAACGTCTGTAATCTGTATCACATTTCGTTTTATTCACTGTTAATTCATATGTTCTGTCTATCACTGAGTATCGTTTTTCTGCTGCAACAGTGGATTTATCTTTGTTGTTTTGTGATAGTTGAGTAGTAACGTTTATTTCATTAAACTTCATATATATTTATCAGTCAGTGTGTTTTTATTATCTCAATTCTTAGTGTCTTGACAGAGTTTTGTATTCGTTTGACCCATACCTTGAAGGTCAACGGTCAATAGTCGTATAATATAACTGGAACTTTCAAAAGCCTTCAGTGAACAAGTCTCGTTCGGACGACTACTACATTTTATTAATCATTCAACGTTTATCATGAATTTCCAGACAATAGGATATTTCACATTAAAGACACTTGCTATCACAGTTCAGAGTCTACATCTTATCAGACAATGCACGTCTGTCATGTAACCGTTCTAAATATTGTTCATGTTTATCTACCAAGCATTTGGCATAATTATTACATTTACGCAGTATTAATATCTCTGCTAATAGTTTCATTAGGGTCATTGCCTAATATACACATCGAAAACTATGTCTATAATATCTATTCAGTTTTGGCATTACTAGCCGGGCTCTATCAGCATTATCTCCGTGCTCGTATCTCACAAATATCGGATCGAAATTTACAAGAGTGCACAAATTATAGAGGAACAATGTTACTTTCAGTGCCAAGAAAAGTATTAAACAGGATTATCCTTGAAAGATTAAAAGAGTCCATAGACAAGAAACTGAGAGATGAACAAGCAGGTTTTCGACAACACAGATCCTGTACAGACCAGATAGCCACTTTGAGAATAATAGTTGTACAAAGTCTGGAATGGAATTCACCACTATACATCGGATTTGTGGACTACGAAAAGGCATTTGACAGTGTAGACAGAGAATGGAAATTGATGAGGCATTATGGAGTTCCCCTGAAAATCATTAATTTAATAAAGAAAACATATGAAGACAAGACATGCAGAGTTCTTCATGAAGGACAGCTTACAGAACCGTTTGGGATAAGAATATGAGCTCGACAGGGTTGCCTCTTGTCTCAATTTCTTTTCTTACTAGCAATAGACTGGGTTACGAGAACATTGACAACACACAGAAATGGAACCCAGTGGACTCTGACTAAGCAGTTGAATGATCTGGATTTTGCTGATGACTTAGCTCTTCTGTCCCATAACCGTAATCAGATGCAGGACAAATTGAAAAAACTCGATGAGAGGTCACAGCAATTGGGTCTGAAAGTACACAGGGAAAAGACAAAGATAATGAGAATAAATGCAGGTAATGATAACAGGGTTGAACTTGAGGAAGCACCAATACAAGATGTAGAATCGTACACATATCGTTGCAGCAAAATAGACAAAGTTGGAGGGACAGACAGTGATATCAAAATAAGAATACAAAAGCAAAAGGAGCTTTCATTGCACTGGGAAATATGTGGAGATCAAGAGAAATCGGATCCAACACGAAAATAAGAATCTTCAACTCAAATGTGAAGTCAGTCCTATTGTATGACTCTGAGACATGGAGAACAACAAAGACAACTACCAAAAAGCAACAGACTTTCATAAATGGGTGCTTGCGTAGAGTAGAGGGATTAAAATGGTATGATAAGGTTACCAACGTTGAACTGATGACAAGAGCTAGACGGGTGCCGGTGGAACAAGAGATGAGAAGAAGACGATGGCGATGGATGGGACACGCGCTGAGGAAACCTGTTGATAGTATTACAAGGCAGTCCTTGTTCTGGAACCCTCAGGGCAAGAAAAGCAGAGGTAGACCAAGAAGCACATGGAGAAGAGAGCTGGAAACAGAGGTGAAAATGATAAGGAGAACGTGAAAAGAACTTGAGATGATGGAACGTGACAGGAGGACTTGGCATGTGTTTGTTGAAGGCCTATGCTCCTTTGGGACTGGAGGGTTATGAATATAAATGAACTTATTTCACGAATATCGCGTCTAAGAATTATTGCGTTTAAATAAATAATTCTTGACTCACTGGTCCTTAAAAACACATTATTATATGTTTGCTTTACAAGCGCTATGTTCACGGTTATACATGATCCTTAGTGGTTCTACCAACAAATCCTAAAACACTGTTATTTGCCCGAAGGTTACACAAAAGACTCCTGCTATTAGCCTAACGCATCGTACCACGTTATACGCGAACCTTATTATTCTATTTAGTGGAGGTGTTACATGGTGCGACCATCCGAACCAAGTTCAAACCAAAATGCTTGCAAACTATGCAACAATCTTCAACATCATCCCCCTCGATCCCAAACGTGACACTTGTGGCACGTGTGAGAGTGATTGTTGCAGACTTTTAGACTTTGATAACACTAGTCAACAACCAAAATGTACCAGAAATGAAAATAGCTAATCTTAACTAATTTTGGAATGCTGAAAACGAAAATGACATTTAAAAATGTTGATTGGCTCTAGTTTTCAAGATATATGCTACTAGTTTATTTAATTACGGTCAATTTATACTCGTATATATGATGCAACTGTTGTGGGCGATTGCATAATTTTTTCTGACCAATAAAAATGTAACTAGAAGTTGATGATGCAATCCTACCTATGATTACATCACCTTTGTGTATAAATATTTTATCTCTGATAAAATTGTGCCATTAGTTAGTGCATTTGTCCTTATCAAAAGTACCGTAGTTAGAAATGCCTAGGACATGTGTGAACAGTGCTAATCATTTCTGTTATATATGTGGTGAGGTGACATTTCTATCACAAAAACGAAATATAACTAAAGTGATTAAGAAGGCGTACAGTTTGTATTTTTGCTGCAGAATAGGAGATCAAGATAAAAGCTGGGCGCCACACATATGTTGCAATACATGTGCAGTACATCTTAAAATGTGGTTGACTGGCACAAGGCAAGCTATGCCTTTTGCAGTCCCAATGATTTGGAGAGAGCCCACTGATCATCTCAACAACTGTTACTTTTGCATGGTCTCTCCAATTATGAAAGACATATCAAAGAAGAAAAAATGGACTCCGGAATATCCAAACATCCCCTCTGCAATACGTCCGGTACCACATGGCGATGACCTAC
Source organism: Oreohelix idahoensis (assembly GCA_024509875.1). Lineage (NCBI taxonomy): Eukaryota > Metazoa > Mollusca > Gastropoda > Stylommatophora > Oreohelicidae > Oreohelix > Oreohelix idahoensis. The sequence continues at coordinate 4,154 of JAMPIV010016231.1, forward strand.
CAGTTCCCAAAGTGCCAGAATCATTTTCAGCTGCTTCCACTGATGAAAAAGAGGACATTGGTGGTCCTGAACCATTAACCTCAAGCGACCCAGATTTTGAGCAAACTATATCCACTAAACCACACTTAATAACCCAAGGTGAACTGAATGATCTTGTAAGAGCTCTGAATTTACCGAAGAACAAGGCGGAGCTTTTGGGTTCCAGACTGCAACAGTGGAATCTCCTGACAGAAGATGTTACAATTTCTGTGTATAGGAACCGCCAGACGCCGCTTATTACATTCTTTTTCAAAGAGGGTGACCTTTCTGAGTGCCACAACATTTCTGGTTTAATGGCAGCCCTCAAAATCAATTACATATCGGAAGAGTGGAGGCTTTTCATTGATTCATCCAAGACCAGTCTTAAAGCTGTTTTGGTTGAATAATGGTAATGTGTTACCGTCAATTCCAGTTGGTCACGCAGTTCATATGAAAGAAACTTATGAGAACATTAAGCAGCTTTTGAAGTGTATAAACTACGATCATCATCATTGGTCACTTTGCGGTGACTTAAAAGTGGTCGCTCTTTTGCTTGGACTACATGGTGGATACACCAAGTACTGTTGCTTTCTCTGTGAGTGGGATAGCCGTGCACGAAGTGACCATTACATCAGAAGACATTGGCCAATCAGGCAGTCATTGCAGCCTGGCAGTAGGAACGTTGAGAACCCAGCACTTGTCAACACCAGCAAGATTTTGTTGCCACCCTTGCAGATTAAGCTGGGTCTCATGAAAAACTTTGTCAAGGCAATGGAGAATACAGATGAGGCTTTTAAATACCTCATCAGATAATTTCCAAGACTGAGTGAAGCTAAAATAAGAGAGGGAGTATTTGTTGGTCCGCAAATTCGAAAACTTCTTCATGATGATGAGTTTCTTTGCGTGTTGCATGGCAAGGAAAAAGTAGCATGGCTAGCATTTAAGTCAGTGGTGGACAATTTTCTTGGAAACAACCGATCTGATAATTACAATGAAATTGTAGAAAATCTCCTTCTGAAATATAAAAGTCTTGGCTGCAACATGTCTTTGAAAATTCATTTTCTGGATTCTCATCTGGATTTCTTTACGTCAAACTGTGGAGCGGTCAGTGATGAGCATGGTGAACGATTTCACCAGGACATTGCTGCTATGGAGACAAGGTATCAAGGCAATTGGAGCCCTTCAATGCTTGCTGATTACTGTTGGACTGTGACAAGAGACACCTCATCGATTGACTACAAGAAGCAAGCAAAGAGAGCTCAAACAGCGACTGAATAATGACGGAATGGGTTCTTCTTCTTCTTCTTCCTCGTTCGCCCTCAGACTTCCACATTTATGACTCTAATAAAGGCAGCAGTCAACTCAAGGTTCCCGACATCTCCAAACAGTTTTTCGTTGACAGACGTGGGTTGTTGCCATATGCTACCCCGTTCATTACTGTAGGTTGGGCAGTACTGCAGCAGGTGTTCGACTGTCATCGGGCTGGTACCGCAGGTGCAGAGATCTGTTGCACCAATTTTGTATTTGTGGTACAGATGGTATCTCAATCTGTTGTGTCCAGTGCGTAGTCGAAAAATGATGACCTGTTCTTTTCTGGATAGTTGATGATATGCGTCATTTTTCAAATGTCCCGGGTGCTCTCTTTCCCATTTGGACTTGAATGTAGCCTTTATAGTGGTCTTTGCCGTTGCGTAAGTTGTCTCTATATCATTTTGCTGTAAGGCACCTCCTTCTTTAGCAAGTCTATCTGCCTCTTCATTTCCTGGTATGTTGCAATGGGCTGGTATCCACTGGATAATGCACTTCTTGAAGCATTCGGCCAGTCTTTCAAGGGAGATTATCAGATCTTTCAATCCTTTAGTTTGGTGGCTCTTCAGCGCTGATATTATTGAGAGGGCATCTGAAAAGATTACTATCTGTTTTTCTGCCTGTGCTTTGCATTCAATAAGAGTTTCAGCTGCCTGTTTCATGGGTTCAAATGTGCCTTTTTAAAACATGATATGTGAACTTTAAATAATGTTTTTATTTTTTCTATCATTTTATGTTGAAATATCAATTAATTGAGTATGTAACCACAATTTTTATAATGCTAAAATAGAAAGACTAGCGGTTCACCCCAGAGAATTAAACAAGCATACATTATTTGTATTACTGTAATGTAAATACATCATTTTAAAAAAACAGAGCCAATTGGTGAATTTCATTGTGATATTTGAAATCAGCATGTCAAAATCAATAAGAAATGGTATATTTAATTTCTGGTACAAATAACTTTTGAAAATTTGTTGACTAGTGTAATTGGGCTGATAATGTGTTTCATTTCATGTATTTTAAATTCATCTGTTCTGCCATCACGGAGTATCTTTCCGCTGCAAATTTGGGTTTATCTACGTTATTTTGTAATTTTATTATCGGTGTTTCTTTCATTAAACTTGGTATAAAGATTGTCAGTGTTTATTTCCTGCTATTATATGCAGCTGGTATTAAAGTGTTCTATTCTGGACCGACCTTGAACTTTAACGGTCAAAATGCATACAACATTTGAAACTGGAACTGTAGAACGGTTTTTTCCCCATTTAACAAGTCTCGTTTTGACGACTTATAATCATTTAATCATCACACAACTTTAGATCATTATTTATCAACACTAATATGTTTCACGTTAAAGAACACTTGATATAGCACAGTCTTAGAGTTCACAGTTTATCAGACATTACACGTCTGTTACATTGCCGTTTAATTAACATTCAATTTCTTGTAATCACTTGCCTGGTATACTTATTATATTTATACAGAATTAAATATTTTGCTAATAGTTCTATTAGGAACACTGCCTAATATATATCTCAAGAACTCTGACATATTATTAATTCACTTTGGCATCCATAGCCGGGATAATCAGCTTTTCATATTATAACTGCGTTTCGCATTTCACGACTTACGCTACTAATATATTATTGCGGTTAATAATACCGACTTATATCTTCGGACACAATGGTCCTTACACATTATTTATTTATTGCTTTACCAGCTTTACATTACCGTAATATAATTTTATAGTTATACACTATCATACGTTAGTGACCATGCTACATTTTCCAAACACTACAATAAGGCTCGAAGGCCACACACAGAATCCGCGTAACTAAGTCTAACGCGTCATACATCGCCACACGCGAACTATTTCATTTCGGTCTAGTCAGGTGTTGCATGGTGCAACCATCTGAATCAAGTTCAAACCAAAATGCTCGCTGACCATGCCACAGTCCTCAACATCATGCCCCTCGATCCCAAACGTGACTCTTGTGGCACGTGTGAGAGTGGTGGAGAAGAAGTACACGTTCGCACTTAACTAATTATACTAATAATAACTGTTATAATTATTTTCATACAAATATAACACAGGCGAATAAATATAATAGGACTAGCCTAAATATTTAACTAAAGTCACTATGTGTCCGAATGTTTGGTATGGTTCCTGGACAAGAGATCCGCAAGATTGTTATCACTTCCATAGTTTGGCAAGATGGTAAAAGAAAGCTCTTGAAGTAGTAGATACCATCTATGGATTCTACCATTTCGCATGGTCCTGGACGTGATGTACGTTAGTGGGCTGTGGTCTGTTTGTATGTAAAAATGTGTGCCAATGAGGTACTTTGGCAGTTTTTCTAGGCATCACACCACAGCCAGGAGTTCACGTTCAGGGGTGCATACGAGTACTTATGTTCAGCTGGGGACAGTTTGCGTGAAACGAAGTAACATGGAATTGGCATCCCTTCGTACCATTGTATACTGTACAAAAAAAAAAAAAGAAACGCATAGCTATCCGACAGCGCGTTTTTATGAGTTTGTAAGTAAAATTTGGTGCTAGGGTATATTAAAAACCAGCCTCAAATGTTTTTACAGTGTCAAATGCACGTGTTGACCTGAATTGCGTTCGTTTTTGTAATCGTTACAACGCAGTGGTCAATAGTGTTTATGACGCAATTTTTGACTACAGCTCATGCTGCGCGCACGTGAAAGAAACAAAATTTGGAGTGAACACTATTCACTGACTACGCAACTGAAACCCTATAAAAGGATAACGCTACACAAAACAAAATTCAGTTCATTTTCTAGCTGACATTTATGGCATCTCTATCGATAAATTTAAGGAACATTGCTATTGGTCGACTGCATGCAGGCGAAAGTCAAAGTCAGGTTGCAGGCATCTAAGTGTGCATCAGAGTACCATCAGTCGACTTAGGCACCGGTTCCAAGCCTCTGGCTCAGTTGAAGACCGGCATCGCAGTGGACGACCCAGAGTGACAACAGCAGCGGAGGATCGCTTTATTCGGATACGTCACCTCAGAGACAGGTTTACAACAGCTTCCTCAACTGCCCAGTCATTGCCTGCAGGATGTCATGTGTCTGATCAAACTGTCCGGAATAGACTGCATGACGCTGGACTTTGGGCACAACGACCTCACCGAGGACCTGTCCTTACGCGCCGCCATCGCCAAAATCGACTTCTTTGGGCAAACCAGCATCGTCCCTGGGTAGCTGACAATCAATGGAGACGTGTCTGGTTTAGTGACGAAACTTTCTTTTTGTTGCAGCGTCATGATAGACGGCGTAGGGTCTACCATAGGCGATATGAACTTTTTACCCAAAATTGCGTTGATGAAGCTCCGCAGCATGGTGGTGGAGGTGCAATGGTGTGGAGAATGATCAGTTACACCGGAAGGAGTCAATTGGTGCACATTGAAGGAGGTTTGAATGCGCAACGATACGTCAATGAAATTCTTCGACCCCATGTCCTTCCACTTTTGGCTGCCCAAAGGTCTGTGTTTCAACAGGACAACGCCAGACCCAATTGTGAACGGTTTACCACGCAGGTCCTGACTGCCAACAACATTCTCACTCTTCCCTGTCCCTCCCTGTCTCCAAACATGAGTCCGATTGAGCACCTGTGGGATGTGTTGCATAGACGTGTTTGTCGCCGAGACATTGCTCCAACCAATCGTCGTGATCTGTTCTAGGCACTCCAGGAAGAGTGGGCAGCCATCCCACAGGCCCACATCAGACGTCTGATCGCATCCATGCCCAGGAGAAGCCAGTCGCTGATCGATACAAGAAGAGGCCACAGACCATACTAATGGGAAACCCCGTACGCCAAAACCTCTCGTGACCCAGATGCAAAACAACTGTCAATTGATTAGTTCAACCCTAAGGTATTCTTGTGTGCAATTTGAACAATTAACTCATTAAATTAAAAAAATTATTGAATGTAAAAGTTATGGCTATGTGTGTGATTTCAGTAGCTATGCGTTTCTTTTTTGTGAACAGTATAGTAAACATTCTCAATGACGTAATTTGGAGCATTTGTTTGAATTAAAAATGGAATGTGCATGTTTGGTAATAACAAAATAGGTGGAGTCGAAAATAATTCCTTGAGTTTTATCAAAGTGCTATCACCCTCCGATGTCCCTTTAATTTTATTTGGACTACCTTTGGTAAGCAGTCCAGACAACGGAGCAGAAATTTGTGCGAAGTGAGGAAGGAATTTGTGATAAAAGTTTATTAAGCCTAAGAGGCTTCTAACTTGTTTCTTAGAAGTAGGAATAGAAATATCCAAGATTCGTTTGACAGTTGTGTCATCATGATATAATCAATGGTTACCAATACGGTGACCAGAAATGAAATTTCCTGACAACCTATTTGGACTTTGGAAGGTCGCACAGTCAAACTGTGTTGGCGTAATACAAGAAGAAGGGAATGTAACCCGTTAATGTGATCTTGCCAAGAATCATGAAATAAGCAGATGTCGTCGATGTATGTGATGAAATTTTTTCGATCGCCAAGAAGGCAGCGCATCATGCGCACAAAAGTCGCAGGAGCTTTTACAGGGCCGAAGACCATGTAGTTCCATTGGAAAAGTCCAAATGGAGTTGTAAACGCAGTGAAAGGCTTGGCATGATCAGTTAGTGGTATTTGCCAATATCCTTTCGACAGATCTAATTTACCGAAGAAAGTAGCATGAGACACTTGAGATAGAAGATCGTCCAACAAATGCATTGGTTCAGCGTCTGTAACTGTAATACTGTTTATGCGCCTAAAATCAATACAAATACGTAAAGAATCATCCTTCTTTTTCACAATCACCATTGGAAACGCGTATGGTGATTCTGATGGAGATATAACTCCCAAACGTATCATATCTTTCTGTTCTTTCTCAACCCGATCTTTGTGATGTAAAGATATAGGATAGGGCCTTAACTTGATAGGTTGGTAGTCTGTAAGAATAATGTCATGAGAGATAAGTGATGTATGACCTGGAAGGTCTGTAAGCACATCATTAAAAGAAAGAAGAATATCTCGAACATGACTTTGTTGTTCAGACAACAAGGAAGAGGAAATAGTAACATCTTTCCAAGACTCTGAAGATTGTAACGAAGGCAATGTAAAATGTAGAGGAATAGAAGACGTAGTGCATACATCAAGAAACTCTGCAAAAGAAGCATTATGAGGTGAAGAATCCGAAATAGAGTTAATGACAGGAATTAACTCTTGAGGTTTCTCCACTGCCAATTTCAGCATATTGACGTAGAAAGTCTTGATTGTACCTCTTATATTTAAAAATTAGTCAACATCTGTAATACGTCGAATCATCTCAAACGGACCTTGCCAAGATATTAACAATTTGTTGTCATTGGGAGGAAGCAATAACCAAACTTTATCCCCTGGATTAAAAAATCTTAAAGTTCGTGACTGTTTATGAAGTAATCTTGCTCTCTGAGTAGCAGATTTGATACTATTAGATGCATAAGTGCACGCATCAATAATTCGTTGTCTAAGGTTAATGACCAACTCATAGCTGTTACGGGTGTATGCATCAGTTGATGCTCCGACCAACAAATCTTTTAGTATAATCATTGGTCCGCGAGGATTTGAACCATATACTAGCTAAAAAGGAGAAAAACACGTACTTTCGGGAGGAACCTCTCGATATGCAAATAAAGCTGCAGGTAAGAGACTGTCCCAATCATGAGGACATGCATCAATGATCTTGCATAGTATTTGTTTTAAAGACGCATTGTAGCGCTCACAAACACCGTTCGATTGGGCGTGATACGCTCTGCAAAACGAATGGTGAATGCATAACATTGTATCCAATTCTGCCATAATATAAGAAGTACATTGTGAACCCCGATCTGATACAATATCCTCTGGAAAACCAACACGACAAAAGATTGAAAACAAAGCATCAGATACAGATGCAGTCGTAATAGTTTTCAAAGGTATAGCCTCTGGCCAACGGGTACAAAAGTCAATACATGTTAATATATATCGAAACCCATTATGTGATGAAATAGATACAGGACCAACAATATATACTGCAATTTTCTTAAACGGTCTCTTAATCACGTGAGTAATTTGTAAGGGTGCCGTATGTAATCTGCCTTTACACGATATACTCTGGCATGTTGTACAAGATCTGCAATATAATGTTATGTCTCTATTAACACCAGGCCAGTACAATTGTGACGTAACTCTAAATAAAGTTCTTTAATGCCCGAATGACCTGCCATAGGAGAGTCATGACCTGTTTGTAATACTAATCGTCTGTACTCTTTTGGAACCACAACTTGATGTATAATAAATATAATAATAATAAATAATAAATTCTTTAAGCACCAAACACGGCGCATAAGGCAGAAACCAGTGCTCTCCAGGTTGTTCGTTGTGACGCCACTCTTCTTAGCTCTTGCACATTATTTAGGCCCAACGTTCTTCCTTCTCTTATTATTGTTCTTCTGAGTGTTTCTTTTGGTCTTCCTTTTTTCCTCTTACCCTCAGGAACCCAAATGAGCGCCTGTAGTGGTATTCTGTTGTTTTGCATTCGTAGGACATGACCGATATATGACCATCGTCTTTTCCTTATATAGTCGGAGACATATTTCTGCCTAGAGTCTTCTCTTATTTGTCGATTAGTCTTGAATTCTTTCCAACTGATGCTCATGAGTTTTCTAAGACATTTGTTCTCGAATGTATTCAGCTTGTTCTCCAATGATTTTGTTATTTTCCAACTCTCACAGCCGTATGTTAACACTGAGATAACACTTGAATTAAACAGACGAAGCTTGGTATGTATATTCAATGATCGTAATTTCCAAATGTTAGATAATCTATTGAAGGCGCTAGCTGCCAAAGCAATTCTAGTATGGATTTCTCTTGTTGTGTCACCATCCTGAGTCATTTTACTGCCTAAATAATTGAAACTTTCAACTTTCTGTAGTTTTTCCCCGTTCAAGGTCTCGTTAGAAAAGTTCGTAGCTTTAGTTTTAGAGGCATTTATTTGGAGACCTATTTTAACCGAGAGATGACACAAATTATTTACTGCTTCTTGGGATTGTCTGGGTGTTGAACTTAAGAATGCTAAATCATCTGCGAAATCCAGGTCCCCCAGGAATTTTCCATTTGTCCATTTTATACCTAATTGTTCATTGTGGGTATAGTTTCTCATAACCCAATCAATAGCTATTCCAAAAAGTAGTGGTGACATAATACAGCCTTGTTTCACCCCTGTTTCTACTGTAAACCATTCTGTATTCCCTTTATTTGTTCTAACATAACATCTTGCATTGTCACAAAGCGCTTTGATTATATTCACATATTTTGTTGGAAAACCATAGATTGTAAGTATCTTCCACAGTGATGGGCGGTGTAGACTATCAAAGGCTTTTTGAAAATCGACGAAGGTGATAATAAGTCACCGAAATATCTAGTTTATACAGAGTTCTTAATTTGAAACCAATATTTAGATGATCTTGTGTGTTTAATGGCCTTTTGCTCTGCTAAGGCATATAAACGTTGTAGAGACGGATCATTTTTCTGCTTCTCTGCTAAGTCAGCTGGTGTTTCAGCACCAACGCCCTGAGACATAACCTTATCTATAATAAAAGTAGGTGATGTAGCCGTGTCTGTAGCTAAATATTGTGCTCCAGTTACGACCGCATTCACCACCAGTGGGTGCGAATCAAACCCCATTGCAATCTTCTGTGGAGTGCAATCTTTAACCCCTGGTATATTTCCAACTATTATTTCAGAAACTGGATCTCTCAATCCGCAGGCATCCTCAGTGCCTGTTAAGAATGGTGTATCAATATGAACCCATGCCACCGGGAACCATTTTACAGTACCACCAAAAGTAACACATTTAACAGATTTCCTTGTAAATGCGGATGCATCAATTAGTGATTTACGGATTCCAACAGTGGTAAATCCGGTGTCTCTAAAAACAGTCACTGTTTGTCCATACAAAAACCCTTGATGCAGTGTGAGACGTCCCAAGTTCTCACACGAGGACATTGCAGGAATGGTGTGACCACAATAAAGTGTACCATTAGTCTCAGATCTCTGTCGTGATTGACAAACATAACAAGTATCATCTCTTACATAACATGCATTGGCATGATTAGTTCTATCTTTATCATCATCCTTATTATTATTACAAGCATTAGCATGCCTAAGTTTACCTTTGTCTCTCGACGGAGCTCGGAAGTGACCTGTCTTTTTCTTGAAATACTTATTTTTACTATTAAAAAAAATCTGAAGAATCATCATTCTTAGAGTCCCTACCATATGAGGATCTATGTTTATGATAACCCTGGTGATATGAATCATCATAATCTCTGCCTTTGTGATACCCACGATCATGAGATGAATAACAACGATAACCTCGTCGATAAAAATTTGATGGCGAACGCTGACGAGGTAAGTTGAAACCCCCCCCCCCCCCCCTTTAAATGATGGACGAAAATAAGAACGATAACGCCCGTCAACGCTTTTCGATCGAGGTCGGTGATCATAAGGTCTATGATCGTGGTGAGTCACGCACACAGGCATAGGATCTCGAGGAAAAGTTCTGTGGAAATCCTTGTTCGGATGTGCTGTTAGGAATTGTCTCCCGTGACTTTTATATTCCTGAATGGTATCAGGATGTCTTTCCTGTAAAAACGATTCCAATTCTTGCCTACATGCAGAAAGGACCTTATCTCGTAACATAAGGTCTATCAACTCATCGTATGTTTTATTAATACCAGATAAATCACCCCATCTGCTAAGGAAATGTTTAATAGATGCAATAAATTTACCAAAGTCCGCATCCTTACTTGGTTTAACCGCATGGAAACGATCTCTAAATCCAGATTCAGTTAACTGGAAACGTCTGAGAAGTGTTTCTTTTACGACATCAAAATCGTTTCTGCTCTTCTCATCAAGATTCATGAAGCATTGGAATGAGTCCCCAGTCAAAAAATCAACCAAGAGACTACTCCATCTCTCTTTAGGTACATTCAAACCTGTTACCTTCATGATAAATCTAGACAAGAAGCTGTCCACACAATCGCGATTTTGGTCAAAATGAGGCATTTTTAACTTAGGATAAAATATAGTTGAACCTGCTGAAGCTTTAGAGTGATTAGATTGAAGCTTCGCTAACTCCAAAGCTTTTTCTTTCTCTTCATTTAGTCTTAATGCTTCAAGTTCCATTGCATTTCTATGAGCTTGAACTAATGAAGAAGTTCCATTCTTCGTAATTCCATTTCTTTATCCCTTTGAATCATTTTTTCTTTCTCTAATTCTCTTTCTTTATCTATTTGTTCGAAATTTATCCGTTCCGTCTCCAATTTAAAATGTCATTTCTTTCTCTTTAAGTTCTTTTCCTTTGGCTAATTCAAACCTCTTGAGTTCATCTGCCCGTTTAACAGCCGCACGCCGTTCCATTCTCTCAGCGTAAGCTAAATGCTTCTCATACGTAGTCTCTGCATATTCCTCAAGTTCAGCACCTGAATACCTTAAACGTATACCAGCGGTGATAAAATCGTCCAACTTCGACATGGTTATAAGTAATAGTAAGTACCTTACAATAGTATGTTATTTCTTCCTAATATATATATATATATATATATATATATATATATATATATATATATATATATATATATATATATATATATATATATATATATATATATATATATATATATTGGAATATAACTAATATAGGTACTATGAAATCAATCAGTCTATGATCTACAAGTATTCTTCAATGTGAACTAGAGACGAGCACAGGTGACAATGGAAAACACAAGAAAATGAAACACAGTGAAGTGACTTCTCCAAATATACAACACTATATAACGAATATAAAGCAACTAAAGAAGACTCATACATATTAATCAGCAAAAAGAAAACGTTAAAATAACATTACAAAAATAAACAAGACATGTCGTCGTGAAATATACCAAAAAAAACAAGAATTTAGATTAACAACGTATAAACTTAGACACAGCTCTGAAATTAGGTCAAGCAAATTAGAATGTCGAACGTCATGAAGTCACGGCTAAGCCCGAATAAAATGGAGTTCGTATGGCAAACTGAGGCGTACCACTTCTATAGCGGAACAAACCACTAGACCCTCAGTCAGCAATACCAACACAAACCCTACAAGTCATTGAAATGTTCTGAATTTCTCCGAAGAAAATGTCAAGCCCTTACCAACCACCCACATAAAATACAGATAAATATAAATTGGAAACACATAGATGATAGATAGTAAAAATGATAGTGAGGTGAAAGTGAACTGAAGGCCAAAACTAGACCTTTCTGGACAGGAATAAATGATTAGCGCATCAATGAAAACAAGGAACTATCTTTTTCCTACTCCTGCCATAGTGAGTAAACCCTGCACCAAGATGCAAGTCGCTGTTACAGTTCGTATCGCACCGTAGACATCTGTTGTTCTGTGGTCAGAAGAAAATTCACTTCGACGTTGATGGTGAACAAAAATTCTCGTAATTCTTGCCACAGTGGGTCTGGAACAACGTTTATTGTAGAACTGCTCTACCCTGACTTCTGGTTTGAATCAGGATCGACATCCGTGTATGTGACGATAAGTTCTGCTACAGGATACAGCTTTGGAACATCTGTCCGTTGAAACAGAAATGTCTCGACATCTTGCAGGACGTTATAATGCTGACATGCGCACTTGATTTGCCAGCTTGTCTTTGAGGAATTTTCTCACGTTTAAATGCAACTTCGACTATCGGTAAGGGAGGACTCGATTTCTTCAACAGTAGAGTAAACGAAACTCGAATCGTTGATGATCGATACTCTGTTAAAATCGAGTGATAAATATATATTTATCTGTATTTTATGATCCCACTTCTGACACCAGTTTATGTTGCAGGCTTTCTTCCTCTTCTTCTTCTTAGATTGATAGGGCTAATATCACATTTCGTTTTATTCATTGTTAGTTCTGTCTATCACTGAGTATCGTTTTTCTGCTGCAACAGTGGATTCATCTTTGTTGTTTTATGATAGTTGAGTCGTAACGTTCATTTTATCAAACTTCATATATTTATCATTCAGTGTTTTATTATTGCAATTCTTAGTGTCTTGACAGAGTTTTGTATTCGTTTGACCAATACCTTGAAGGTCAACGGTCAATAGTCGTATAATATAACTGGACCTTTCAAAAGCCTTCAGTGAACAAGTCTCGTTCGAACGACTACAATATTTTATTAATCATTCAACGTTTATCATGAATTTCCAGACAGTAGGATATTTCACATTAAAGACACTTGCTATCACAGTTCAGAGTCTACATCTTATCAGACATTGCACGTCTGTCACGTAACCGTTTTAAATATTGTTCATGTCTTTTAACCAAATCTATTTACCAAGCATTTGGCATAATTATTATATTTACGCAGTATTAATATCTCTGCTAATAGTTTCATTAGGGTCACTGCCTAATATACATATCGAAAACTCTCTCTATAATATCAATTCAGTTTTGGCATTACTAGCCGGGCGCTATCAGCCGTTACACATTATCTCCACGCTCGTATTTCACGAATATCGCGTCTAAGAATTATTGAATAAGAATAATACCGCCTTACATAATTCTGGACTCACTGGTAATTAAAAACACATTATTATATATTGGCTTTACAAGCATTATGTTCACGGTTATACGTGATCCTTAGTGCTTCTACTACACAAATCCTAAAACACTACTATTTGCCCGAAGGCTACACAAAAGACTCCTGTTACTAGCCTAACGAGTCATACCACGTTATACGCGTACCTTATTATTCTATTTAGTGGAGGTGTTACATGGTGCAACCATCCGAACCAAGTTCAAACCAAAATGCTCGCAAACCATGCAACAATCCTATATATAAATAAATAAATATAAATAAATATATATATACAGTACTTTGCAAAAAAAATGGCAGTCATATTTTCGCAACGCAACACACTCATAGAAGCAAATACTAATAAAAACTGTATGTCCAGAGGAAGATTGGTATCTCCCCTATCTATTAACAGTGGTTTCAGTACAATATAATGTTGCATTCTCCAGCAAGGCAAGCCTGGATGCGGCGAGGCATACTTCCCAAAATGTTTGTAGGTAATTGTGAGTCAGACTGTCCCAGTATTTTTCAGCTACCTTCTTCAATTGTTCAACGTCTCTGAGTCCACTCTTTTTTAAATGATTCTTGAGTAGTGCCCAAACGTTTTCAATTGGGTTTAGATCGGGACTGTTGCTGGGCCACTTCAGAACTATCACATTCTTCTCTTGCAGCCATGCTTTGGTGGTATGAGCTGTATGATTTAGGTCATTGTCATGTTGAAATGTGCACCCATCGGTGTACATGACCTGCATAAATGGCAGAAGGTGTCCCTCTAGTATGTCCATGTACCTTTCTTTCGTGAGAATTCCTGTGAAAACAATCAGTAGGGTGGCACCTCTTGCTGACACCCCTCCCCAAAGATGGAATTTCTAGGTATGTTTCGGTCGCTGGTACACAGGCGTTACAGAGCCTTTCGTCCAAATATCTATTTGAGCAGGATAAGACCAAACAGAACATTCATCTGGAAAAATCACATTGTCCCATGACAAATTTTGGTGTTCGTGGCACCAGTTCAAGCGCAACTGTTTGTGAGTCTCTTTGAGAAATAGTGACGTAATTACCCGCTTTTTTGTGTAATTCATCCTGTGTAGCTCCCGGTTGACAGTAGCATTAGATACCTCTGGGCTTCTAAACTCGATCATGCGCTGCCGTATGTTTTCTACACTCTTCATTGGCCCAGCACGAACGATTTGGGCGAGACGCCGATGGTCCTTTGTGTCCAAAATTTTTGGCCTCCCACTACCTTCTTTTCGCTCGATTCCATTACCTGCTTTTAATTTACTCACAACTCTGTTGACAGTCCGCTCAGGAATGATAAAGGTTTTAGGGAAATGTTGGAAAATGTTTGATTTCCTTCATTCGGGAAAAGCTGGTGAAATTAACATACACTTTGACTTTGTATCCATTTTCTTCACCACTAGAATTAGAAATTGTCGTCTGCTCTATTGTCAAGGGACGTTACTCTACGATAATTTTTTTTCCACTTTTGGTACTGTTTGCTCACTTAGGTTGAGTGCAAATTTGGGGCAGATAATGCATATTGAGTTAGATTATAGCTTATTTAGCTTTGCAATGTGCCTGTCATTTTTTGTGCAAAGTACTGTATATATATATGATATTATATATATTATATATTTATATATATATATATAATATATATATATATATATATATATATATATATATATATATATATATATATATATATATTATCATCATGTGACGTATTCTTTCCAGAACGTTGTCTCCATTACAGCTGCTCTGAACGTATCACGATTCGGGGCAAGTCGACCTGCATCAGCCAAAGACAAGTTCAGACTCTCTGTGATGTCCTGGGTCCACCGTCGTCTAGGTCGACCCCTTCCCCTTTTTCCAGGGACCATGCCTTCCATCACTGTTTTTTCCAGGCTATTATGTCTTTTTATATGACCGAAAAATTTCAGCTTCCTTATTGCTATGGTATTTAGGAGCCAATGTTCCTGTAGGTTTAGTGAGTGCAGTACTTCTCTGTTGGTCTTTTTTTCTGTCCAGGGTATTCTCAACATCCTTCTGTAGCATTTCATTTCGAATGATGTATCTTTTTTGCAACTGTTTTATTGAGTGTCCAAGTCTCGCAGCCGTATGTTGCTACTGGGAATATACATGCTCTGATCAGTTGTAACTTTGTTTCTTTGCTTGTGCCTTGCCATAGGTTTTTCATCTGTATTAGTTTATATATATATATCAGATATTTAGTATATATTATATATGCACTATATATATTTATATATATATAAATATAATATATATATTTATATATATATTATATATATATATAGTTGTATATATATATATATATATATATATATATATATATAGACATATAATATGGTGCCCTATATATATATATATATATATATATACGAGGTAGCTTCAACAAGTTGCCGGAATTTGTGTATGTATAGAAATAAGTGGCAATACAATTATTTACATTACATTTCCTTCAAAATAGTTCCCTTCGGCAACCACACACTGTTGCCAACGTCCATACAGCTGTTGGAAACATTCCTGGAACCCATTCTTTGACCCCTCTCTCAGCTGCTTTGTCGCATTGGTAATAACGTCCTCAGCATCTTTGAATCTTTGCCCTTTCAGTGCCAATTTTAGGCGAGGGAACAAGAAAAAAAATCAAGCCGTGCCGTGTCGGGAAAATATGGAGGATGTTTCAGTGCAGTCACATTGTGCGTTGCGAAATACTGCTTCACCAGTAGGAATCGATGTGCTGGCGCCTTGTCATGCAGCAGTAACCAACTGTTTGTTCTCCATTTTTCTGGGCGTTTGCTTCTGATTGCATCTCTTAGACGACGGAGGATATCAACGTACATTTCCTTGCTAACCGTTCGGCCTTTATGAGTGAATTAATGGTAGACAATACCCTGGGAATAAAACTTCCAACATAACTTTTTCTTTGCTCTTTTCCAAACGAAATTTCTGTTTCCGGGGAGATGAGGGTGATTTCCATTCAGAGGACTGACATTTTATCTGAGGATCGTACAAACAACCCCACGTCTCGTCTCCTGTGATTATGTTGTTGAGAAAATTGCTAGCTTGATCAGCAACAGTGATTAGGTCTCTTGCCAGTGTCAGTCTCGTTTATTTCTGTTCAGGAGATAACATTTTGGGAACCATGTGTTGACTAACACGGTGCTTGTGCAGTTCAACGTGGGGAATACTGTCCTAACTTCCAACTGATATTCCAACTTATGAGGCTATTTTCTCTACACCAAGTCTTCTGTCAACACGAACAACGTTCCGAACACGCTGAATGTTTTCATTGTTTATCAAGGTAGGCGGTCGTCCAGTAGGTGGATTATCATTGACACTAACACGACTAAAAATAAATTAATATCCAAAACCGCAGTCATATGGAACACTGAACATACATTCTTTGTGTGATATTCCACTGAAAACATATTCAAAAGTCTGTTTTTCTTTGCAGAACCAATTTGTCATGACAATGTTGGCAACCCTTAGCCTAGCTCTGCTTCTCCCAGCTCTTGCTGTCGCACAGGCCGGTAAGTCAAGATCAGAATGTCATTTCTAATGTGTCATTTCTTTTTGTTATCCGTAACAATAATTGTGTAATCATTTGACATTTCTCAACATTCCCTGTCGAGGTTCAGAGGTTCCCGTTTAGTCCATCACAAGAACTGCTATGCTATGGAGCTCAGGTGAAAGAGGGGCGACCAAAAACAACTTGGCAGAGATGCAAAGCATGAACCTGAGTTGGGGCGCTGTATAAAGGATGGTCAACAAAGTGGAGACAGTTTGTTGGTGCCCTACAAGACACCACTAGGCGTGATGACCTACAAAGTGGAGACAGTTTGTTCATGGCCCACAAGATACCACTAGGCGCGATAGCCAACACAGTGAAGACAGTTTGCTGATGCCCTACAAGACACCACTAGGCGTGATGGTCAACAAAGTGGAGACAGTTTGCTGATGCCCTACAAAACACCACTAGGCGTTATGGCCACGGATTGCTTTGTCAGTCAGGTGCTAAGGGTCAAGGAAGAAGATATACTTCATCGTCCCGTGTAGTCCCTGCTGTGTCTGAGGAGAGTGTTTTTCGATCCCTTTTTGTATTAAATTATTTATTTATCTTTTAAATGGAAATTCCTGTGTATGATTATTAACAAGGATTTTTTTTAACAGGAAGTACTTTTTTTTAAATCGAGGACAATCAAGTCTACTGTAATAGCGTTTATGAAAGATAGTGTAGTGTCCTATATATAGATATGACGCGAGAGTTTCGGGACTTGGAAGAATGGCCGTTATGTTATGTAGTCATGTTTGTTTCTCTCTGTGTAAATAAATATTGAAGAACGACAAGAGTCTGGTATTAGTTAATTTAGATAGGACTAAGATAGAACACCACAAATGGCGACGAGGATGTTACCCATTACGCTTTTTCAGTATGATCACGATGTGAACATAGGAACCAAATGGGAGAAATGCGTAAGCCGTTTCGAAAACTGTCTGGCGGCATTTGAGGTCAAAGATGTCAAACGCAAACAGTGTTTACTGTTGCACTATGCCGGAGAAGAGGTATATGATATCTACCAGACTATGGCCGAGACAAGTGATGATTACGACAAGGTGAAGCAGAAGCTGTTCTTGTATTTCATCCCTAAGGAGAATACAATGTATGAACAGTTCAAGTTTAGACAGGCCATTCAAAACGGTGAAGAAAATTTAGACCAGTACGTCACGAGGCTACGCCAACTTGTAAAACACTGCCAATTTCAGAATCAAGATGATGAAACTGGAAATCATGTCATACAGACATGCACATCATCGAAGTTAAGAAGAAGGATTTTTCAAAGTGAAAAATCTCTTACATTAGATGAGATACTACAGATTGGCAGAACTTTAGAGATTGTAGAAATACAGGCCACACACATAGAGAAGAAAGAAGAGAACACTGTCAACAAACTGCAATTTCAGAATTCTAGATCCAGAACCCAAGATTCAGTCACACTAGCTGACAAACATGGCAGACATAAACCAAAGTTTCATGCGTCCAGATCTGACTCCAAGAAAAAATCATATACAAATTGCAAATGTTGTGGAAGGAAATATCCTCACAAAGGCGGAAGACAGAACTGCCCTTCATTTGGGAAAGAGTGTCATATTTGTCACAAGCAAAATCACTTTGCCAAGTTTTGTCTCACACCTAAAAATAAGGTTCAACAGATTAGTGAGAAAAAGGAAAACACCACAGACACTGACAGTAGCTCAGAGGCTTATGTTTATGCACTGGATAACAGATCAGATGTCCCCAGTACAATCATTAAAATGCAAGATACACATCTGTCTGCAATGATAGACACGGGTTCAAGTGTGGATGTCATAAGCACAACCACGTACAAACAGTTGAAGAAAAGACCACAGTTGTTTCACACTAATAAAAAGTTATATGCATATGCATCCAAGACTCCCTTAAAAGTGGTTGGAATGTTTAGAACAACCATTGAATCCAAGCATCATCAAGCCAGTACTACTGTCTATGTAGTAGAAGGTGGACATGAAGTTCTTTTAAGCCATAAGACAGCATCTAAATTGCAGGTTGTCAGAATAATAAATAGCATCAACAGCAAGAGAACACATCATCTATTTTAAAAGTATTCAGACCTGTTCCAAGATGTGGGTAAATTGAAAAATTTTGAGCTGAAACTACACATAAATGCAAATGTGAAACCTAAAGCACAACAGCACAGAAGAATTCCATTTCACATCAGGCAAAAAGTAGAAGAAGAAATGAAAAGATTAGAAGAAGAAGAGATCATTGAACATGTTTCAGGGCCAACTCCGTGGGTCAGTCCTATAGTACCTGTCATCAAGAAGAATGGTGATGTAAGAATTTGTGTAGACATGAGACAGCCTAATGAAGCTATAGAAAGAGAGAGACACATCACTCCTACAATAGACAACATAATAGTATATCTAAATGGAGCAAAGGTTTTCAGCAAATTAGATCTGAGAAGTGGCTACCATCAAATTTCATTAGCACCGGAATCTAGATATATCACAACTTTCTCAATGCATCTAGGTTTACGAAGATACAAAAGGCTCAGTTTTGGAATAGCCGAAGCATTCCAGAATATAATTGGAAATGTGCTTCAGGGTCTGAAGGGACAGTTGAATGTATCTGATTATATTCTGGTTTATGGAAAAACCCAGAAAGAACATGATGAAAATCTAGAACAGGCATTCATCAGACTGAGGCAGCATAACCTCACATTGAATAAAGAGAAATGTGAATTCAGCAAAAACACATTGGATTTTTATGGATATACTTTTTCTGAGAAGGGAATTGTTCCAGACCACAGAAAAGTTAGTGCACTTCAAGATATGGCAGAACCAACTAATGTATCTGAATTAAGAAGTCTAATGGGAATGTTCAATTACTGTTCACGTTTTATTCAAAACTATGCAACACTCAGTCAGCCTTTAAGAATGCATACAAGAAAAGACACACCATGGATATGGACTGCAACTCAGTCAAAAGCATTAGATATGCTGAAATCAGAACTATCCAAAAGTGCTGGTACATCCTATTTTGATAGGAACAGAAAGACATTCATCTCAGTGGAAGCAAGTCCAGTCGGTTTAGCGGCAATGCTAACCTAGTGCCCTAGATTTCTATAAGAGTTACGTAAACTAAGTCAGAATCGAAAACGAGGCTGAACGACGTGGACGCCATTTTTGGTCGACAATACCAGGGTTAGTAGCGAGAGTAAATATCGAGTAAGATGCCTAGTTGTTCAGCTTTTGGCTGTAGCAATAGCTCTAGCAAAGGATACAGATTGTTCTCGTTTCCAGCAGACAAGAAACTTAGATCGATCTGGGAATGCAAAGTGAGTAGAAAACATTGGAAAGCTTCTATTAATGCAAGGCTGTGTGAACAACACTTTGAGTCCACTGATTTTGAATTGAAGCGACTGGATGGGAAGAAGAAACTTAGATGGAATGCAGTACCTACCAAATTTTTACACCGTGCACCTGGTCAGCACAGAAAATCACCTAAGATAAGGGATGCTGTTGTAGGACACACTGCAGCGCTAGGCCTAAACCATGATCACACTTACAACAAGAAGAAAAATTCAGCAACTGGCAGTTCCATTGAAGACAATGTAGGAACAGATAGTGTGAGTGACAACTACACGGACTCTTCAGCATCAGAAAATAGCATGCAAACAGAAGTCATTACAGATAACTGTGCCGGCTGTGTTGCTAAGGAAACATTGATTAAGACACTTCGAAAAAAAATCAGTAAACTTGCAGCAAGTTTAGCTACAGAGAAGAGGCAGAACAATAGAATGAAGAAAAAATTGTCATGCCAGACAGATAAAATATTAAACATGCTATCTGAGGATCAGATCCGGGTCCTTAATTGTAGGTCTTCAAGAGGAGTAAAATGGGGCAGTAAGACTGTAAAGAAAGCATTGCAAATTCGATTTGCTTGTGGAGCAACAGGCTATAATATGTTATTGAAACAGCATTACCCACTGCCTGCTATACGTACACTTCAGCGCCGAATACAGCACATTCATATTTCTGGGGGAATACTCAATGAGATGTTTGATTACATGAAATTAAAGGTTGTAAACATGTTAGGAGTAGAACGGCAGTGCTGCTTGACATTAGATGAAATGTCAATTAAATCTGCTATTGAATATGATGCAAAAAAAAGAGAAATTCTTGGTCATGTCACTGTACCTGAACATAATGGCATTGCGACAAATGCACTAGTATTCATGCTAAGTGGACTATCCAGCAGATGGAAGCAAATTGTTGCTTTTTTTAACTCAGGAAGGTCAACTAAAGGCCATGTTTACAAACCCATTATTCTGGAAATAATACATAAAGCTGCTGCAATTGGTCTGCATGTGGTAACTGTCACAAGTGACATGGGAAGTGCAAACAGAGCAATGTGGGCCAGCTTTGGTGTTTGTGCTTCCAGAAACAAAATTGTGATCAAAATTGCACATCCAGAGCAACCAAATAAGTGGCTATATTTCCTAGCTGACACACCTAATTTGATCAAAAATGTTAAGTCTGCATTTATCTCTGACCATGATTTCAGATTATCTGAGATGTGTGTATTGTTAAATGTGCCTTCTAACATTGCAAATATTCTGCCCGTTAGGGAACTGGCTGACTTACAAAGGAACAGCACCCTGAAACTAGCTCCACACCTTACTGATGACATACTCTGCCCTGGACATTTTGATAAGATGAAGGTGTCACAGGCACTTCACTTTTTCAGTATATCTGTCAGTGTAGGGATCCACTACATGGTAGAAAAGGAGGGCAGACCTGTGAATAATCTGACAACTGCTCGGTTCATTGAGGTGATATCTAAATGGTTTGATTTAATGTCAAGTCGCAGTCGTGTCATGGCTCTAACTAAGCAGTTTCCAGATAGGTATGCAAATGCTGTTGAAATGTTACGACTTGTGATTCGAATGTTTACAACGCTTTCAGTTGGACAGCAGGGAGCATGGAAACCATTTCAGACAGGCATCCTTTTGTCCACCACATCTGTGCTTGATCTTGCAGAGGACATGTTGAGTAGAAATTTCAGTTTCTTGCTGACATCACGTGTGAGTCAAGACGTGTGCCTGGAGAATTTTTTCAGCTCCATGAGATTACATAATGCAGTGCCAACACCTTTTGAATTCAAACATAGATTGAGAACTATCTGCTTGTCACAATTCCTCAAGACTACACGTGGAAGTAGTTACGACGAAGATGATAATGACTTTTTGCTTGATTGTACTGATATGAATACAACAACAGTTACACACACCGAGCAGCATGTTGATTTGTCAGACGTAGAAATAGAAATAGAAAGCACAGCTGAGGTCCATGTAATTCATTATTTAAGTGGCTACTGTGTGAACAGTGTATTAAAGCAACATACTGCCTGTCATATCTGCATTGCAGCTGTAACTGCCCCTCAGTGTGCAACAATTACTGACATTGCACGACTAACAGAACATAAAGAGTACATTCCAGGCTCACTTGTTTATGCAAGTGACACAGTAGTAAATCTGATGTTAAGAAATGAACAACTGATCCGTCAGCATGTGCATAGATTTGCAACCATGAAAAATATTGCAACTTTACTTTTGGATATGGCATTACATGAAACAGCTGAATGCACACTGAGCAACTGCCATGATATTAAACAAAAGCTATTAGCAAAGTATATAAGTGTCAGAATTCACATTTACTGCAGAAATAAAAACAATGGTCTTAAACAGCATGCTCGAGCATCAATGAGCAGTAAAAGCCATTGCAGGAAATCTCTGGTCCAAAATATGTAATAAGATTTTGTTAAAACTATCTACATAGTCGCATTTTAAATGAAAACATAAACTGGTGTGATCATCTGGATCTAGTAAAACTGTCAGTGTCTACAACAGTCATTCTCCAGTTTCCACATTTCAAACTAGGTAAATAGTTCAATTCGAAGGGAGTATGTTTTGCTGAGTGTTGCAACCCTAACGGAATATCTGTTGCTAAATAGTGGAATTCTAACGGAATATAAAATTCAACGGAGTATATGTTAAAAATCCACGCTACTGATTCTTTTCAATAAACCGGTAAGTAAACTAGTTTTCTTCTTTTCGTTTTGTTACTTGAAATACAAATAATAGTACAAATATGTGCTACTGTATTTGCATCTAATTTTATTTCAAATTATTAGTTAACCTAAACGAAAATGAAAATTGGGTCCGAAACTCATGATTGGGTCCATTTTCCTGCAATACGGGTACGGCCGAAAATGGCGGCCAAATTTTAGTTGGCGTAACTCTCTATAGAAATCTAGGGCACTATGCTAACCCTAAGAGATGACAGAAACAAAGAATATGTTGTAGCTTTCTGCAGTTGAAGTCTGTCAGATACAGAAACTAGATACTCACAGACAGAAAAAGAGGCTTTGGCAATAGTGTGGGCTTGTGAATATTTTCACTTATATATTTATGGCAGCACGTTCACCATCATATCAGATCACAAGGCATTGGAGTTGATATTTGGAAAAAGAACATCCAAGCTCCTGCTCGTATAGAAAGATGGGTTTTAAGACTACAGCAGTATGATTTCAATGTTGTATACAAGCCTGGGAAAAATAATCCTGTTGATTATATGTCAAGACACCCGCTAAAAGTGCAGTTTGAGAACAAAAACTGTGAAGAGACAGAAACATATGTGAGATTCCTTGCCATGAACAGTGTTCCAAAAGCTATGAATTTCAAGGAAATACAAGAAGAGAGCATGAAAGACCCACTGATACAAGCAGTTCAGTTTATAATCAGAAATAATAAATGGAATAACATTCCTTATGAACAGTTCTCTAATGTAAACAGGGACAATCTTAATATATTCCACAGATTTAGAAATGTACTTACACTTACTGAAGACAATTTATTACTGAGAGGTTCAAGAATAGTAATTCCTAGAACACTCCAGAGAAGAGCAGTAGATTTGGCTCATGAAGGACATCAAGGCATAGTCAAGACCAAATGTTTGGTTAGAGAGAAAATTTGGTTCCCCAGATTGGACAAAATGGTTGAAGAGACTGTTGAAAATTGTTTAGCTTGTCAAGCTTGCACAGAAAGTGGAGCACATATGACACCTTTGAAAATGTCTGAGCTTCCCAAAGCTCCATGGACAGAGGTCTCTGCAGATTATTGTGGACCATTACCGTGTGGACAGTATATTCTTGTTATGATAGATGAATATTCAAGATTTCCAGTTGCTGAAATCATTTAATTCCACATCAGCAAGAACTGTCATTCATCTAATTGACAAGATATTTTCGACATTTGGAATTCCTGAAATTTTAAAAACAGATAATGGTTCCCCATTTAACAGTCAAGACATGAACAATTTTATGCACCATGTTGGATGCAGACAAAAAAGAATCACACCTTAATGGTCAAGGGCAAACGGGGAGGTGGAAAGGATGATGAGAAATCTCAAGAAGGTCATTCGAACAGCCACAGTTGAAGGAAAGTATTGGAGACAACAGCTGTATGCTTTCCTTAGTAATTATAGGGCAACACCTCATATGTCAACAAGCAAATCACCATATGAGCTCATGTTTCAGAGAAAGGTCTCGATTAAGATTCCAGCAGTTGAAACCAAAGAGAGTCAACCAGCCTCATCAGATGTGCAGAGAAAATATGCACAGGCTAAAAACATAATGAAGCAACATGTAGACCGTAGACTACGATCACAGCCGTCTCATCTGAAAGTAGGAGATTTTGTTTTAGTACGACAAGAACAAAACAACAAATCAACTCCGAGGTTTAATCCAGAACCTTACCAGATTACTGAAATCAGGGGAAACATGATAAGTGCTTCAGGTGAAGGCAGAGTTGTGACAAGAAATGTCTCGTTTTTCAAGAAAGTCAACGAAAACGTGGCCAGATCAGCCAAAAAGAAATCACAGCCAGATGATGATTACTTAGATGACATTGTCAGTCATGAGTTGCCACTAATTGCCACAGAACAAGCTGACGTCACCATGGACAACAACAGGCAATTACCGCAAACAGGCAGACCACCGCCTAGACAACGAAATGTACCAAGACGTCTCAATGACTATGTTTTGTATTGACAATGACTCTATCATTAGTGATGTTTGTAGAATAGTTTGAGTTTCAGAGTGTAGGGAGAGAATGTAGTGTCCTATATATAGATATGACGCGAGAGTTACGGGACTTGGAAGAATGGCCGTTATGTGATGTAGTCATGTTTGTTTCTCTCTGTGTAAATAAATATTGAAGAACGATAAGAGTCTCGTATTAGTTCATATAGAGAGGACTAAGACAGAACACCACAGATAGGAGTTCAGCAAATTAATGACAGTCCTCAGCTTGCTTGATCTACGCAACGACATACATTTCCGTTATGTGCTCCTTTTCATTCATTCAGTATCCTTCAGCTACCCAGGGAAAATTTACCCTTAAACAATCACGTGACAAGTCCTTCTGTCGCATACCATCTACTATAGACTAAAAGGATTGAAGTGGTATGACAAGATCACTGATGTTGAACTGATGACGAGAAAACCAGTGGAACAAGAAAGCGTTGACGATGGATAGGATAATATTGAGAAAACCTTGTTCATAGCGTTACAAGACAGTCTTTGTTCTGAGATCTCCCACAATAAAAGAAATAGAGTGAGACCACAGAACACAAAGAAGAGAACTGGTTGCGGAAATAAAAGGGAAGAGGAAGTTATGGAATGACCTTGAGCTGATGGCACGAGATTGGAGGATATGGAATAAGTTTGTTAACTCTTTGACTGCGGAATTATATTCCACCCTGTACCGTGATTTAAATTCGTGACAGACTAAAAACAACGCTCAGAGAGTTGTTTAGGCACGGGTGTCAAATCTGACCAACGCTCAGAGAGTTGTTTAGGCACGGGTGTTAAATCTGACCAACGCTCTGAGAGTTGTTCCGGAGTCAAAGAGTTAAAGTCCTACTCTTCTTTGGTAGATGAAAGATAAAAGTGACGATGATGTGAAGAGCAGACATCGTTTTACGTTGTTAATCTAATACAATACAACGTTATTATCATCTATAACTATTTAGTACCTATTCTTTTAGTTTGAACTTTGACCTTTCTTGCAGTTTGCAGTTATGGAGGAAAGGGCTACGCCCATCTAGATCCGGTTCCACATGCTAATGGCTGCACCAAATTCCAGTGTCAGAACGGAACTGTTGTTGTTATTGAAGAAGGTAATGTCTGACAAAACAGCCTTTGCTAGTCCCAACAACATCTGCAAGTCTTCCCAGTAAAGCACAAATACCAAATTAAGATTATCTGAGAGCTGTGTACTTTCTGTGCTTCTCTATGGTAGTGGAATGCTGGAGAGTAACAGAGAAGGAAATGTCGAAACTGTCCTCCTTCCATACACTTTTCCACGGACAATGCTCCGAATCGTTTGGCGGAAGACTATCACTAACCAAGAAATATTTACTCGGAGTAACAAAGAGGACATACACACCATCATAGCTGGCAGACGCTGGAGTTGGGTAGGTCATGTCCTCGGCAGACACCCCGATGCCATCATAAGAACAGCTATGCTATGGACCCCCGAAGGAAAGCGAAAGAGAGGCCGACCAAAAACAACTTGACGGAGAATTGTGGAGGCTGAGATGCAAAGAATGAACGAGAACTGGTGGGAGTGTACGAAGGATGGCCACCGACCGAACAAAGTGGAAGCAGTTTGTTGCTGCCCTACAAGACGCCACCAGGCGTGATGACCGCTGACTTTGACAGTCTTAGGATTAAATATGAAGAAGAATGTCTGATACATTGGTTCGTGAATCTGCCCCAAAGTACAATTAGCATGCATGAAAATGTCTAGCATTGCTTGCTGTCATTTTTAGCGTCTGAAACATGGATCAGGTGGTGGACATAATATAGACAGCTTCAGATATTCATTCATTTTCCTTGTCACTCCTTATCTAACACTGAACCACTACTACAACTGGTCACCTTGTCACTCCTTATCTAACACTGAACCACTACTACAACTGGTCACCTTGCAGGAAGCCTGCTCTACATTTTCACATTCTCATGCAGATGTAGTTTATGTGACAATTTGTTTTACACGATTATATTGTCAGCCTCATGCACAACCTCATTTTATTTGCCTCCTACGACATGCTTGAGAGTATTGTAGTTCTATTCTTTATTTGCCACTTCAGAGACACCCAGGAACTACACGGGTCAACTCCAGATATCATCACCATCATCATCATCATCATCACCATCACCACCATCATCATTATCATCATCATCACACTTGAGCGCCCCAATCAGCGTTGACCTTCATCAAATATATGTTGTCTTTCTATACCGTGCCATCAGGTCAATGTCCTTCCATGTGTTCTTCATGCTCCTCATCTCTGTCTCCACTTCTCATCTCCATGTGTTCTTTAGTCACCTCATATCTGTCTCCACTTCTCATCTCCATATGTTCTTTAGTCACCGCATCTCTGCCTCCACTCCTCATCTCTGTCTCCACTCCTCATCTCTGTCTCCACTCCTCATCTCTGTCTCCACTTCTCATCTCTGTCTCCACTTCTCATCTCTGTCTCCACTTCTCATATCTGTCTCCACTTCTCATCTCTGTCTCCACTTCTCATCTCTGTCTCCACTCCTCATCTCTGTCTCCACTTCTCATATCTGTCTCCACTTCTCATATCTGTCTCCACTTCTCATCTCTGTCTCCACTCCTCATCTCTGTCTCCACTCCTCATCTCTGTCTCCACTTCTCATCTCCATGTGTTCTTTAGTCTCTGTTGAAGGTTTCTTTGTTGAGACTGGTTATTGTTGAGTTAGTTTGTCCTTGCATACTCAGTCCAACTGAGTAGTAAATAAAAGTGTTCACAACCTCTGGCCTTTTCTTGAGATTTATCTTGGGTTTCATTCATTATTTTAATTTCGTGCTTTATTTGTATAGTACGCGAATGCTGGGAAATGAATAATAATTAGATGATATCGACTGGAGAAGTCCAAGTATTTTGAGTCCACAAAACACGATTTATTACGAAAAACATGTGACGATATCATGAGCATGGTTCATAGTAAAGCATACATCAATTTGATTCCAATTGAATATATATAATTATCAGTCCGTGTCCGAACGAATTAATGTTGACAGAACATCATGGCTATATGCGCGCGCTGCTGTGATTTAGACAGCCGACAGTGAGCGCATGTGTCTTGACGAATATATATTAAGACTGATTAACGATCCTTCCATAATTCAGGTTATCCACTAACCTTATAGTTTCATCCCTTATAATATAAATCTGGACCGACCCTACGTCCTTATATAACATTCTATATTTGCGGCAATTATGAAGCCTAACATTGGAAGGATGTGAGACACGTCTTCACGGCTTGACGATCGACGTAAAAAGGGTCCAGTATCTAAGTCACGAAGCGTGACCTTACCAACGCTAACACGTGACAAGTTGACCGTGTAATTTGCGTTCATAACCCGTGAAGTATCAACATCGATCTATATTAATTCTATTAACCTAAAAATTGCGCACTGCCAACTATAGCAGACGACATCAATAAAAACACCGTAACAATTCCCTGCCCGACGGGGGAAAAAATCTATTAGATAGATTTTTTTGAACTATCTTGATCAAATATCTCAAAAATTTAACAAAAACCCAACATATGGCCTACGATGTTCTGACTAGAACAGTGTCGTGGTCATGTCGATATTATACTAATCATGTAATATTCTGACAGTCATGTTATACATGGATATTATATTAACCAAAAGAGTGTCAACTGTCGCTAAATAATTATCTACTTAACTTAAAGTCTGTCGTGACTAAATAATGAAGTGTTATGTGAAGAAAATTATTCTAACTAATTAAAATTAAACTAATTAATCATAGTATGTGTAGAGGGTATTAATTAATTAACATCTAATTAAATAAACTGAGAGATAGTGTCATAATAGAAGAAATGAGAAGTAAGGACAAGTAAAGTAAAGAAAAAGATAAAGTATAAATTAATTTAGTTAGGTGTGTTTAAAATTAATCATGTGTATCGAGTAATTACTAACTAATTAACTTAATGAATTACTAAAAGAAAAAGAATATTCATACATTTTATGTAAACATCTTAACTAATTTCATATAATATCTATCCCATTCATAAATAAAATATCTATAGTATTCAATTGTGTGATATTATTTTGTTTTATCTTTTCTTTCTTTTTTAAATTTCATTTTTTTATTATCACACTTCAACTTTATTTTATTCTTTATTAATTTAATAACTATTAAACTTAATAATGTCGGACATGAAGATCCAGCCGTCATTATTTCCTTTGCGAATTTACGGAAAGTTCCATTAGAGAAGAAAGTTCATAATGTTCAACTATGTTTCGTTCCTGAGTGAGTGTAAACTTTCTTGTTGTTGAATTAGTCATTTCAATTTCTGTAGGATAACGGTATTTGTCCAGCCTGGATTCAGATACTCTTCCCGACTATATCGTAACGAGTAGTAGAACGAATGGACACTAACCAAAGTCCAAACCTTAAAAACGAACCATCGAAATACGTTTCTTGTTACAAACAATTTCTTTCGGAGAGTGTACATATTGGTTGATTCCCTGCAAATTATTCGAAGTGTCGTTCCATATGTAGCTAGTTCATATCATTTTCATCGCAGAAATACATCATAGTTCCAAAGTCAATCTTGTTCAGTCTTTAATTTTTTGAAATTGTGGACAATTATTATTCGACTTCAGTAGGGTGTCTTGAAAGTACATCAGCCATTATATTTTCTGGTCCGGGTATGGCTTCGATGACAAAGTCGTAAGCTTGTAACAGAATAGCAAATCTGGCAAGTTTGTGGCTTTTGTGGTTAGAGCGACGTAACGATGCCACCGCCTTCTGATCAGTTTGGATCACGAAGGGTGCTCCCAACAAGAACTGTTCAAGTTTAGTGATCGCCCAAACTACTGCCAGTAACTCCTTGTCCACTGTAGAGTATTTTGTTTCAGGCAACTTAAGTTTTCGTGATATATACATAGTTGGAAGAAGTATATCGTCGTGACATTGAAGCAAACAATCTCCGATACCGTAATTACTGGCATCTGTGCGAAGAAGAAACTTTTTAGAAGCATCAGTCAATCTCAAAATTGGTGGATTTGAAAAGATTGTCAATATCCTACGAAACGTTTTGCCTCATTCGTCAGTCCATTTCACCGTCAACGGCATGTCTTTTTTTTTAACAATGATGACAAGACAGCCGCGATGGATGATAAGTTAGCTACAAATCTACTGTAGTATTGGACCAACACTAATAGACTCCTAACCTGTTTCTTCGTTTGAGGAACTGATAGATTCAAAATTTTAGATCCGTACTGGGAACAGTTTGAATACGTCCAGCCCCAATAATATGTCCCAAGAAAGTTATCTCCTGAAATGGTATTTGTATTTTCGTAGGTTTAGCGGTTAAGTGGTTTTCCCTTAATATTTCCAAAACACATCTAAGCCCCGAAAAATGTTCCTCAAATGACGAACTAAATAAACATATGCCGTCAATATATGTAATAATGTCTGGTCTACCTGATAAAATTTTTCGCATCTTGCAAATAAAGGTAGCAGGAGCGTTCATAAGCCCAAAAGGCATCACATAACACTGGTAAAGACCTTGTGGAGTGGAAAACGCTGTGTAATATTTGGCTTTTTCGGTTAGTGGTATCTGCCAATAACCTTTTGTTAAGTCTATCTTGGTGAAAAGTGTTGCATTAGATAGACGAGGAAGTAAGTCGTCAAGAATAGGATGTGGTTCGCTGTCAGCTACGGTCTGAGCATTTAGTTTCCTATAGTCAACGCATAGACGAATGTTGTTGTCCTTCTTTCGGACAATTACTAAAGGTGACGAAAATGGTGAGGTACTAGTCTCGATAATACCTAAAGACAACATCTGCTCAAGTTCCTGAGTCATTTTCCTGAGAAAATGTAGTGGGACAGAATAGGGATGTACACGAATTGGTGTATCATCATTAAGACGTCTGTTAGCACATCTGGAAATGATTGTAAGAGATCAGCAATCTGATGATGCTGTTGCGGTGTAACCGAAGAAGAGATGGTTACATCCCGCCAAGATTCCATAGGTTGTAATACAGGTACAGGTAAAGACATCTGTACCTCAGGAAAAGAGGATTCTTCTTCCTGTATCACTGATAGATTAGTATAATGACAAGTTGGTACTAATGTGTCATCTAATTCGTGGAAAATAGATTGCAAGTGTTCTGGACGAGTGTGAAATTGTTTCAGCATGTTTAAATGATGTATTTTTCTGTGTCCCTTAATGTCCAAGACGTAGTCAACATTAGAAATTTTGTCAATAACCTTGTAAGGACCATTCCATGATATAAGTAATTTATTGTCATTATGTGGAAGTAACACATAAGCCTCATCGCCTGGAAATAACTGACGTAATTGTCTAGTCCTATTTTGAAATGATCGAGCTTTAGCTTTTGCAGCCTCAGAATAAGCTGTTGCCAACTGGCAAGATTCAATAATATTCTTACGGAGATTGATTACGTACTCGTATGATGACTGGGTATCCTGAGTCATCTCGGCGTCAATTAGTAAGTCTTTTATTAGTCCCATAGGACCTCTTGGCGGCGCGCCGAAAACTAATTCGAATGGAGAGAAGCCAGTCTGTTCATGTGGCACCTCTCGATAGGCGAAAAGGAGCGCTGGGAGTGCTCTGTCCCAGTCCTGAGGGTGTTTAACCGTAACCTTATGCAATAGTTGTTTAAGTGTACGGTTAAGTAGTTCCACTGCACCATTGCTCATAGGATGATAAATACTACTAAGGTTCCTATCTATGTACCATGTCTTCGTTACCTCCGTCATAGTATCAGATATGAATTGAGATCCATGGTCTGACAATAACTTCCTACAGAAACCTACCCTAGAAAAGATAAGATGTAGTGCATCAGCTACATCTGCTGTAGTGGTGGTCTTCATTGGTATGGCTTCTATCCATCGTGTGCATAAATCAATGCAAGTGAGTACAAATCTATGTCCTCTGGCCGACGGTAAAAGTGGACCAATGATATCTATGGCCATTGTGTCAAAAGGTCGTACTGAGATATCACAAGCCTGAATAGGAGCCGTGTGAAAAGCTCCGCGTGCTTTCACTCCCTGGCATATAGTACAAGAGCGTACACACTGTGATATATCTCGTGAAACACCTGGCCAAAAAAATGAAGATAATACTCGAGATCGTGTCCGAGTATATCCCATGTGACCTGCACACTGTGTGTCATGTGCATGTTGAAGAATATAGCGTCTAAATGCAGAAGGTACCATGATTTGATGTTTTACTAGAGACTTATCCATAAAACATCTAATTAATATATCATTTTAAATTGTAAGCCAATGTTTGTCTTTATTGCTCGAGGTAAGATTATCAAACTTATTAACCAGAGCAAAAAATTTCCTTAAAGATTTATCTTCCTTCTGTTTGATCGCAAAATTTGATCTGTGAATTGGAGAATGAACATCAATATCTCCCCGTTTGTCTGGTTCCACCATTTTAGTGTAGACATTCTCTACGATTTTAGTCTGAGCTCTAGTCGTCACTGCATTTCCAGTGCATAGATTGTGTTTTTCCTATTCAATAATTTCTTCTGGCGTACAATCTCTGCTGCCATGAATGCGACCAACCATAAGATCTGCAATTGGATTTTTCAACATGCATACCTTAACATTTCCTGAAAAGAAAGGCGTATTAATATAAATTATCGCAGTGCGGTAGTGTTCAATTGTACCCCCAACGGTCATACACCTAACATATTCGTTAGTAGCACAACATGGATGGATCAGTGACTGTCGGACTCCAATGGTCGTGGATCCGGAATCTCTCAAAACAGAGACGATAGAACCATTTACTATTCCTCTGTTAAATATAAGAGAGCCTGTTCCATCATTAGCTGCAAGACCTACCTCTGGTAGAATGTGTCCGCAATTCAATACTGTCTCTTTTGCTTTCTGAAAAACAAGATTACAATCTGGGCAACTATTTGTTACGTTATAATTCATAGCATAACATGTGGACGAAGATTGTATTGGTTTATCATCATGTGAAACCCCTGGGGTCGTAATAGTAGTAAGTGCCGCCCCGATATTGTGATCATAATGTGACGGTCTACGTGACTGAGATCGATGTATAGAATAGTTATTAAAATGATTTTGTTGTCCACCGTGGTGACTGTTGTGTCTAGGTCTGAAGCCTTTATTATTCTTATTCCACCTGTTATCATTGTTAGTAGTGTTATAGTTGTATGATCGATTATGATTTGAACTGTGTTGACCATTGTTGTACCTGTATTGAGGTGACTGATTTCTACTATGCTTTCTACCTCTGTTTACGTTCCCATATGTATTGTTATTTTTATAATAGTCATTGTGGGCATTATTCCTTCTGTGCGGATAATTCCTATCCATACTATAAGTTCGCGATCTATCCTTACCCTGGAATGCCATATTAGAAGCTACAGGTAGAGGTTCTCTTATTTGTAAGTTAGATTCTCGCATTTGGATGTGCGGAGCAATAATTTACTGCCATTTCTTCCAGTGCAGCAATGGTAGATGGTTTTCGTTCTTGTATAAAAGAAAAGAACGGTGGATTGATAGAGGATTAAACTTTATCCCTCAGTAACAAATCAACTAATTTGTCATACGATTTGTTAACACCTGCCAGTTCCACCCATCTGTTAAAGGTATTGCGTATATTCACAATAAAACCTGGAAAGTCTTTATTGGACTCAGGTAGAAGCGTTTTAAACCTAAGTCTACAGCCTTCCTCATCTAAATGGAACCTTTTTTAATAATAAAGCTTTTATCGAATCATAATCCACTGCTATTGTAGGATCAGGATTCTCTGTTGCATTTAATGGTTCACCATCTAAAAATTCATTTAGTTTAAGTGCCCATGCGTGTTTAGGTAAGTTATTTGTTGTGCATACCTAATCAAACCGTGCTAGGCATGATGATAGGTCGTCAAGGTTCAACTTAAAATGTGGTAATTTAAAGTTATAATAAATTTTGTTTTGATTGGATGAAGATCCGTTTTGAGAATTATCAGTCTGGCTCGTAGTAGCACTTTGTGTCTGTAATTTTGCAGTTTCAAACTTAAGACGTGCCAATTCCATTTCTTGTTGCCTTATAATTTCCTCTCGTTTAATTTTATTCTCTTCTTCAATCCGTAGATTTCATCTCTTGCCACTTTTCTTTCTTCTTCTCGTTTAGCAATTTCTCTTTGCTTTTCTAATTTAAGTTCACGTTCTTCTTCTTTTCGTTTAAGTTCTTCTTTCTCTCGTTTAAGTTCTTCTTTTTCCTGCTTCAATGCTGCTTTTCTCTATTCCTCTTCCTTATTTGCAATAGCCAGTTGCTCTTCTGAAACTGACGAAGTTCTGGTCCTTTGTAACCAAAATCCTTCCCAATATTAACAAAGGTGTCAAGAGTAGCCATATTAATTCAACAATATGCCTCCTCAGTTAATTATTTAATTATATGTATGTGTAAAATAGATTATACTTACTATAATCAACTACAATATTATTATACTATTATTATTATTATTATTATACTATTAGTTGTAAGTTCCACAACTATTTTGTAACTAAATAATTTATATCAATAATGTTCACTCATTACATTATACCAATGTATTACACCTTCATTAATTTATGATGCTGAATTTATTTCATGCATCAACTAATCTCACTTATTACCTATGGGCATCTTCCCTCATTAATATCATAATGTATTATATATTTATTGTATCTAATATAGTTTCCCAATTCATCCCCTCTGCATGGTGTGATTACCTAGCATTTATTCGATAAAAATTATCTTACTTCAATAATATATCATTATATTATGGTTTCATGCCCTAGTCATAATGAATAAAGACTAGTGTCTTGGGCCAATAGTGCAAATTGATGACATCACCTAAGTCGTCATGCAATTTAATAAAATATAAACTAAATTAATTTACTATTTTATAGAGAATCAATTTATAACAATATAATTATATTATCAATCTATGAAATGAATAACTACAATACGCACATTAACCAAAGATTTACAAACAGTAGTACGATACAAAAGTGACAATTTCACAGACGTAAATGAATTTATGAACTAAGTACAAGAATCGGAAGTACTGATAGGTCAAGGAAAAACTAAGTCGAGATTGACCTACATACACGTAAACTGATGATGTAGACATGGACTCATATAACGGTTATTAAAATATCTATGAACTAAATGATAAAAAGGTCAGAATGAACAAGATAGTATACAAACATATGACTAGAACTGAAAAAAATTAAACTTAATACAGCAAAATACAACAGTAATATTACAAAACTTCACACCTAACACTTAAAGTCAAATACTTTCAAATACAGACAAAGGTACCCATCGGCATAATCTTCAATGGTGTTCTTTGCAAAATGAAAATATTTCACTGCCCTACAGATCGATCAAAACCAATTCGGTCATCCTGAGAGACATAAAATCGGTTATGATTCGCCTCGCCAACCACCCGCCTAACATAATAACAAACAGATGGTTGAAAACCCATATAAAATATACAAATGATTGTAATACGACATGCCTATATAAAGGCGAAATGGACTAGTGTATGCCTATTTAACCGACAAAGGTTACAATAAAACTTATCTTTTTGTGCTCAGTTATCTACTCCGGTCAATGTCAGTATGCACCAACGGCGTAGACCAATGTCGTGAACTGATATTGATTGCTTGATAGAGTTTTTCCATCTTTGGGTCTACCTTGATGCAGTATTTTCATTTGACAAGGACTGTGTTAGCGGTTGCCGACTTGGCTTTCATGTACGCAGAAGTTGATGACGTGTGTTTGACCTTTAGTCGTTATGCGTATTTGGTCATACTTTCGCACATCACGTGAGTATTTTCCAATTGTAAACAGTTCTTGGTCATTGAATGAGACTTCGGTAACCTTATTGAAGAAAAAATGTTCGTTCCCCAGACAATGGGCACCAGTTGTTGAAGGTTTCTTTGTTGAGACTGGTTATTGTTGAGTTAGTTTGTCCTTGCATACTCAGTCCAACTGAGTAGTAAATAAAAGTGTTCACAACCTCTGGCCTTTTCTTGAGATTTATCTTGGGTTTCATTCACTATTTTAATTTCGTGCTTTCTTTGTATAGTACGCGAATGCTGGGAAATGAATAATAATTAGATGATATCGACTGGAGAAGTCCAAGTATTTTGAGTCCATAAAACAAGATTTATTACGAAAAACATGTGACGATATCATGAGCATGGTTCATAGTAAAGCATACATCAATTTGATTCCAATTGAATATATATAATTATCAGTCCGTGTACGAAGGAATTAATGTTGACAGAACATTATGGCTATATGCGCGCGCTGCTGTGATTCATACAGCCGACAGTGAGCGCATGTGTCTTGACGAATATATATTAAGACTGATTAACGATCCTTCCATAATTCAGGTTATATAGTTTCATCCCTTATAATATAAATCTGGACCGACCCTGCGTCCTTATATAACATTCTATATTTGCCGCAATTATGAAGCCTAACATTAGAAGGATGTGAGACACGTCTTCACGGCTTGACGATCAACGTAAAAGGGTCCAGTATCTAAGTCACGAAGCGTGACCTTACCAACGCTAACACGTCACAAGTTGACCGTGTAATTTGCGTTCAATAATCCGTGAAGTATCAACATCGATCTATATTAATTCTATTAACCTAAAAATTGCGCACTGCCTACTATAGCAGACGACATCAATAAAAACACCGTAACAGTCTCCCTCTATCCTTCTTACCATGGAGATTCCAGAACATGGACTGCCTTGTAATGCTATCAACATGTTTCCTTATTGTGTGTCCTATCCATCGCAAGCGTCTATTTTTATCTCTTTTTCCACCGGCAGTTGTCTGGTCCTTGTCATCTGTTTCACATTAGTGATCTTGTCCCTCCACTTTAATCATTCCATAATATGCAACCACCCATTTATGGAAGTATTTTTTTCCCTCCATATTTCAGAGCCAAAAAATAGAACTGTCTTGGCATTTGAATTGAAGGTTATGGTTTATAACTTCAGATATACCAAAGTCGTAATAGCGAATAGTGAATAAGTTACTTGACATGGTTGATACGCTAGTGACAGAAAATGAAAATAAAGGTCTTATCCTAAATAGCTAAAAGGCAGATATAATTGTTATCTCGAAGAAAATGACTTTTCCAGAATGTATTATCATAGTAAATGGACATGTTTTGAAAGAAGTCAGTTGATTTTAATATCTGGGCACATTACAAACATCGGATGGAAGATGTATCTCAGAACTGAGAAGTAGAGTAGCCCAGACAAAAGCTGTCTCTCATACAATTAAATGTGTATAATGTTCTTTGTAACTGGAAGAAAGAAAGAGTTGTTCGGTGTTATAGAGAACCAATCATAACACACAGAAGTGAGTCATGGACATTAAGAAAACGTAAGTAAATAAATTAAGGGGCTGCTGTAAAACTGGTGAGGAATATAAGTATATAAACCAATAAAACGGTATTGAATCAGTTCTACAAATAACGGATCACATGACACAAGTGACGTTTCGGGTTTTACCCTTCGTCAGCCACAAACAGGTGACAAGGACAAGAATTACATATAGGTACTACAAAAACATACGATGACGAGAAACATACACCAAATGAGCGATACAAGCAAGTGCCATGAAAAGAAGTCAACAGTAGAATTCATAAAAAAGCAATTGAGACAGGAAGTTATGGAGCGACATGATCGTCTGCGCCAAATGGCACCATAAAGAGAAGTACTGGTGGCTGATTGAAATAGAAAAAAACGCTACCCTTAGACAGGGCGCAATTTGAAACCAACAACAAACAAACAAAAAACTGGTTAACGGCTTTATAATACAGTTTTAGAATCATAAGTGTTGTTGTTGTTGTTGTTGTTTAACTAGGTCTGCTGAGCTTCTCGCTCTTTTGCAGCCAATACCAAGTTGAAGAGTCCTTGATATTATCTACACTGTAGATCTAGGCTTTTCTTATGGTTTTTCTGTCAAATGTGTTGAGGTAAAGTCATGAGCTTCAGTCTCTCCCCCTTCGTTTCCATGTTAAAGATCGTCACATCTGGTCCCAAACTAGGAGTAAGAAGCACGTGGCATTCTGTACATTCATCGCCATCTAATGAGGCTCTCCAACTATGCAGAGCTAAATTACTGTACTCTGGATCGGGGCTCTCTTAAGGAAAGGAATATTCACGTCCTATACAGAACTACTTCTCACTTCCCCTGCCTATCACGGTCCATAGTGAGATCCTTCTGCATGCAGTCAACCAGGTCAAAGCCAAAGAGTTACGTCTGGGGCTCAAGTGACTCCTCCAAGCTTAGTGTGCAATGCTGGGTTCTCAACAAGTTTCACCACAGGGGGAATCCCTGTAAGTGTGTAGATGATTTCGAGAATCAATGAGGGTTTAATTAGCTTTACAGACAGAGGTTCACGTCTACATATGCATATTATAGCTTTGTGCTTATCTTGTGGTCATAATGGATTACTCAAGATGTGCCTCCATGCATAACGTCCAGAGCATGAATGCCTAGTGTAAGAGAAATAGTATAGACAAAAAAACTCATTTAGAAAGGAATTAAACACATTTGTATATTATACCTTTGTGCCTATCTGGTGGTCATATAAGGATGACTCAAGATATGCCTCCATGCATAATGTCCAGAGCATGAATCCCTAGTGTAAGAGAAATAGTATAGACAAAAAAACTCATTTAGAAAGGAATTAAACAATGATAAGCAGGGAAGTGACAAAGAAAGTAACATTTTTGAAAGGATGACATAGGATACTAAAGTTTAGCACCCATTTGTTGAAGACCTATGCTCCATTAGGAGCTGAAGAGTAATGATGATTTAAAACATATCGTCATCATTATCATCTTCCTTATCACCCTTTATCAAGCTAGGAACCACCACAACAGCAGGTCTTCTTGCAGGACGCCTACACCAAACATTTACATGCTCTTACAGATGTGGTTTCTGTAGCAGTCTGTTTTACACAATGAGGTTTCAAGTCCCATGATATAAAACATATCCAACTTTTATTATGTTTCTGTGTTTTATTCATCAGCCTGCGGGAAGGAAGTGGACCTCAACTGCCATCTGGTGAATGTCCAATTCACATTCAAGGACAACTATTACGTCTGCAGGAAGACTACAACTGGGGGGATAGTTGAGTACAAAAATGAACCGGCTCCACCACCTGCTGCGTATGACTGCACTGCTGAAGGTAAACAGTTCAAGCACCTGGAGCAGTTTAAGTTGTCTGACCCCTGTCTGACCTACCAGTGCCAGGATGGGACTGTTGTTCTTCTGAGTCCCGCAGGTAATCTTTTTTTTAGTAGACGTTTTGTCTCGTTTTGACGAGGCACGTTTCTTTTAACCTAGACACATGGTCCGTCGGTTATATTACGGCGCATGTCCAAATATGAAAAACCCTGTGTTCTGGTGTAGGATTTTCTGATTTTTTTATTAATGAACATTGCAATAAACAAAGAAGGGAAACCCGAGGTCTCTTACCAGTAAATACATTATATACATAAAGTGGTATGTTAAAGTCAGTTGTGAGAAATAAAGGTAGAATGGTAGATGATTAGAAAACAGAAAAACAACAGAAGCGATTGGCTTACCGGCGGGTCGAACCCAGAACCATCCGAACGGTACCACCGCCTCGCTTCGTTCATTCATTCATAACCCTCCACTCAACAAACACATGACAAGTCCTCCTGTCACGTGCCATCATCTCAAGTTCTTTCCATGTTCTCCTCATCATTTTCACCTCTGTTTCCAGCTCTCTTCTCCATGTGCTTCTTGGTCTACCTCTGCCTCTCTTGCCCTGGGGATTACAGAACAAGGACTGCCTTGTAATGCTAACAACAGGTTTCCTCAGTGTGTGTCCTATCCATCGCCATCGGCTTCTTCTCATCTCTTGTTCCACTTGCACTTGTTTAGTTCTTGTCCTCAGTTCCACATTGGTAACCTTGTCATACCATTTTAATCCCTCTATTCTACACAAGCACCCATTTATGATAGTCTGTAGCTTATTGGTTGTTGTTTTTGTTCTTCTCCATGTCTCAGAGCCATACAATAGGACTGACTTGACATTTGAGTTGAAGATTCTTATTTTCGTGTTGGATCCGATTTCTCTTGATCTCCATATACTTCTCAAAGCAATGAAAGCTCCTCTTGCTATTTGTATTCTTATTTTGACATCACTGTCTGTCCCTCCAACTTTGTCTATATTGCTGCCAAGATATTTGTACGATTCTACATCTTGTATTGGTGCTTCTTCAAGTTCAATCCTGTTATCATTACCTGCATTTATTCTCATTATTTTTGTCTTTTCATTGTGTATTTTCAGACCCAATTGCTGTGACCTCTCATCGAGTGTTTTCAATTTGTCTTGCATCTGATTACGGTTATGGGACAGAAGAGCCAAGTCATCGGCAAAACCTAGATCATCCAACTGCTTAGTCAGAGTCCAAGTCCACTGGATTCCATTTATGTTGTGTGTTGTCGATGTTCTCATAACCCAGTATATTGCTAGTAAGAAAAAAATGGAGACAAGATTCATCCCTGTCGCACTCTTGTTCTTATCCCAAACGGTTCTGTAAGCTGTCCTTCATGAAGAACTCTGCATGTCATGTCTTCATATGTTTTCTTTATTAAATTAATGATCTTCAGGGGAACTCCATAATGCCTCATCAATTTCCAAAGTGATTCTCTGTCTACACAGTCAAATGGCTTTTCGTAGTCCACAAATCCGATGTATAGTGGTGAATTCCATTCCAGACTTTGTTCAACTATTATTCTCAAAGTGGCTATTTGGTCTGTACAGGATCTGTTTTGTCGAAAACCTGCTTGTTCATTTCTCAGTTTCTTGTCTATGGGCTCTTTTAATCTCTCAAGGATAATCCTGTTTAATACTTTTCCTGGAACTGATAGTAACATTATTCCTCTATAATTTGTGCACTCTTGTAAATTTCCCTTCTTAGGCAATTTAACTCTTTAAGTCCCAATCGACTTTATATATCCTCAGCGGTTAGACGCGCTTGGCCCAATCAACTTTATAAAGCGTTTAGTATATGTGCCTCTGTTTGAGACTGTTTCTAATTATAACTACCCACAAACCACCCAAAACGTCATTTCCGACTGCAAGTACATTCTTTTAAATACCGCATGTGTTTAAGAGTGAATGTGTTTCTGTTTTGAGATATTTATTTAAAAATGCACCGGGGATGCCATTTTTGCTTGGGCCAAACCAACTTTTTTGCTTGGGACTGAAAGAGTTAACCAAATATCCTTCCTTCCATTCTGCTGATATCTCTTCCTTTTCCCACACTTTACCAAGTAATTTATATAACATCTCTATAGCAGTGTCGATATCAGCTTTGATAGCCTCTGCTGGAATGCCATCAGGTACAGACGCTTTTCCATCTCTTAGAAGCTTTATGGCTTTCTTTATTTCTTCCTTCGTTGGTCTTTCACAGTTAATTTGTAGCTCTTCTTATGCTAGCTGGAAGTCCGGGGGGTTTTGTAGAGCTGGTCTATTGAAAAGGTCCTCAAAATATTCTGTCCACCTCTTCATTTACTCTTGTATATTGCTGAGCAGTTTTCCATTCTTGTCTTTTATGAGGCAACTTGTTTGCTTGTATTTCCCTGTTAGCTTCTTTGTGCTGCTATACAGTTCTCTCATATTTCCTTTGGCTGCAGCCTCTTCTGCCTCTCTTGCCAACTAATCAGTATATTTCCTCTTGTCTCTTTTGAAACTTCTTTTTACTTCTTTGTTTGCTTCTGTGTACACTTCTTGAGCCTTGGCTTTGGAACTTTTGGTTTTGCTTGTGTTTAAATCTGCTTTCTTGTTTTTTCTGTCTTTTATCGTATTGATGGTTTCTGTTGTTATTGTCGTGTGGTGCGTATTGGGGCAACTACGACAGTAGTTTTTTGCCAGGAATAGCCTATGAGATAATAGGTATAAGGTCTCTAGAAATTGGCTCGTTAAAAAAGAATAAAGACCTATTCGAGATAGGGACAAGAAGACGGGAATGCGAATGCTTTCCACTGGACAGTGTTTTCTAATTAATTATGGAAAGAGTTCTGTTTCCCCACGACCTTATCTTCTGCCCTTAGATCCCGTAAAAGAAAAAGCCCCCAACCTCATCTAAGTAGAGAAATGTTCCTGTATGTGAATATGTAACACCGACAGCACGAGTGATACATTAACAAACTAGATAATGATCAAACGATCGTTGGGTTTATTAATGAAATATCCACACATATAGGGTTAGTAATGGTTAGAACGTGATGATGGTGAAAGACGATTCACACAAAATATACAGATGAGATAATAACATTGGAGTTAATTAAGTAGTAGTTAATTAAGAATGAACTGGTGCAAAGCGAAATGATGATGTGATAT
Organism: Oreohelix idahoensis; assembly: GCA_024509875.1. Taxonomy (NCBI): domain Eukaryota; kingdom Metazoa; phylum Mollusca; class Gastropoda; order Stylommatophora; family Oreohelicidae; genus Oreohelix; species Oreohelix idahoensis. The sequence goes on from JAMPIV010016231.1 coordinate 46,289, forward strand.
AATACGTGTTACCAAAATGGCGAATAATCTGCACAGTCCATGTGTCTCTAAATGCTTCTCATTGATATGATGATCCACATGTATGCATAAAATGTCCCACGTTGTTATACGTTATGTCGAGTGGGGTATCTCTAAGTCGAGGACGTTCTGATGAAAACTGTTGTCGGACTGAGAACGTTGACGATATATATAGACTTTTGCTAAATTGTATATTGGTCACACTGGAGAGCAACAACACTGGTTCGTCTCTTGTAGAAACCTGCTCGGCCAGTTTTCGATTAGAATGAAAGCCGGAAGGGACCTTTTGGCGCAAAGTCATTCTTGCGATGTTCGCCGGCCTACGAAGGTCGTAGATGGTTTTTGTCAGCAGGTTTTTGCTGGGAAATTATTGGATGCCACTGTGGTTCAGTGCTTGCCGATTTTTCATATGTTCAGGAATATTTGATGGTGCTAGATTGTGCGTAGAAAATTCTAGTGATTTTTCCCTTCCTGATTATTAATTGTGATACGTTGATTGCAATTGTGTATTGCTTTAACCTACTATTAGGTGCCGTCTCTGAGCGATAGTTCAGTGCTTTCACTGATGAGTTTATGTCGGTAACAATTTTGGGTTCTTATGTTGAACTATAGTGTTCGCCAGGATATGTCGCAGTTTTCAGCATATTGTAATGTGCATTTTTGCTATTAGGAGAGTTGGCATTATTCTCGCAAGTAAGGTGTCTTATATGTTCATTATCTTATGTATTGCAGTTTTTCATGCATATTGATTGATGTGTGTACTTCTCATTAAAGGGATATTACTGTATTTGAGGCGTTATTGTATTACTCATGTCAGCTATTGTGTGCTGTGGTTCTACTTTATAGACAATGAGCCGTGAGTTAAATCCACAGTACAAATAGGGTTAAATACAACAGCATCTATAGATGGTTGTTCTAACATCTGGGGCGCTCTTGCCCAGTAAGAAAGAGGCCATGGGGCCAGTGATTTTCTATTAATTCGCTCATATTTATTGCGGACTATTCTTTGGGTCATGAGGCTATATGTTATAGCGTTATGTCCCAGCTAGCTGACATTTTGACCCAGTATTATTATTGCCATTAAATTTTTGTACACACACAGTGTCAGAAGGCTAGTAACGCCACTGTGTTGGTGCCTTCATTTTTTCCTAAACTCACGGCTGTGAGTTGGTTTCGTTTTTTTTTTTTCAGTGTCCAGTGAAAGAGTAGTGCGTATGTCAGTTTGCTACGGTATTGTTTACGGTCGCGTGACCTGACCTCGTTCTCAAGCGCTGACCTACTTGTAGCATCGCAGTTCGTTATGGCTATTTTCTGTACGATTTCAGTTTATCGTAAGTAGGGCCCGAGTGATAGACTGTGGTGTCATCAGGTGGGAGATTTTATCGTTATAGACCAGTGTTCCTGCAAAGTGATGTCATCACCATACTACCCAGATGTCCCCACCCAGGGGTGAAAAGCTCGTGGATTGACCCCCCTAAGTCGACGACAGTGTAATTGCCTAACAACACAGAAGTGCCTGACCAGGGGCGTATTTCATCATACAGTGTGTCTTACTGACGGGTCGGGGTCCAGTGGATATTACCTTACAGTCTGCTGGGAGCTTTGGATCATCCAACGTCCTTATAAACTGGTCGTGTGATACATATGTGACAGTACCAAGGATCTTACACGTGTACCTGTCTGGTAGACTATTGATAATAACTGGGTAGCTGAACTTTGGAGAAGTGAACCTTTCTAGTGATAGTATAGACAGTGCTGTGTTAGCACCGTGGTGTACCGTGACACTCAGTCTTGACAGTGTACTTATTCCTGGACTATATTCGTTTAGATCACGTATTTTCAAGTGTGGAGTTTTGTTTGTTCTGTTCATCATCTTCGTCAGTGCTGAGGATTCTGCGTACTCAAGCGCCGTTTTTTTGGTATTTAATCTTCTTGGCTGCCTTTTTTACTGATTCTATTTATCAGTTACTTTGATTTGTTGTATAGTATAGTGCTGTTTTTTTCATCTGCTTCTAAATTTGTTGTTGTTTTCTTTCCTTTTGTTTTGTTTTTTCTCATTGTACCAGTAGGACTTAGTTTGTTTGATTGTATGTTGATTGTTAGTTAATTTGATCTTGCTCTGTGTTCTTTGTAGTTTGGAGTTACTGTATGTTATATTTTGGTACATTATAATATAAGTGTATTGATACTTTGCTTAGTTTATTATTACTGAAGGGAAGACAGTGCTTGGTGCAAGAGTAAGCTTCTAGCACCTCATTGTTGATTGTGGTTTTCGTAATGTCTTTGATGTTATAGTGTTTTGGTGTGTGAGTGTAATCTAGTTTTGTCCTTTCGCAGGAAAGGATTGGATTAGATAATTCTATTAAGTTGTAGCTGTTTTTGTTCTGTGGTGGAGTCTGGCAGACGAATTTCCTGCGACTGCCCTGCACTACATTCCGAGCTCTGTTGGTGTTAGTGGTATCTGTGGGTTTGAAGATGTCTCGTTACTGTTTGATGCTTATCACTGGACGTTACTGACCAATGTAAGTTATGTGGTTATACTGGTCAACTTCCCAACCTTACACAGCGTTGAATCTACAGGTCATGTTGACATAGAGTGAAGGTGTAAAGTGTCAGTTACGCGAATCATGGAGTGTTCGGTGAAGTTGACAACTTAGTAATGGTACATTCATACACCCATATGCAAGTCAATGATGTTTGAACTGCCGTTGACCATTTCATATGTTTAATAAGGTGACACACATTCCGACAGCACGGATACAGTCATAGGTACATGTTGACACAGCAAATCATTAGGTACTTGAATAGTAGGTGGCAACATCAGACATATTTCATGTAGCATATAAATACAATGGGCGATGTAAGTCCAGCATTCACTGTACTGGTGGGCTATCGCCTCATACTTCTGCTGACTGAACGCGTCAGTGAAAATGAATATGTAAACATCAATAATGGTTCACTGATCGAACCTTTTCTTGGCTAAGTTTTTTTAAGTTGTACATTCATCGAAAGTTCATAGCAACCATGTTCAACCGCAGTAATGGGGTTTTCCATAATAGGAAGATCTCTGCATCATCGTCCGATAATAAGAGTTGTTTTCTGTTCTCTAGACAATGATCCGTTGCGGTAACGGGAATTCAAAATGGCTACCTCCTTGAGTTTCACTCACCCAGGAGGATAAATGATGAGCCGCAATTAATTCAAAATCTGAACATAAATGTTCTCAATGGGTTTCCATCCAGTTCTGAAATCTATAAGGTTGCTTCATGAAAATACCTTAGAGCTGTTGGATAACCTGTCATCTTCATCAGCATTCAAACAATCCTAGCTGTACGAAGATAAGCTTGCCATCTAGGCCTAGCAAAACAGAGTTCATCAAAACAAAGAGTCTGGTATTACCTGGATTTAGGAATAAACACAATATAGGACATTAGGAGAATCTCTGACCATATGATCTTGCAGAGACACTATCTCCTTCCTAAAAATCATTCACAGAGATCACTTTTCAACATCCCTAAAGGACCAGCCCAGAAAACACACCGCCATGACATCAGGCAGTTTTCGTCGACACCCCGACGCATGCGTAGAAAAGCCTATTCACCCCTTAGCGTCAGACCGAGAAATAGGCCGACATAAAAATACAAAAATATACGATATAAGACCGAATCTTCTTAAATAGACACGGAATACATATATGTCCGGGCCATAAACATTCTAGGCCAGACCAATTTGTTTTCTGGCCATAACAAATGAGAAATGACATAGATCTAGCATCCATACGCCAGATCGATATTCAAAGAGATCACCCATACAACAAAAGTATAAATTAATCATGGGTAGTCTAACTTTGACCGAGAGAGCAATTCTTTTCATATTAAATAGTCATACTGTTTCCTACGTTCCTACCTACAGTAATCCGTGCGTCGCATAATTCCATACAAAAGAATATGTGCGCAACAGATTACCACACCCCCGGGGAATAAAATGGAAATTTTTTTTTTTAAATACATCTAAGAGCAGCATACAATCGGCTCACAACGCAAGAATACCAATGCGCAGATGATAAGCATTCCAAACAAATATAACGCATAATGTGAGGCTACGTCGTCATATGAAACGACAAGTGAGAACATATCTCAAGATCCCAGAGAAAGCATCTCTCTAAGTATAAATATTTCCAGAGAGGTGTCACCAACGCCTACTACACTACTGGCAATGCCACAATTTATACAATAGTTTATCCAATAATTTCATATTAGATATCTTAAGTTCATGATTACCACAGAAGAAAACATTAAAAAACCCGGCGGTGAATATACTCAATGAACCGCTAAGTAGTGATACAAACAATATATCATATATTACATATGTGTAAATATTTTAATATAGACAGAAAAAAACTGTAGTAGCGTTAGACCTGTTAGAAATCTCAGGATCTAACAGTTAGGTGGAATCATGTGGGCATCTAGACAAAATGTCTGCCATCACATTTTCTGAGACACGGATAGCTCGCACCAAAAAATGAAAAGGCTGAAGAGCAATCGCGTATCGCGTTGATCTCGCGCTCTTCAGATTTTTACTTTGAATAGCTGTAAGAGCTTTCTGGTCAGTTTCCATAATGAAATGCGCGCCAAGAAGAAATCTTTGAAGTTTAAGAATTGACCAAACCATAGCCAATAATTCACTGTCTAGGACCGAGTAATTCTTCTCTGCGGCATTTAGTTTTCGAGAAATATACATCACAGGATGCAGAGTTCCAGAGTACTCTTGCATTAGTGCCGCTCCAATCCCTGTGGATGAAGCGTCACTACGAAGAACAAATGTCTTATCTGTAGTAGGTAACACTAAAATAGGTGCAGTAGAAAACATAGTATCGATCTTATCCAAAGAGGATTGACATTCTTGAGTCCAACGGACTATATTAGGAGACCCTTTCTTTAGCAAGGAAGAAAGAGGTGCCTTGTTCGAGGACAGATTCGGAATGAATCGTCCATAAAATTGTATGAGACCTAAGAGACTTCGCACTTGCTTTTTAGTCTTAGGAACAGAAATGTTAAGTATTTTACTTGTATAAGGTCCTCTGTCTTTAGGAAACCATGACCGACACGGTGACCTAAGAAAGCAATTGCGCTAAAACCAATACAGGCTTTAGATGGTTTCGCTGTCAGGTTATGCTCGCGTAAGGTAGACAATAGTTCATTTAATCCTAAATAGTGATCCTCCCAAGCATCACTGAAAAGACAGATGTCATCAAGATATGCAATGACATCTGCGCGATGAGATAAGATCCGACGCATTATGCGTACGAATGTCGCTGGGGCGTTCATAAGGCCGAAAGGCATGAAATTCCATTGGAACAGACCCCTAGGTGTCGAAAAAGCAGTAAACGGTTTGGCGCGTTCGGATAAAGGAACCCGCCAATATCCCCCAGACAAATCACGTCCAGTGAAAAAATGAGATCCAGAAAGCCTAGCAAGTAGCTCTTCCAGCAAAGGCACAGGCTCAGCATCAAACTTCGCAACTCGACTCAACCCGTGACAGCCAACGCAAAGACGTATGCCATTGTCCTTCCTCCGAACAATAACCATCGGCGAAGAATATGCGGAAGTGGATGGTTCAATTATTTTTAAATCTATCATTTCATCCAATTCCTTCTCAACCTGTGCTTGAAAATGTATAGGAATAGGATAAGGTCTGACTCTAATAGGATTATGGTCAGTTAGAATAATGTCATGTTCAATGACATGAGTTTGTCCAGGAATGTCAGTAAGGACATCCTAAAATGTTTGTAACATAACCGAAACTTGTCGCTGTTCTCCTAGAGATAAATCGGGAGAAACAGTAACATTTTTCCAGGATCACTAGAATGGAGTGGAATCATCGGAAGCGGAAGATTAACATCCGAAAAACTTGTTTCCTCATCCTGTATTACGGACAGTGATGAGTAATGACCATGTTGGACTGGTGAATCGTCCGTTGCCTGGAAAATAGGCTGCAAATAATCAGGACGTTCATGGAATTCTGTAAGCATGTTGATGTGGAAGGTTTTATGTTTCCCGTCAATATCGACAATGTAGTCAACATCGGAAATTTTCGAGATTATATCGTACGGACCTTTCCAAGAAATAAGAAGTCTGTTTTCCCTACAAGGTAGCAAAACTAATGCTTTGTCACCAGGACAAAGTTGTCGTAAGGTTCTTTTCTTATTGGCAAATTGCCTTGCCTTCTGTTTAGCAAATTCAGAAGAAGAAGTTGCCAATTTTCATGCTTCGATAATCTTTTGTCTCAGCGCGATGACATATTCGTAAGAAGATTTTGTGTCATCGGTAATATTATCAGCTGTTATGAGATCATGAAGCAAAGACATAGGGCCGCACGGTCGCGCGCCAAAGACAAGTTCAAAGGGAAAAAAAACCTGTATGTTCATTGGGGACCTCTCTGTAAGCGAAGAGGGCCGCGGGTAAAACCCTGTCTCAATCTTGAGGATGATCCTCAGTTATTTTCCCTAGTAAGTTCTTAAGTGTTCTATTTAGCCGTTTGACCATCCCATTGGACATAGGAAGATAGATACTACTCAAAGATCTTTCTATCTGTAGAGTAGACATTACTTGAGACATGGTATCCGATATTAGTTGGGTGCCATGATCTGATAATATTTCTCCGGGGAATCCCAGACGAGAAAATATAAGCCAAAGAGCATCTGCAATGTCAGCAGTAGTAATGCTCTTCAGAGGGATAGCCTCTGGCCAACGTGTACACATGTCCACACACGTTAAGATAAACTGATGTCCTCTAGCAGATTTGATCTTAAATGGACCAATGATGTCTATCGCCATTTTCTGAAATGGCCGAATAGGAATGTCTGCAGGCTGAATAGGTGCAGCATGGCGTGGACCTTTGGATTTGACTTCTTGACATACTTTACAAGATCGACAATAGATTCGTATGTCCTTGTTCACAAAAGGCCAAAAGAAAGACGCAAGAACTCTAGATATAGTACGGGAAAAACCCATATGTCCAGCACACTGAGAATCATGAGCGTGCTGCAAAATTTTAACTCTCATATTTTGGGGCACAAGAATTTGAGAATGAATGGACTTAGTTGAGTCTTGTACCATACGTACAAGTACGCCATTCTTCATTGTAATCCAAGATTTATGATTTGTATCCTTATTTGGATCACCTTTTGTTGCTAACGTGAAGAATTTTTTTAGAGAGGAATAAATCTTCTTGCTGTTTTATAAACGAGTCACGGGAAATTACCAAGGGATTATCTTGGTTATGCACTTCATTATCTTCAGTAGATGAAGTTTGAGGCATATTAAAAGCTTGAGTTCTAGTGACTACAGCATTAGCAATTTGCATATTTTGTTTTTCCCAAACGGAAATTTGTTGTGGAGTACATTCTTCGACTCCGTGAATACGACCGATGATAAGATCAGCGATCGGATTCGGCAGAAGACATGCGTGTACATCTCCTGTAAAGAAAGGAGTAGCAATCCTAATGATAGCAGTAGAGTATTTCTCTAAGGTGCCGCCAAATGTTACACATTTGACTACTTTTCCAGTGGCACGAGAAGGATCTACAAGTGACTGCCTAACACCAATCGTGGTGCATCCAGAATCAAAAAGAACTGAGACTGGATTGTCATTTACTAAACCTTTATGTAAGACAAGAGAACCTCTTCCATCATGCGCGACTGACGCAGGAAGAGCGGGAAGAGGATGGCCACAACTTAAAGTGGACACCGTAGTTGGTTCAAATAATGTTTTGCATTGGGGGCACTGAGATGCTCTCCCAAAATCAAAAGCGGAACAAGCCATATTATTAGCGTCATTATTATCTTTAGTCTGTTTATAGGCTTCATGTGACTCTTGCTGTGCAGAGTTTGCCTGATAATGTGATTTATGTTTTTTGTATTGGGATCTACCTCGATTATTATTGCCTCTGTAATCATTATTGTTTCCTCTATTGTAACCCCTATTTGGGTTTGAGTCATAGTTCTCATGGTTACCATTATCATATTCATTATAATGAGTATCTCTATAATTATGGTCTTGTTGTCTCCATGATGGATAACTTGGATAGTTCCTATAATGACTTCCTCTGCGGAAATTCCTATAATTATGACCACCCCTGAATCGAGGACTGTCGGCTCGTCTCCAGTTCTTCGCAGAAGAACCATGAAATGATTGGTTACCTTTGTTTTGATAACTATTTACCCTTTTTATCAAACTGGTTTTGTGGTCCCTGAAATTTGTGTGAATAATTAGGGTTGTATAGTGTTGCTGATTCAACTGGCATACCTTCTGTAACCTTAGCTTTCTAAAAGCTACGTCCGGATGTGCCGTGACGTATTGGGTACAATATTCTTCCATTTCTTTTAGTGTCTTGGGTTTACGCTCATGTAGGAATTCAAGGAATGGTTTACTTATGCTTGACATAATCTTGTCTCTGAGCAATAAGTCCATAAGTGCTTCATATGTCTTTTCCGTTTTGGACAGCTCAATCCAACGATTAAATGTAAGACGTGTCCTTGCAATGAATTCTGAGAATTCTACCCCTGATTCAGGTACCATTTTCTTAAACAATATACGGTAACCTTCCTCCGTTAACTGATATTTTTTCAATAAAGCTGCCCTAATAACATCATAATTATCCTTGTCAGTCTCTTCTACCAAGCTTAGACTTGTAAGAGAATCACCTTTCAAATTTTCTGACAACTGATTAGCATACTGTGATTTATCCACATTATGAGCTCGACAAGAGCGTTCAAATCTATCCAGCCAGAATTTTATGTCATCACTGGAAGGATTGAACGCTGGTACCTTGACCTTGTAAGTAAAGGGTTTACCATTACTACCAGTTGACTGACTAGCAATACCCATATTTGTCAATTTTAATTTTTCTAACTCAAATGCTAACAGTTTTTCCTCATGTTCTCTTTTTGCCTTTCTCTCCTCGGCTTCAGCTTCTCTGTCTAATTTCTTTTGTTCAGCCTCAGCTTTTTTGTCTAATTTTTTTTGTTCAGCTTCTCTGTCTAATCTTTTTTGTTCAGCTTCTCTGTCTAATCTCTTTTGTTCAGTTTCTCTGTCTAATCTCTTTTGTTCAGCCTCAGCTTCTCTGTCTAATCTTTTTTGTTCAGCTTCTAATTTTTTTCTTCCATCTGAAGCTTTCTCTCCTCAGCAGCAGCTTTTTTTTCCTCAGCAGCAGCTTTTCTCTCCTCAGCTTGCATCTGCAATCTTAAATTCTCAGCATCTATCTTCTTTTGTTCAACTTCTGCTTTCCATTTATTTTCCTCTTTTTGCTTCTTTTCTTCTGACTTTAATACCATGGCAAATTGAGCAGTTGCAAACTCCTCTAATTCCTTACCAGACTTATCAAGGGATTTCCCTTGTGCAATAAAGTATTCCAATGTAGACATGATGTCTAATAATGATAGCAATCACTTGAAACAATAATGTAATCTATTTCCAAGTAAACAGGCACAAGTTTTAAATGAACTTGATTAATTAGCTCACAATCCCAATCTCTGTGGGAGACAAGCCTTACAAAGGTCTTGTATACTTCCTTGTACAACAATAATAATAATAAAGTTCTGGTCTATACTATAACATACGTGTACTCAAATATACCTCATATCATATGTCAACCAAAGACATTAACAAAGGAAAAGCATAAAAGACAATATGAAAACAATTGCAGAAATCAACTAAGTCAAATAGAGAAATCAATGAAAATGATCACAGAATCTGTGATAATAACTGCAATAGAATCAACAAGACAAATAACGCTACAGTGTATAAACATAAAGGTAAAGAACTGAATGATAGGAAAGGGTAGACCTACAAATATACAAACAAATCAAAACAAAACTAAAGGAAGCGAAAAATAACGAAAACAGAACTGCACATATCGTCACAGCTAACAGAAAATAGCAACAGATGTTGCCAGCAAATTTTCAATTACGAAAATTGCTCCCTACAGAACGCTAATTTAAGACCAATATTACTCGGTATACCTTATACAAGTCACCACCCAAGCAAGCCCGCAGACATATAGACAACTATTACATATAAACAGATAACATGTAAACATAAATACATATAGCATACTGTATATATATAGAGATATATATATATATATAGATATATATATATATATATATATATATATATATATATATATATATATATATATATATATATATATTGAATAGAATGTGTTGTGGATAGAGTGTTGTAGAGAAGGCTCAGTTTTCAATCAAAATAACTTGCCACTTTATTAAATAATAGATTTGTTTTCTAGACTATTACACTGTTCAATTTTTTTGAGCACACTAGAAGATCCACTCATGGAATATATGCACTTCTCAATAGTACTGCATTTCCTGCTAACACGGTCAACTATTCACTTGATCCAAGTGTTCTGTTTAATATTGCCTGTACGGAGAAAAATGTCAACAAGCGGCGACCTAGATACTGCATACACTTGCTAGAACAGGTCAAGCTGACATCGACTGTACTACTGGTGTTGTTGTGTGTCATATGCGGGCAAAAGAAACGTTCTGGTAACAATAGTTGACTTCTCAAGATGTATGCTGTGCAGGTTGGACCCAGGAATCTGGCCTACCACTGAAGATGTCTCGTTACTGTTTGATGCTTATCACTGGACGTTACTGACCAATGTAAGTTATGTGGTTATACTGGTCAACTTCCCAACCTTACACAGCGTTGAATCTACAGGTCATGTTGACATAGAGTGAAGGTGTAAAGTGTCAGTTACGCGAATGATGGAGTGTTCGGTGAAGTTGACAACTTAGTAATGGTACATTCATACACTCATATGCAAGTCAATGATGTTTGAACTGCCGTTGACCATTTCATATGTTTAATAAGGTGACACACATTCCGACAGCACGGATACAGTCATAGGTACATGTTGACACAGCAAATCATTAGGTACTTGAATAGTAGGTGGCAACATCAGACATATTTCATGTAGCATATAAATACAATGGGCGATATAAGTCAAGCATTCACTGTACTGGTGGGCTATCGCCTCATACTTCAGCTGACTGAACGCGTCAGTGAAAATGAATATGTAAACATCAATAATGGTTCACTGATCGAACCTTTTCTTGGCTAAGTTTTCTTAAGTTGTACATCGAAAGTTCATAGCAACCATGTTCAACCACAGTAATGGGGTTTTCCATAATAGGAAGATCTCTGCATCATCGTCCGATAATAAGAGTTGTTTTCTGTTCTCTTGACAATGATCCGTTGCGGTAACGGGAATTCAAAATGGCTACCTCCTTGAGTTTCACTCACCCAGGAGGATAAATGATGAGCCGCAATTAATTCAAAATCTGAACATAAATGTTCTCAATGGGTTTCCATCCAGTTCTGAAATCTATAAGGTTGCTTCATGAAAATACCTTAGAGCTGTTGGATAACCTGTCATCTTCATCAGCATTCAAACAATCCTAGCTGTACGAAGATAAGCTTGCCATCTAGGCCTAGCAAAACAGAGTTCATCAAAACAAAGGGTCTGGTATTACCTTGATTTAGGAATAAACACAATATAGGACATTAGGAGAATCTCTGACCATATGATCTTGCAGAGACACTATCTCCTTCCTAAAAATCATTCACAGAGATCACTTTTCAACATCCCTAAAGGACCAGCCCAGAAAACACACCGCCATGACATCAGGCAGTTTTCGTCGACACCCCGACGCATGCGTAGAAAAGCCTATTCACCCCTTAGCGTCAGACCGAGAAATAGGCCGACATAAAAATACAAAAATATACGATATAAGACCGAATCTTCTTAAATAGACACGGAATACATATATGTCCGGGCCATAAACATTCTAGGCCAGACCAATTTGTTTTCTGGCCATAACAAATGAGAAATGACAGATCTAGCATCCATACGCCAGATCGATATTCAAGAGAGATCACCCATACAACAAAAGTATAAATTATTCATGGGTAGTCTAACTTTGACCGAGAGAGCAATTCTTTTCATATTAAATAGTCATACTGTTTCCTACGTTCCTACCTACAGTAATCCGTGCGTCGCATAATTCCATACAAAAGAATATGTGCGCAACAGGGGTGTGTATTTATAGTGTCGTGTACAATTAGTATTTCTTGTGTTCTGTTTAAATGGTGTTTTCTCTTGTCCTATTTTACTACCTTGTATATACGTTTACAGGTATCCCTTGTTTTCGTTCGTGCTCAGTCACGCATTGTAGATATTAATCTATCTCTGCTTTTAGTTTTCTATCGTCCTGTTCCTCGTGACTGGAATTTTGTTTTCGTGATGTGATATGGGTGTTTCCTTCATCTGTTTAGTCCTCATTTGTGTTCATTTTGCCACAGATAGTAGTTGGATAACAGAGCTTATTGATTATAATAATAAGAGGAGTGTTATTGGATCATAGCACAAGTGTGGGTGCCAGTAGAGAAATGTGGAAGTAATACCTATTTTGAACCAAGTTTACATTATTGTCAAAGTATCAGAAAGTTGTGATTATACAACTACTGATTATCGTAAGTTGATGCAGTTTTGTCGAGGTATTAGGAAGTTGTTATTAGACAGCTATTGACTATAGAATAAGGAATCAGAAAGACCTAATTCTTCACAAGTGGTGGTAACATAGCCAAGAGGCTAAGTGTGACTTTATTGATATTATAAGAAGTGAAGGGTGATGATATATTTTTACTGAGAGTCGAGGTGTCATATACTTACACGCAGGTATATAGATATATGTATATTGAGAAGTGATATTCATATTTATTATATTTACTACACCATTGTAACCAGTGAGTTATCTACTGATATAAGTGAAGAGTTAACAGTACATACAACGGAGTGATTTGATAGTAAATCTTTTGTAAGAAATAATACTGAGCATTCTAAGTGACATCATGGACATTGATACTTGCATGCAGATAGGCCAGGTAGCCGGGTACACAGGAAAAGAATTAGTGGAGTTTGAAAAGGCAGAATTCAATTCTGTAGAGAATCAAAAAGATTTGAGAGAGAAAGCAGCAAAGGAGGAAATGGACAGGAAAGAAACGGAAGAGAGGGAGAGAATTGAGAAACAAAATGCTCTAAGAGATGCTCGAGCTGAAGAGTTAGAGTTAAAAAGAAAAGATAAGGAGTTACAAGAAAGGAAGATGAAAGAAGATAAGGAGTTACAAGAAAGGAAGATGAAAGAAGAAAGTGAGTGGAAACAGAGGGAATTCGAGTTTCAAGAAAAGAAGATGAAAGAAGAGAGAGAGTTACAAGAAAGGAAGATGAAAGAAGAAAGTGAGTGGAAACAGAGAGAATTTGAGTTACAAGAAAAGAAGATGAAAGAAGATAGAGAGTTACAGTTGGAGAAGGAGAGAATGAGAATAGCTCTGGAAGAGAAAATGATGGAGAAGGAGATACAATTAAAGAAGTTAGAAGTGGGTGCGAGTGGTCAGAACTCAACTTCTGGTGGGGCTCATCGTCCTTTTAGACTGCGGCTACCAAATTTCAATGAGAAAATTGATAGTTTAGACTTCTTTTTGGAAAGATTTGAGGCCGATTGTGTGGCCTACAAGGCTGAGAGGGAACAGTGGCCATCTCTTTTATCAACACTGCTAGTGGGGCCCGCGATGGAGACTTTTTATAGCCTCCCTGTAGAGGACCGGGCCGATTATGACAAAGTGAAGGAGAGATTGCTCCGGAGGTTCCGTGTGACTGCTGACGGCTACCGGACGCGTTTTAAAAACGCGATGCCAAGTTCAGACCAGGACTTTGAGGATTTTATCTCAAAGATCAAACTTCTGCTGAGTAGATGGATCGAAATGGAAGGGATAACAAAGGACTTTAATGGCTTGCTAGACTTAGTATTACGTGACAAAGTGTTGTCCTCATGCTCCAGTGAGTTGGTTGCGTTTTTCCAAGAACGTCAACCAAGGACATCGAGTCTATGGCCCAATTGGGGGACCATTATGTCCTGGCCCATCCGGGCAAACCTATTCAGAAGTCGGGTCTGACAGAAGACGTAGTTGCCAGTGTTGGCAAAGTTCAACGCCAGCCTAGGCGAAATCAGTCAGATAAGGCAGACAGGGGTCAAGAGCAGAGTTATGAGAGGCCCTCCAGTCCTTATCGACCATATAGAGGTACTTATGCGAATTTTCGTTCCCATAGGAACAGTCGGCCGAGGTGGCAGAGCCAACGTTATGATAGTTATAGCGACGGAGGGGATCGTCAAGCGCGACAGCAGCTACGATTCGAGGACTCGCGTGACGAAGACCGATTTTGGTATAAAACCAAACATCATAAGCAGAGGAGTGCGTCCTCAGAGAGTCGGTCTTCTGACTCTGATGCAGGGTCTTCGTCATCGAAGGGCTCCAGCAAAGGTACACGCGAGGAAAGGAAGAAAGAGCGTCTGTGTGCCAATTGTGGTGGCAAGGGTCATTGTGCTGATGTATGCACTACCCCTATAGAACATGCGAACTCCGCGTTTGTGCTAGATACGATCAACAGTGAGGACTGTGCAGGGTGTCGCCCTCTATTCCATGCGAATGAGAGGTTGGTGCTTCAATGCGGGCACGCGGCACCATGTCTGTCAGCAGTCCATGAGACTGGCAAGGTGGATCTCCACAAAGGCATGGTGGAGAGGAAACAGGTCTCCGTGTTGAGGGACACGGGGTGCATGACAATTGGGGTGCGTCGATCGTGCATCGACGACTCCTGTCTGACAGGCAAAACTGTAAAGTGCACCACGTTCGGGGGCAAAGTAGAGTCTTACCCCCAAGCATGTATCAATGTGGACACGCCGTTTATAGCAGGTAGAGTGAACGCGTTCGTTCTCGATAACCCCATTGCCGATTTAATCGTTGGCAATGTACGGAGAGTTCCTAAAGCAAAGGGTGTGGCTGGAGCAGATTCTCACCGTCAACAAACTCCCAAGGGGGATGACCACAAGGTATATCAGAGAAGTGATAAGCGACAGGTGCCAAATGACCAAAGTAGGAGCAGTAAGTACTTACATGAGGGTCCTAAAGCTAATAATTGCACAGTTTGGGTGCACAACGTTCCCCGGAATACTAGTTGGCGCACTCTCAGGAGAGTGTTCGATGAGGTCGCGCCGGTTAGGTTTGTAGAGGTAGTGTCGTTACGCGATAACACCAAAATAGCACGGGTGATTTTTGCAAATAGTTGGGGTGCGCGTAAGGCAGTTAGGCAGAAGCATATGTCTTTGCTTCACAACCATCTGTTAATAGTCCAACAATAGTTAGGGTTAGATTTCGGGTTCGTGTTTAGTAAGATCTTTCGGTTGACGCGAACCGAACCTGATAGGCTCTGACCCGCGCCCCCAGTTCTACTATTATATCAATATGAGGATGTTGTAAATGTAGTAGCAGATGTCTTGTCCAGGTTGTCAAATAATTGAACAGTTATAGTTTCTGTGAAAACATACATCTGAAAAGAGAGTATTTATTGGAATTTATGTAAGTAAGGCATTATGACTATTTCAGTTGATATTTCATGATGATGTATTTTAATATTCAATGTATGGTATATGCTGCCAAAAAGGCAAGATCTAGTAGGTGTACTCTATGTGTGGATATACCATATTATATTATGCCTATAACTATGTTGTGACAGGATGATTGTGTTACGAGAACTTAGGGTTTGATTGGTGACAATCAGGTATTTGGATTTTGTGTAACATGCACGATGTGTAGACTACTCCAGGATTTGTCAGTCGTTGTTATTTTTCACGACTGTCAGTACCTGGTGTAGATTGGTACACATTTCTTTGTATTGAGTCTAATAAGTGAAAAGGCATATACGACGAGGGTATAGCACAACTCTGGCATTCTTTATTTGCATAAGGAGGTGCTATCTCGGCATTTGTTCGTCCATACTCCAAAGGTGGGCTGGGCGTGACTTCGTTTTCTTTCTTAAGAGGGGGTGGATGTCACGACATAGACTTTTGCTAAAATTTATATTGGTCACACTGGAGAGCAACACCACTGGTTCATCTCTTGTAGAAACCTGCTCGGCCAGTTTTCGATTAGAATGAAAGCCGGAAGGGACCTTTTGGCGCAAAGTCATTCTTGCGATGTTCGCCGGCCTATGAAGGTCGTAGATGGTTTTTGTCAGCAGGTTTTTGCTGGGAAATTATTTGATGCCACTGTGGTTCAGTGCTTGCCGATTTTTCATATGTTTAGGAATATTTGATGGGTGCTAGATTGTGCGTAGAAAATTCTAGTGATTTTTCCCTTCCTGATTATTAATTGTGATACGTTGGTTGCAATTGTGTATTGCTTTAACCTAGTATTAGGTGCCGTCTCTGAGTTATAGTTCAGTGCTTTCACTGATGAGTTTATGTCGGTAACCATTTCGGGTTCTTATGTTGAACTATAGTGTTCGCCAGGATATGTTGCAGTTTTCAGCATATTGTGATGTGCATTTTTGCTATTAGGAGAGTTGGCATTATTCTCGCAAGTAAGTTGGCTTATATGTTCATTATCTTATGTATTGCAGTTTTTCATGCATAGTGATTGATGTGTGTACTTCTCATTAAAGGGATATTACTGTATTTGAGGCGTTATTGTATTACTCATGTCAGCTATTGTGTGCTATGGTTCTACTTTATAGACAATGAGCCGTTAGTTAAATCCACAGTACAAATAGGGTTAAATCCAACAGCATCTATAGATTGTTGTTCTGACACACACACACACACACACACACACACACACACATATATATATATATATATATATATATATATATATATATATATATATATATATATATTCCTTTACTGTTTGAGTATATCTCTGTAGTGTTGATCAACAGTTAGTAGCTGTCATATGAACAAAAGGTCTGTTGTCTAATCTCCCGAGGGTACTGGTCAGACTGGATATCTTCACGAAATGTTAGTGATATGTAGACTCATAATCTTGCGTATGTAGTCGTGATTCATAAAATATATTTTAGAGTTTGCTTCATAGAAGGCACTTAAGAGTGTGTTGATATAAATATGATATTCCACTTTTGGGCTCTTTTGCTTGACTTCAGATAATAGTGATCTTTCGAGTGATTTGAACTTGTGATAACTAGGTATTGAATTTGTGAGCCAGCAGTATATGTTGACGAAAAATGCTGCGTCCACCTTCTGACTTGTGGGTGAAACAATATTCCTTTTTAATTGAGGAATAAAAGATGTCCTATCGCGAATTCTGCTTGCCAAATGTCCGTTTTTGATAACTTATTGCTGGTTAGACGTCAGACACGTTGCGTGTAGACTCAGACTTCTGATGAACTGAAGACACACAAAAGTCTTCTTAAGTTTTCACACTTAACATCACTGGTTGACTTTCATTTATACTACTGCTCATTATTGATCTCTTTCTCTGAGATCAATTCTAATGATGTTAAATATCTTGTGCATGAGAGACTGTGATGATGATGAAGGTGAAGTATGAACTATTAATTACCTCCTATCATCATATCATCTTCTAGGAAAATCTTCTGATATTAATGTCTCTAGCAAGCTACGCGGTAGATTATATTTCTGGAAGTCCAATGTGGGTTTCATGGGCCGTGACGTACATCTCCGCCCATACAATCAATCCTTAATATCCCCTCTGGTCACTAATTCACAGGATCGCTCTTGTCCCCTGTCAGTCCAAACGTGGGTGTGGTTTGACAAACAGGTTTGGAGATAACTGGCGGGTCATTGCAAAGTGCTGTCAAATTGCTGTCTGGTGTTTATCGTTCTATGTGTTGGCGGCACTCTTTACTCTCTGATCGTCTATTGTCGCCAACGTGCTAACATGTCCGCTCTGTGGCGCCGCCTATTGTATTACATGCCGGTTACTTTAAACAGAATGAGACGTTTTCACCTGGCCAAGCTGGGCGTCCAATGGGGTGACCCGGCCGAGCAACAATGATAACAACAGTCCACAGAAATTGTATAATGCCCAGATGTCTGATTGGGATGACCAGATGTGTTTTCACCAGATTTATCACGATGCAATGTAGGCTTCAAACGCTGAAGTCAGGTATGGGGACTCAATCAAAAGACTTTATTTTACCACCGATGAAAGAACAAATGCGGTTCTCTAGATACCGGTCGCGAGTAATCATAACGATGAAATAGCAAATGTGGGATCGCAAATATGGGATGAAAGAGTACAAATGTGGGAGAAAATACTTGTACAATACGATAGATGTAGGACAAGATAAAGCTATACGGATTTTGCGCTCATATATCACAATAGTTCCGCAAGCGACAGTACCTGCACCATTTATCTCCTTGTCTCTGGTGTTGCGCAGAATTTTTCTTGTTTTGCTCTTTGTAGTTATCTTGTTTTGCGTGCTGTTTATGCGAGATGCGTGGTCCTTTGCCTTGTTGGTCTGGTCGGGAGCGAGCTGGTTGCTTTGGCGCCTGATCCGGAAACTTCTTTCTGGCTCCTTGAGACTCCATGAGAGCATTTTGGAATTGCTCTGCCAGTGTAAGTATATTTTCTAACCGGTCAGCGCCGTTTTCAGTGAGAAATCTGCGTATTTCCACCGACATAGACTCTTTTAGTTGCTCTATCACATTCAGCTCTTTCAACCCGTAAAGTTTCCCGGTGTACACCACTTCACTAAGTAGTCTTCAATACGGGCTGCGAACTGTGAGAAAGTCTCTCCGGCCTCCTTCCTAGAACCTCAATTTTTTTTCCGGTAAGCCTCTGAATGAAGCTCGTACCTCATCAAGAGAGATTTTTCAATGCCTGAAAGTCAACTTGCTCTCCGGCCGGAAATTTATTAAAAACTTCGTAAGCGGCTCCTCTTAGGCCCTGGGAAAGTTTCAATATCCACTTCCGTTCTTCAAGTCCAAACCCTGTTGCAAAGCGTTCGAAGCGGTCTAAAAAGGCGTTCCTTTCTGAAAAAGGTCCAGCGAAAAGTTCATGACATTGGGTGGCGCAGGTTGCGAAGTAGGCACACCATCTGAGCGGGGTGAGTACCCTCCATCGCAGTTGAAAACCGCTGCACTTTTTGCTAGCTCTATCTGATTGGTCTGTCCCTGGATTTCCAGTTGCTTCATGTTAAGTGCTTGCTCTGCTTCGGCTTTCTCTTTCCGCTCCGCTGCTTCTGCTGCAGCTTTCTCTTTCCGCTCCGCTGCTTCTGCTGCCGATTTCCGCTCCGCTGCTTCTGCTGCGGCTTTCTCCATTGTAAGTTTCTGCATTTCCATATCTCTTGCATGGAGTTTATCAGTCTCCTCGCTTACATATTTCATCAGGTCTTTTCCACTTAACCCGTATTCACGCCCTGTCTCCATTAAACTAGTTCTAATTTTTGCGGCATCTGCCATGATATGCAGTACGGGTTTGCGAAGGGAAAAATTGGCTGTGACCTCCAAACAAATTTATTAGACTCGCACAAGTAATTATCTCTTTCAAACCAGCTAGGTTTAAATTAGTAATCAAGTTCAAATAGCTCTTAAAAAATCACTCCCTCGGCGTATTATGAAAAAATATCCAACAGATTATCTCGCAGTTTCTATGAAAAATAAAAATTTTCCCAGCAGTTACAGAAAAAGAAAAAACAATTCAGTTAATTACAGTATCCTCTGTTCTCAAAACGTGTTTACACTGTCCGTTTGATACTTAATTTAAAAAGTATCACTCGTGCTTTAGAGATATAAATTATTCCCCCTATGAAATAGACAAATTATAGTAAGAGTCAGTCTAGGAGGTAATCCCTCAAAATGCCAACAAATTTAGCAATTATCGCAACTGTATAGCAGGGATGAAAATGTGATTTATCACACTTCTAAGTCCGGGTTCACTAATCCCAAGACGAGTCCACAATTGTAGTGTGGTGCGTATTGGGGCAACTACAACCGTAGTTTTTGCGAGGAATATCCTATGAGATATTACGTGTATGGTCTCTAGAAATTGTCTCGTTAAGAAAGAATAAAGACCTATTCGAGATAGGCACAAGAAGACGGGAATGCGAATGCTTTCCGCTGGAGAGTGTTTTCTAGTTAATTATGGAAAGAGTTTTGTTTCCCCACGACCTTAGCTTCTGCCTTTAGATCCCGTAACAGAAAAAGCCCCCAACCTCATCTGAGTAGAGAAATGTTCCTATAGGTGAATATGTAACACCGACAGCACGAGGGATACTTTAACAAACCACATAATGATCAAACGATTGTTGGGTTTATTAATTAAATAAACACAAATATAGAGTTAGTAATGGTTAGAACGTGATGGTGGTAAAAGACGATTTACACAAAACACAGATGAGATATTAAAATTGCAGGTAATTAAGTAATAGTTAATTAAGAATGAACTGGTGTAAAGCGAAATGATGATGATGTGATATAATACGTGTTACCAAAATGGTGAGTAATCTACACAGTCCATGTGTCTCTAAATGCTTTGCATTGATATGGTGATTCACATGTATGCATAAAATGTCCCAAGTTGTTATACGTTATGTCGAGTGGGGTATCTCTAAGTCGAGGACGTTCTGATTAAAACAGTTGTCGCACTGAGAACGTTGACGATATATATAAATATATAAATATATAAATATATAAATATATAAATATATAAATATATATATATATATATATATATATATATATATATATATATATATATATATATATATATATATATATATATATATATATATAATATATATATTTATATATATATATAATATATATATATATATATATATATATATATATTATATATATATATATATAATATATTTATATATATATATATATATATATATATATATATATATATATATATATATATATATATATATATATATTCCTTCACTGTTTGAGTATATCTCTGTAGTGTTGATCAACAGTTAATAGCTGTCATATGAACAAAAGGTCTGTTGTCTAATCTCCCGAGGGTACTGGCCAGACTAGATATCTTCACGAAATGTTAATGATATGTGGACTCATAATCTTGCGTATGTAGTCGTGATTCATAAAATATACTTTAGAGTCTGCTTCATAGAATGCTGTTAAGAGTGTGTTGCACGTGGTATAAATATGAGATTCCGCTTTTGAGCTCTTTAGCTTGACTTCAGATATTAATTATCTTTCGAGTGATTTGAACTTGTGATAACTCTGTATTGAACTTGTGAGCCAGCAGTATATGGTGACGCAAAATGTTGCGTCCACCTTCTGACTTGTGAGTGAGACAATATTCTTTTTTAACTGAGGAATGAAAGATGTCCTATCGCGAATTCTGCTAGCCAAATGTCCGTTTTTGATAACTTATTTCTGGTTAGACGTCAGACACGTTACGTGTAGACTCAGACTTCTGATGAACTGAAGACACACAAAAGTCTTCTTAAGTTTTCACACTTAACATCACTGGTTGACTTTCATTTATACTACTGCTCATTATTGATCTCTCTCTCTGAGTTCAATTCTAATGATGTTACATATCTTGTGCATGAGAGACTGTGATGATGATTAAGGTGAAGTATGAACTATTAATTACCTCCTATCATCCTATCATCTTCTAGGAAAATCTTCTGATTTTATTAATCAGTTATGAAAAGAATTAGTTGAAACTCTATCTTTCGCATATTTAGCTGTGAGGTTAAACTAAACAACGGATAAGAAAAAGTATTAACAGTCTATATAAGATCTACTAACCTTCTTTTCCCTTCGCAAAATCCTTTACGAACACAATTCACTACAGAAATGAATTATTATCCACTCTGAATAAACACGTGTATTTAGGCTAGACGTTTTTGGGATTTATCTCTGCCTCAAAATGTAAAAACTGGACTCTTGTCTCTAGCAAGCTACGCGGTAGATTATATTTCTGGAAGTCCAATGTGGGTTTCATAGGCCGTGACGTACAGCTCCGCCCATACAACCAATCTTTAATATCACCCCTGGTCACTAATTCACAGGATCGCTCTTGTTCCCTGTCAGTCCAAACGTGGGTGTGGTTTGACAAACAGGTATGGAGATAATTGGCGTTCCAAGGCAAAAGTGCTGTCAAATTGCTGTCTGGTTGTTAATCGTTCCATGTGTTGGCGGCACTCTTTACTCTCTGATCGTCTATTGTCGCCAACGTGCTAACATGTCCGCTCTGTGGCGCCGCCTATTGTGGCGCCTACATGCCGGTTGCTTTAAACAGTATGAGACGTTTTCACCTGGCCAAGCTGGGCGTCCAATGTGGTGACCCGTTTTTCTCACCTGGCCAAGCTGGGCGTCGAATGTGGTGACCCTGCCGAGCAACAAAGATAACAACAGTCCACAGAAATTGTATAATGCCCAGATGTCTGATTGGGATGACCAGATGTGTTTTCACCAGATTTATCACGATGCAATGTGGGCTTCAAATTCTGATGTCAGGTATGGGGACTCAATCAAAAGACTTTATTTTACCACCGATGAAAGAACAAATGCGGTTCTCTAGATACCGGTCGCGAGTATTCAAAACGATGAAATAGCAAATGTGGGATAGCAAATATGGGATGAAAGAGTACAAATGTGGAAGAATATACAATACGAGAGATGTAGGAAAAGATAGAGCTATAAGGCCTTTGCGCTCATATATCACAACCTTGTTAGAGGTGTAAAAATGGAGGAAAAATTGGTCAGTGGAAATAACATCTTCCACATGTGCACCGCTAGCATCTGTTCTTATTTCAATATTTGCAATTGATTCATAGTATATTTTCAAAAGACTTCTCAGGGCCTCATATTCTAGCAATGTGGAGAAAGTTAGTATGGCACACTGCTTGTTGTTTTTATAAGTTATATTGAATGCAGGTGTTATCTTCAGTGATCTTGGTCTTCTTCTTTACAGCTCTTGTCACGTTTAAAGTGTAATTTTTTTTGTTTTTTTTTTGGTTTTAGATCGAGTAGTGGTGATCGTGTTTACGTTTGCCATTGTTCCTGAGAATTTCCTATAATAATAATGAAGCTAATTGCAGTAAATCAACCAAATTTGCTTCAGAAGACCAATGGAGTTCCCTGTTTCCTACCTTCGACACCATGCTGATTTTTATAGTCACAATCTATCCGTTAGTGGATATTTAGATCTTGTTTCACCATACTGTACATAAATCTGAATCAGTGTATGTTTTACCTTTCCTGCTGAGCAGCTGAAACTCAAAGTGACGGAAGTTGCGTTAATCGCTTTCATTGCTGCAAAGTGTGAAAATTGAGAAAAGTGAGAACCTTGCCTGTAGACTCTGCGTCCTAGCTCGTCCCACAGATGTTCTATAGGGGACATGTCTGGTGATAGGGCAGGCCAATCAATCGTCACAATGTTCTGCTGCTGTAGATATTGCGGCCTAATGCATGCGGTGTGCGCACGTGTGTTATCCTGCTAGAGAAGCTGCAAGTCTGGATAATTTGTAAACGCAGGAGCAACCAATGCA
Organism: Oreohelix idahoensis; assembly: GCA_024509875.1. Classification (NCBI taxonomy): domain Eukaryota; kingdom Metazoa; phylum Mollusca; class Gastropoda; order Stylommatophora; family Oreohelicidae; genus Oreohelix; species Oreohelix idahoensis. The sequence goes on from JAMPIV010016231.1 coordinate 69,747, forward strand.
TCCAGAACCTCATCTTGATATGTCACAGCATTAACATTTCCACGGAAGATGTGAAGAGGCAATCGATGGTGAAAACCGAATCCTCCCCAAATGTGAATACTGCCACCTCCAAATCGGTTTTGATGACGAACACAGCAATCTGCAAAGCGCTCTCCACACCGTAGCCAAATCCGCATACGTCCATCAGCAAAGGATATGTTGAATCTGCTATAGTCTGTGAATAGGACAGCATTTCACTGCAGTTTAGTCCATCTGACATGTTGCTCTGCCCATTGTAGGCGCTGCTGACGATGTCTGTGAGTCAAGTTTGGCCCAACATAAGGTCGTCTTGCAGTAAGGCCTGTATCTCTGAGTCGTCGTGTGATTGTCATTCGAGAGACTTGCCCACGTCTACCCACTATTGCTCTTGCTGTTTGACTTGCCGGGAGAGAACGATTCATTAGGTGACTCAGCACAATATGACGATCTTGCGCAGGGGTAGTAACTCGTGGTTGGCCACTCCGAAGTCTATCCCGGGCACTGCCAGTGGTTCCTTAACGTTCATTGAAACGTACAATACTGCTGTGGTGGCAATTCATCCTTCTGGCAATGGCCCGCGAGCTTATTCCGGTCTCCAACATACCAATGGCTCGTTGGCGGTCGTTTTCAGATAGTCGTGGCATTTGAAGCACATGTACTGTGTGTTTTGTCTCAACGGCCTTTTTATACCGAGTATACTGCCACAACGCGTACACATTTTCAGGGTCATAGCTGTTGGGAATCGTGTTGAACGTGTAACTTTCATTTTTTTCATGTAGTCTGTACACAAACCCGTGGGTTGAATCATGCACTTTCCATTCCAGCAGCCATTCGCTCTCTACCTCATGACAAACACGGGGAAAATCCATTCCCACACTTTTTTTCCAGCTTCTCGGCATCAGTATATATAATAGTGGTACGTTTTTAATGTGCTTCAGTTTATATATATTCCTAAAAGCCTTCCTAAAACGATTCGCACCAAACCCGACTTGCAGCCATTCCGACATATATGTCTTTCATTTATATATATATATATAGTGGGATGGAGCTTAACAGCATAAGACTGCATCTCGTAAAAGTACACTGCAGTATAGCACGAGGGTGAGGGTGGGTGTGGGATGCATCACGAGACCCCACGGCAGCCTGAAGGGTCCATATGGCTATATTTATAGTATCTGTATACAACATCAAGTTATTTTGTTTATAATGATGATGGGAAACTCTGTACTGAGCGATACAACAGGAGGCAATCAGATCATCAGAAGTGGTCTCACCGTCGATCAAGTGTTTCGGTCCTTTTCCTTCTTCTTCTCATTTTATCTTTTTCTTCTTCTTTTCAATTTTTCTTCTTCTTTTCATTCTTTTCTTCTCTTTTTTCATCTTCTTCTTCTTCATCATCTTTTCATTTTATCGTTATCTTCTTCCTTTTCTTCTTCTGATTTTATTTTCTTCTTTTCCTTCGTCTTCTTCTTCTTCTTCTTCTTCTTCTCCTTCTTCGTCTTCTCATTTTATCTTCTGTTGTTCTTCTTCTCATTTAATCGTCATCTTCTTTTTCTTCTTCTGATTTTAATTTCTTCTTTTTTCTTCTTCTTCTTCTTCTTCTATGCCTCTCCACAACCTTCTGTTTCTAGTTCTATTTATTAGTTCTGTTGATGACTTCTTTCTTCACCACGATCTCAAACTGTCAAGAAAGTGGATCGGTTCCTTCTAACATGGGGAATACGCTTCCTTCTAACATGGGGAATAAGCTTCCTTTTGCCCGTTGACTTCTTTCAGGGCATTCTCATTACTCTGTTTAGCTGCCCATGGTATTTTTAACGCTATGTCGTCTTATGTGTTTCCTACACGTTTATTTATTGTCACTAACTGACTTCCGTATGTCAGGATGTGTTCTGTATAACAATATATACCTTGGTTTGGTTTGATTGGTTTTAAGGGCTATCTTCACTGCACCACACGGACAACTCCATCAGTGCTCCGATCTCCTCCCTTGATCACACAAGGATGATCTCAGCACAATGCACGAACTCCCTAGCACCGACGAGAATCCCAATGTGTGTGTATATAGGAATCACACATTCTATCAGTTTGTTTGTGGTCATCATCATCATTCCTTTCAGTTCCCCGTGGAACACATGACTGAAACAGTTGTTCTCCATCGATTTCTATTCTGGGCTGTCTTTTTCAGCTGTGCCCAAGTCATTCCAATTTCCTTAGCCTCCTCTTCCACTGTTCTTCAAGTTCTTCTTGGCCTCCTCACTTCTTTTCTCTTGTGTACTCCAGTTAATGGCACCTTTGGCTATGCTTGATTGTTTGTGGTCGGTAGTTTCTAATTTTTAAATTTTGGGAGGGCAACGGCCTTATGGCCAACTCTTTAAGATTTAAAACTGCCATGGGATATATATATATATATAACACAATTTTACTCCTTCTCTGGTTTAAAAATATAGAGGTCATGGAAAAACCGTGAACGGATATTACAAAGCATAAAGGCTCGGTGTGAATGTGTACTTACAAATATACTATTACTGTTTTTTTTTTCAGTTTGCCATGACAACACGTTTTATGATTACCGAACACAATATGAAGATAAAGGAGAGCTCTACGAGTGTGCCCTGGGAAAAGTGACCAATGGGAAACAAGGATTTGAAGTCAAACGCGTAGAGAAAAAATTCCACAACTGTACAGTGGGTTCAAAAACTTATCAGCACTTGGAGATTTTCCATACTTGCAATGGGTGCCAGACATATCAGTGTTACAATGGCCGAGTCGTCGATATTCAAACTAGTAGGTTATAGAGCTTGAATTATTCGCCCAGAAGTTTGCTATTTCCTTATAGTATGTGTCTGTATATCTTTCTCTATCTTCAGTTCAAATGTCAAGTCAATTTTGTATTGTATGGCTCTCAAACATGGAAAACAACAAAAACCAAAAAGTTACCGATTTTCATAAAATGGTGATTGCATAGTGATATGTCAAGATCACTAATATTGAACTGATGACAAGATCACTAATGTGGAACTGATGACAAGATTACTAATGTGGAACTGATGACAAGATCACTAATGTGGAAGTGGTGACAAGATCACTAATGTGGAACTGATGACAAGATCACTAATGTGGAACTGATGACAAGATCACTAATGTGAAACTGATGACAAGATCACTAATATGGAACTGATGACAAGATCACTAATGTGGAACTTATGACAAGATCACTAATGTGGAATTGATGACAAGATCACTAACGTGGAACTGATGACAAGAATTGACAAGTGCCAGTAGAACTAGAGATGAGAAGAAGATGCTGGAGATGGACTTGACAAACATTAAGAAAACCTATTGACAGCATTACCGGGCAGTTCTTGTTCTGGAATCTCCTGGGCTAGAGATATAGAGGTAGATCAAAGAACACATGGAGAAGAGATATAGAGGTAGATCAAAGAACACATGGAGAAGAGATATAGAGGTAGATCAAAGAACACATAGAGAAGAGATATAGAGACATATATGAACGGGATGAAGAAAACATGGACAGATCTTGAGCTGATGGCACAAGTCAGGAAGACTTACCAAAAGTTTGTTGGTGAGCTGATGGCACAAGTTAGGAAGACTTACCAAAAGTTTGTTGGTGAGCTGATGGCACGAGTCAGGAAGACTTACCATAAGTTTGCTGGTGAGCTGATGGCACAAGTCAGGAAGACTTACCATAAGTTTGTTGGTGAGCTGATGGCACATGTCAGGAAGACTTACCATAAGTTTGTTGGTGAGCTGATGGCACAAGTCAGGAAGACTTACCATAAGTTTGTTGGTGAGCTGATGGCACAAGTCAGAAAGACTTACCGTAAGTTTGTTGGTGAGCTGATGGCACAAGTCAGGAAGACTTACCATACGTTTGTTGGTGAGCTGATGGCACGAGTCAGAAAGACTTACCGTAAGTTTGTTGGTGAGATGATGGCACAAGTCAGGAAGACTTACCGTAAGTTTGTTGGTGAGCTGATGGCACAAATCAGGAAGACTTACCATAAGTTTGTTGGTGAGCTGATGGCACAAGTCAGGAAGACTTACCATAAATTTGTTGGTGAGCTGATGGCACAAGTCAGGAAAACTTACCATAAGTTTGTTGGTGAGCTGATGGCACAAGTCAGGAAGATTTACCATAAGTTTGTTGGTGAGCTGATGGCACAAGTCAGGAAGACTTACCATACGTTTGTTGGTGAGCTGATGGCACAAGTCAGGAAGACTTACCATAAGTTTGTTGGTGAGCTGATGGCACAAGTCAGGAAGACTTACCATAAGTTTGTTGGTGAGCTGATGGCACAAGTCAGGAAGACTTACCATACGTTTGTTGGTGAGCTGATGGCACAAGTCAGGAAGACTTACTATAAGTTTGTTGGTGAGCTGATGGCACAAGTCAGGAAGACTTACTATAAGTTTGTTGAAGGCCTGTGCTCTTTGGTGAGCTGAAAGGTGACGATGATGATGTCTTTCTTTTTCTGTCTTTGTCTGTCTGTCTTTATCTTTACCTGTCTTTATCTGTCTTTGTCTGTCTGTCTTTGTCTGTCTTTGTCTGTCTGTCTTTGTCTGTCTTTATCTGTCTTTTTCTGTCTTTGTCTGTCTGTCTTTGTCTGTCTTTATGTCTTTGTCTGTCTTTATGTCTTTGTCTGTCTTTGTCTGTCTTTATGTCTTTGTCTGTCTTTATGTCTTTGTCTGTCTTTGTCTGTCTTTATCTGTCTGGAGTATGTTTTTTGTCTGTTTGTCTAGAGTCTGTTTTTGTCTGTCTAGAGTCTGTTTTGTCTGTCTGTCTAGAGTATGTATTTCTCTGTCTGTCTAGAGTCTGTTTTTGTCTGTCTGTCTAGTGTCTTTTTTGTCTGTCTGTCTAGAGTCTGTTTTTGTCTGTCTGTCTAGAGTCTGTTTTTTTATTACCTATATATTACTTAGCTGTATGACTACTTGTTACGGACTTTAAGTTATACACTTTTATAAACTGATGTTTGTGAAGAACAGAAAGATTGAAATGTTACGACAAGGACACCTGTATGCCGCTGATGACAAGAAGCAGAAACGTGCCAGTGGAACAAGAGATGAGAAGACGATTCTGGAGATGGATAAGACACATACTGAGAAAACTTGCTGAAAGCGTTAACAGGCAGTCCTTCTTCTGAAATCCTCGCGGTAAGACAAGCCAAGGTAGGCAGTAAGACAAGCCAAGGTACGCCGGAAAACATGGAGAAGAGAACTGGAGACAGAAGTGGACATGTTGAGGAAGACATGGAAAGACTCTGAGCTGATGGCACAGGACAGGAGGACTTGGCATGTGTTCGTTGAAGGTATATGCTCCTTGGAAGTTTAAAAGGTAATGAATGAATATGACGGCATCGCTGCAGATGGCCATGGTGCAGGAAGTTTACACCACATCACTTTAGATGCCGATGCTGTGGCTGCTAACGTAGCAAGTTGTTTTACATGGTGAGTTTTCTAGCCCCAGCCAAGACTTCACCTTTTTTTGTCACTTACCTGTTACACAAACTAACCTGGATAAGGGAGAGATACTAAGGGCTATTAATGATCGCCTGCTGGATAATGACACTGCAATGAATGAATCAACCAGGCTAAGGCTGTTGGAGTTTGGCATCAAACGTGGGACTAGCAGAAATGGAAGTGAGAGAGGGTGCATCCGTCGTATGTACAACCAACGTGCTACAGGTACAATTAGCATTCATACTCTTCGACATTTGCTGAGGGAGACTTAGCATCTATGGGTTTGCCCGGAGTGCAGTGAGGTCGATTCTCAATAACAATAACCTGACATCAATTCTCCTTTTACCTGTAAGTTTTTGTCCCGTGTAGTTCCTGGGGTTTCTGATGAGACAAAGAAAGTATAGGGCAACTGGACCATCAGGCGTGTCGTACAAGGCCACTTTTATGAGGTTGTGCAAATGGCTGGCATTAGCATCTTGTAAAACAAATTGGTACAGAGACAACTGTTGTTAGATTGTGTCAATGTCTGGGGGGGGGGGGGTTACTTAGCTGCAGTAGTGGTTTCAAGCTCCATTCGGAGCGTAAAGGAACATGATGATGATGATTGTTCCCTCAAGCAGTCTGAAAAAAGGAACATGATGATGATGACTGTTCCCTCAAGCAGTCTGAAAAAAGGAACATGATGATGATGACTGTTCCCTCAAGCAGTCTGAAAAAAGGAACATGATGATGATGACTGTTCCCTCAAGCAGTCTGAAAAAAGGAACATGATGATGATGACTGTTCCCTCAAGCAGTCTGACAAAAGTAACTAATATGAGGTTGTTCTAGAGGACTGACAACCTCATCGTATCAAACAAATGTCTACAAAAACCACCACTGCAGTCACTATGTGAATGTTTTATGTAGGCTTCCTGCACGTGGACCAGCTACAGTGAATGCGCCCATATTCCCTACGTAGCAAAATTAAAAATGATGATGTATTCATTGGCTACAGTTTATGTAAAGTATTTTAATTGTACACAGATATGAAATCTACTCGGTGTAGTAATTACATATGTATTTTGTTGGAAAGCGTGTAAGGATGTAAGCGGACAGTGCTACAGTCAGAACTGGATGTGGAAGATCGGCGAAGACGTATATCAGTGCGTCAAGCAAGACCCATGGGGCTGGACGGTAGCTCGGATCTTTGGTAAGAATTCAGCGTTGTTATCTGTCGTCTTCGTGTACTTTCACTTTTTATTTTTTTATTTTGTTTTTTTTGCTTGTTCTTGTACGTTCTGTTTTTTGTTTTTGTTTTTTGTTATTTCATGATTAATCAAACACAAACAGCAGCTGTAAGAATTAGCAACGAAATAGGAACGTTTCAGCAAGTCAAAAAGAGAGTCTGGCAGGAATGTGTGCTGTCACTGGATCTGTTCAATCTGTACAGTGAAAATATAATGAGATACCTAGAGGACATGCTAGGAATATCACTTGGCGGACATAATGTAAACAACTTGAGATACGCTGATGAATCAGCCTTAATAGCAAAAAGAGACAAGAAGCTGCTGGAAATGGTTGATACACAGAAAGTGAAAATAAAGGCCACAGCTATAATAGATAAAAGACAGAAGTAATGGTCACATCAAAGAATACAGCATCCCCAGAAGTAAATGGAACAGTTTTAACACGGATCAATAGATTCAAATACCTGGGCACATTAATAACAACGGATGGAAGATGCATCTCAGAAGTAAAGAGCAGAATACTCAGGCAAAAGCAGCATTCTATAAAATGGAGAGTATTTTATGCAAAAATTCTTTGGCATTGGAAGTAAGAAAGAGAGTTCTTCAGTGTTATATAGAACCAATCCTGACATATGGGAGTGAGTCATGGACAATTAGTATATAAGTAGAAAACACTAGAGGCCACGGAGATGTTTTTTCACAGAAGAATGTTAAAAATACCATGGACAGCCAAAACGAGTAATGGCGATGTCCTGAAAGAGGCCAATGCGCACAGGAAACTTCTTTCACAAGTTACAAAGAAGCAATCCCCTTTTTGGGCATGTTAATAGAAGAGGAAAGCTGGAATGTAACGTAACCACAGGTAAGATTGAAGGAAAGAGAGTTGGAGGAAGACAAAGAGAGCAAATACTTGAAAGTTTGACATCGTGGCATGGAAACAGTAGAATTGATAAATTGTACTTGAGACAGGAAGTTGATTTCCTACGCTACTAGGCATGGTACTTGATGATGATGATAATTGTAGCGAGGTCGGAGGATATACAGGTGTATCTAGATGATACCAGATGATAGTGCTAGATCAGAATTCTGGACTAAAAGAAATACCCCAGTCTCAGAAATGAGCACTGGTATATGGATGGCACAGGTTATAGTCAGACTGTGAAGATCTTTTGACCAGGTGGTAAGAATTTAGTACAATAGTCTGTCTAGTCGCTTAAGACTATACTATGCTTTAGTAACTTTAATAATAATAAACTTAACAAAGTCCTCGGGTACAATTATTAATCAATTTAATTATTTATAGGGATTTTGTCTTCTTTCTTTAGAATGGATATGTTTGAAAAATTATATTATAGATATTCACATAATTAATTCAATATATTCACAAGATGTTTACAATATGCACTTGGCATCACTTTGATAAGCAATAAAGTCACTGTTTATATATCATCTTTGAGTTCTGACTGATGATTGAATCAAATGTCATCATATGACGGCTCTCTCTCCATGATGTTTGTGAAATCAGTCTTTTAAGATATAACTTATCCTTGATGTCTGGACTGCTGGTTTTATATCTCTGCCAAACAGTTGTTGGTGGTAATGGGTGACACACGTCTGTCAATACTTGCAGTCAGTACTGGCCTTCCCATGCATTAGGGATACCAGTAACTCTGTGTAGATCAGTTATTGTGCTCCTAGTCAAATGTTGCAGGATTAGACGTATGGATCTAACATTAGGCTTCTGATTATCAGATTACAGAATCGAACCTGAAACAACATGAGGTCCTGGGATAGACTCCACCTAGGAGTTCCTCTAGACTACAGGTCTGTGTGTGTCTGTCATCAGAATGTTGTATGCGCGTGATATGCACAAAATGTCATTGTTATATTGCCAGTTTTACAGATGTCTTGCTGCAGTGAAATTATCAAAGCAACAACAACGTGTACACATTTATTACATAATTTTTATATTACAAATCAGCTTGCATAGTCCATTCATCTGCTTCTTCTTCTTATCAACATATAGAGTGATCCGTTCTGCAATCCGTGATAAGCCTTGGAGATATCCAAATTTAGCCTTCTTCCTTCAATTCATCATCTTAATTCTTAATCCAATTCCATCCAATTGAATCAATACTTAAGTAGTTACAACATAGCACAAATACGAATTATTCTAAAACAAATATGGCATTATATACAAAACTAATCAAGTAACATTACTCACCCTCTAGCCACAGAAATACACTGGACAATACTTGGTTGAGATAGGCTACCCACAGTTACAGATGAGAACTAACTCGTGTCGAGCTCTGCTCTCAGTCCTTCGTATATGGAATACTTCGGCGGTGTGGGTATCATTTCATATTTGCCTATCCTATAAATAGGCCAATAGCGGACCTCCTTCCAAGCATGACGTCACTAGGTTTCTGTTGACAAAATATCTTGACTAGCACGATACATTTTTGAGCTTTTGATTTAGTGGTCTATACATTCGTTAGTCGTTCTTGTTTTAAATGCATGCTATCGTTTTTATCCATATCTCTTTTTATTCAGACGACTTGTGGCTTTCTTTCCATATATAACTTTCCACATTCCGTTCAACCTACGATTTGCTAGACTGAGCAGAAGTGACAAAAGTCTAATCAAATCCCGTGTTGGCACAATTGAATTCAAATATTTCCGCAAATACTGCATGCCTTGCACCGTTACCTATACCTAAACATACCGTGTTTCCTCCTGGAATCAAAGGTGGAAGAATTATCTCTTCTCATCCATCCTGTTCGATATAATTCCATTCGAACGGTGCCACCTTTAACATAGAACAATGTTTGAATAAGCGTCCATATTTCCTAGGCATATTACGTCTCGGCTTGTGCCGTGAGCTCATGGCATTTCATTGGTCAATACAATTGCACAGCTAGAATCGATCCCAAAGGTAGTGGTACCAATTTTGCTACAATGATGATGAATATTTGTGTGCGCTCCCAGTTGACAAGTACAAAAACAAGCTTTACGTTTTTCACTTTGTCTGAGAGCAAATCATAAAAAAGTCACATAGTAGATAATGCCGTAAGGAAGTGAAGTGTTAGAGACTTTACTACACTAGGTTCAGCTTCGAGAGGCGAGGTAACCAGTTTCCTTTGTCGCCGTCTTGCCTTCCCTAACTCAGGAGCAGTTAGGTACCCATTTACAACTAAGTAGACTGGAGCTTGAGACCACCGTGTGTTGAACCGGGTACGTTTACCGCAAGAGACCAGCACTCAAACCACTCTGCCAATAGTACACTCTGAAGCGGTATTCAGTCTTATTGTGTTGGACTTTCAGTTCTCGATTCGGAAAGTCCAAATTGAAGGGCAACGACATAAATGAAGAACATACATAGAGGCATCAAACGTTTACGAACAGGTGTGGATGTACTGACCAGGTCATGCAGGGGTTCAAGTTAATGAGAGAGCTGATCTGTTAGCCTCGAGAGCATCCATAGTGAGAACGCTATATATGGATAATGGATAGATACTAAGGACAAATGATGTTCGTCTGTTAGAGATCGAGACATTGATCAATGAATTAACAATGCCAAGATTGCTGGAATTGGACATCAAACGTGGGATAAGCTGGCATAGACGACTGAGAGGAAAGATCAGAGGATAAATCAATCGTGGTTACAATAAGCTTGCTATATCAACAATCACCAGTCACACACATCCCCATTGGCTGAGGGAGACGGAGCATCTTTGGGCTTGCCCGGAGTACAGTGATGCTGATTCTCAACAAAAACAACAACAACTTTGTCCGTTCATCTGTCACATGACAAAACTTACGAAATACTGGACTAGTTTTTATAAATGTTTCTATTTAAGGATTTGGCAAAAATGTGATCTGACCTAAAACGGATAACAATTAAAGGCACTTTATATTAGTATCAAATAAAGATTACATTATCTGCTTACTGACTACAATGTCTTCTGTTGCCAATAACGGATCATGTCGTATGTTATCATAATTTCTAATTTTAAATTCCTTCATATATTACACTTCAGCTCCACGTGAAGCCATAACCCGTCAATAAACCAATACAACCAAATGGTTACAGACCGATCAGCCTACTAAGCTGTGTAGGAAAACTGATGGAGCGCATGATATACCAGACTGATGTGGCACCGGAAAGCAAACACCTATTAAACCATCAACAAGCAGGATTCAGACAACACAGATCCACTGAAGATCAAATCACATATATAGCTCAGGAAATCGAAGATGCCTTCCACGAAAAAAAAACACACGCTAGTGGTTTGGGTAGATTTAGAAAAAGCTTTCGATACAGTATGGAAAGAGGGATTGAAAGTTAAACTGCAGAGAAGTGGTGTATGTGGGCGAATGTACAAATGGATTGGTCACTACCTGGAAAACAGAACCGCCAGAGTACAGCTGCAAGGACAGACTAGTAAAAAGTTTATATTAGAGCAGGGTGTCCCACAAGGGGGAGTCCTGTCACCTACACTGTTCCTTGCATACATAAATGACATAACTGACAATATTCAACAAATAGCACACAATGCTTCCTTTGCAGATGACGTAGCGTTGTGGATCTCTGAAGAACGTATCACTACTGCAAACATTCTGATGCAGCAAGCACTAACATCACTTGAAGAGTGGGCCAAAACATGGCTCATGAAGATTAATGAAGAGAAAACAACGTACACTGTATTTTCCCTCTCAACTAGACCTCAGAGCTTCAAACTAGTACTAAACGGAGTAAATCTTCATTTAAATGAAAATCCGAACTAACTAGGCATTATTTTTGATCGCCGTCTGACTTGGAAAAAACAGGTTGACAGAAATCGAATGAGAGCAAGACAAAGAATGGCAATCATGAAAAAACTTGCTGGAACAACTTGGGGTGCAGATGAGAAAGTGCTTAAGACGTTGTACACAGGGCGAGTGAGGCCAGTTCTTGAATATGGCATGGCAGCATGGGCAACAGCAGCTAAGACAAACTTCGATAAAATTAGCAGACTCCAAAATCAAGCAGTGAGAATTATAACGGGAGGCATGAAGTCAACACCTATAAAAGAACACGAAAAGATTACATGCCTCCAGCCAATGACAGATAGAAGAGACTGCAGGGCTCAGCAACAGGCCGACAAATTCAAAAGACTAACAGACCACCCAATGTGCCATAGAATAAATGCTCTTAGAAGGCAAAGACTCAAACGAAGTAATTTTGTAGAATCAACAAAACCACAAATGAGAGCAGTATCCATTGATGAAATATCCACTGTTAAACCCATCTACACTGCACACAAGCTTCCAGTTTGGAAACAAAATCGTTTCACTAAAATGATAGAAAACATTCCTGGAATTGAAAGTAAAAAGAGCCAAACTGCAACAGATAGAAAATCCATAGCCACAAAATACATAGAGAAACATTATCCACGCAACACCTGGACCCATGCATACACAGATGGATCAGCAACAAATGCAACAGAAAATGGAGGTGGGGGTGTCTTTCTGACATTGAGCACTGGTGCAGAAAAAAGGCTGTCAGTGGCGACAGGACGATTCTCCAGCAACTTCAGAGCATAGGCAGAGGCCTTGAAAATTGCAGCAGAGGTTATATTGACAGAAGAAACGGCAGAGAGACAAGTTGCTTTCTTTACTGATGCACAGTCAGTAATTGCAACGTTGAAAAGCCAAAATAATACAGACCTGGATGATCTCAGAGTAGTGCTCCACAAACTTTGTCGACGATTCAAAAGTGTTGTGATCCAATGGATCCCATCTCATTGTAATATCGCCGGCAATGAAGAGGCTGACAGAATGGCAAAAGAAGGTTCACATCTACCTCAGCCTGATGCAAGCATAACTTTTGAGGAGGCAAAGAGTTTTATCAGAATCAGTTACAGAAACAAATGGATTGTAGAACATCCAGGGCACACACAGAATGATGCTTACTACCAGCTCCACAGAAGAGAACAAGTGATAATCTTCAGACTCCGCAATGGCCACAACAGATTGAGATACCATCTATTCAACAAGCTAAAGATAGGAACTACCCATCAGTGTAACTGTGGCACTGATAAAATAACTGCTGAACATCTGCTTCAAAGTTGCCCCTTATATGTGGTACAGAGAAAGTGCATATGGCCGACGCCAGCTCCTTTCGTGGAAAAGCTTTACGGGGATTCAAATAGCCTCAAACTGACTACTGCTTTCTTTGAGAACATTCAAGTGGACGTCTGAGAGTGTACGAAGAAGAAGAAGAAGCAGATATATTACACTTCAGGTCCACGTGAAGCATAGCCCGTCAATAAACGAATACAATGCCTTCATATATTACACTTCAGGTCCCCGTAAACCATAGCCCGTCAATAAACGAATACAATTCCTTCATATATTACACTTCAGGTCCCCGTAAACCATAGCCTGTCAATAAACGAATACAATTCCTTCATATACTACACTTCAGGTCCCGGTAAACCATAGCCCGTCAATAAACGAATACAATTCCTTCATATATTACACTTCAGGTCCACGTGAAGCATAGCCCATCAATAAACCAATACAATTCCTTCATATATTACACTTCAGCTCCACGTGAAGACATAGCCCGTCAATAAACCAGTACAATTCCTTCATATATTACACTTTAGCTCTCCGTGAAGCCATAGCCCGTCAATAAACGAATACAATTCCTTCATATATTACACTTCAGGTCCCCGTAAACCATAGCCCGTCAATAAACGAATACAATTCCTTCATATATTACACTTCAGCTCCACGTGAAGACATAGCCCGTCAATAAACCAATACAATTCCTTCATATATTACACTTTAGCTCTCCGTGAAGCCATAGCCCGTCAATAAACGAATACAATTCCTTCATATATTACACTTCAGCTCCACGTGAAGACATAGCCCGTCAATAAACCAATACAATTCCTTCATATATTACACTTTAGCTCTCCGTGAAGCCATAGCCCGTCAATAAACGAATACAATTCCTCCTGTCGTCTGCCATCAGCTCAAGTTCTTTCTTCGTCTTCTTCATTATTTTCCTTTTCCTCTCCAATTTTCTTCTCCGTGAGTTTTTCTGTAAAGTTCCGCTTGACTCACAATGAGAATGCCAGAAAACAGGTTTTCTCAATGTGTGTCCTATCCATCATCAATGCCGCCTCCTCGTCTCTGTTTGTTTAAGGCAGTGTTCGACAGTATGTTGTGTCTGAGAATAAAATACGTGTATTATACGTATTTTATGGGACAAAATGAAATACACGTATAATACGTTATTATACGTTAAATTAATATGGGTAAATTTGATATGGGGCGCTTTCCATAGGTAATGTGTGAAATTGCGTCATTGCCGCATAATGTGTAAAAAACAAGTTGCTTGTTTTTATGTAGCAAGGATTTTGCTGACACTTTAAAGATATTTATCATACATATATGTCGTATTTAAACTACAGCATGAATTACTAGACCAGGGGTCGTCAACCTTACCATGACAAAGAGGCAAATATTTAATTTTGTCTCCATTTTAAAAAACTGAGGAGCCACATGAAAAAAAATCACATGGTATCTCTTATTCAATAATATATATATATATATATTGAGTGTATATATATATACATATCTCAAGAGCACCATATGCTGTGGATTTGCATACACATACCATCACTAATGATAAACAAGGCTCGTCCTCCTAAAGGCACGACTACAACATATAATGCTGACAATAAGAAATAACGCCTGTATCAGGAATATCCCTTTAATGAACAAATGCACACAATATCGCCACTCAAGGCTACAAATATATGACATATATGAATACACATAAATACGTGCCAGAGCAAACTTCTCTTAATAGAAATGGCTAATAACCGCCTATGACACAACATGGTGGCCTAGAATTAGCAATGACTTGAGCACAGCTCACCGTAGCGGCCCTACTTTCCAACACTGAACCAACCTCCAAAATTGGATAGGGTAAACTCTGCGGTATATAGAAAAATGACACTAGTTAACATCTCATACTACCATTACACACTACACTCCAAATACTCCACAGGAAAGCAAAACTCAGAATATGAAACTTATGGCACACTCTACTCAGCCAACTGCTGGGCAGGGAAAGACTCAGTATGTCCGCTCTTGGACCTGACTCAATTGTAGCGAAATCTGTGAGATAATCGCTTATTTCAGTAAGATTTTAGTCCTATAATAATAAATACACCCGCCCTCGGGTGTCTGACTATTTTCATCTTCGACGCCAGTAGAGCGCTGCCTTTTGTGCAGTGGGAATGCTAAGAAAATGACCCGCCGTAAAATCTAACACGCTTTTAGTTTCGGTTTCGAAACGTACAATAAACATTTTAACATCTCGCCGATCTGCTGCACGAAACGGCGGAAAAAGTTTGAATTAACGTAATATGTTTACTTTAACACTAAAATTTGCAATAATTCGGACATTTCCCAGTAATAAGAACGAGACGATTGTAATAATTAACGCCAACACTACCAAAGTTTTGAAAAACCCCTCTTCGCTCTGCAAGCGGTCTCTTTAATATATACACGCTGTGGGCAAAGCCAGCAGAGACAAACACACAGACAGTTTTCCATTTCCTCCTAGCGGTAAAATTCTGACATCACTCAAACGAGTTGGTTATTTGAATAATGAAAGAAATGATAGAGACGGGGGGGGGGGGGGGGGGGGGGGGGGGGGGGGGGGAGGGGGGGAGATGGCCGACTTGTGCAAAAGTTATATTTTGACGATTGACAGTGACAAAACTGAAAATCAAAACAATACGGAAACTGACCATAAAAATCATATAGTAGGATAGCTTAGTGTCCCCTGAGCAAAAATATGTTTTAAAAAATATGGTAGTCCAAGTATTAGCCAAGTTATTGAGAAAATACTATATGTCTAAGAACGCTTGGACGGACAGACTGTTGTTCTTGCTCGTTACACATAACGTTATTGGGGACGCAAGTTAAAAAAAGAGGCATGGGAGTAATTCCAATTCTATTGGTTGGTATAAAAGTATAGGAGTAAAAGGGGGAGATAGGAAAAAGGTTAACTAAAACTAAACATCTTTTTCTATTGGCATAACTAACGCGGACTGACCAATGGACTACGAGGCACATAGTTTGTTTGGAATTACGTTTTGTTTTTTCAAACTAAATTCAAAAAGATTTAGTAGTGCCTGCTTTTATTGGTCGGCTCTAATAGATATTGGCAAAAGGCATAGTGGTCTCGTGGCAATGTGACTAGAAAATGTTATACAAACAGCTACGTTGAGAGCAGATGTGATAATTGTAAAATTAACTAATAAATTCACTATATGGACGGGGCAGAGCAAAACTGAGGCCATATTCTTTGCCAGTCAACGTTATTTGTGACATATTTCTTTGAATTAGTGGTAAGAATGCTTTATGTATTTACATGCTTGATTAAAACTGCAAAAAAGTTAGATACTGCTATGGGAAAAAGTGAAGGACTTGCCGGGAGCAAACATTATTGAGTCCTCACATTGAACTGTATTTGACTGTTGCATATTATTATGATTTTATATTAATAATTTTGTATTGGAAGATGTTAGTAAGCCTCAGTGTTCTATGAACACTCTTCAACATGCCTAGGTTACCATCCGGTGACAGGAAACCTGATGAGTGAGTGAGAAGAGAAAAGTCTCCATTATAAAGTTTATGCTGTCATCAGGTAGCCTGAAGGAGCTTGTGTGTGTGTGCTGATTCATACAGACTTATTTTCGTCATACCAAGAATCCCAGGTGACACGTTAACAGCTGGGACATCTGACACTTCATCAGAATAAACTGGTTCTTATCAAAATAAAACTGAATTTTATGGGGCATGAAGAAAACAACAGCTCCTCATAACCAATGACTATCACTAGCAGTTATTAAAGTTTTAGTCTGTTAATACACCTACAGGAACTCTATATAATAACATTACATTCATAGGACAAAGAGTCCATATTTTTTAGTAAAAGCATTATATGTAAATATATTTCATCATTTTCAAAGACCTGTCCAAAAGAGATGGCGGGACAGGCAGATTAAATTGTACAAAGAAAAAACATTCCAATTTTAAAAGAAAACATTTACCACAGTCTTATTTATTTTCTTATAGTGAGTTAAAGTGTATTGTGTTGATGTTCCATCATTTTTATTTCACCCCTAGACACTAGAGACATCATACACCAGCCACTAGAATCAAAATACGGACTGTGTGAGATCTATGGAGGTAGCGTTAGGTCCCCTGATAATATATATCATTATCATCGTTATCTTTTTTTTGAGTCAGGGACCTACATGTGCTTGACCTCACACAGTTGACACAGACACACCTATCTTTCTTGTTAGGTATAACATCTTAACCTCCCCAGCAAATTTACCTTTGCTACATAAATTGGTAGGCTTGTCCGGGATTTGAACTTCTAGTACTACATTAATTAGGGTCCTATTCTGGGATTTAGATGTAACAACGTTTCTATTTACCCAGGGAATCCCCATTATTAATATTGCCTAAGATTTGGGAATTGATGAAGTGTCAGAGCCTGGATTAATTAATTAAAATTGTACTTGTTTTAGAAATTGATTTAGAACATTTTAGTATTTATCAGATGGCGGATTTGGCCAAGTTTCGCTCTGCCGCTGTGCAGACTGCCAAAGAGATGAACATAGAGGGTCAAGTTTTGATTGACTATGTCACCTCAGAATGTGGTAAGTTTATTGCTAGGGAAGAACATATGTTAGCTGAAGAGAGGAGAATGCAGTTAGATAGAGAGGCAGAAAATAAACGTTTACAAATTGAGGCTGAGAAGGAGGCTAGGGACCTTTGAGGCTGATAGAGAGGCTGAGATCAAGAGGCTCCAGTTTGAGGAGAAAAAATTAGAAAGGGAGGCTGAAGAAAAACGACTGCAAAGGGAAGCAGAAGAAAAACGACCGCAAAGGGAAGCAGAGGCAGAAGATAAAAGGTTACAGAGGGAGCATGAGTTGCGACTAAGGGAGTTGGAGTTGCAAGGCCAGGCTCCTGAAAATGGTCACAGCCCCTCTACCTCTGATGCTACTGCTAGTCAGGGAGCCTCCAACTCAGCTCTGGGGTTTCACTTAGATTATTTTGTTGAGAGAGATGATGATATTGAATCATATTTAAGTAGGTATGAGGTATTAGCTACAACGTATAGGCTAGAAAAAGAAAGATGGAGCTTGAAGTTATCCCAAGGTCTTCGGGGAACAGCTTATGAAGTTTTTTCCAAAATGAGCAGGAATGATTAAGACAATTATGACATGTTAAAGCAGGCTCTTTTGCTAAGGTATGAAAAGAATGGTGAATTTTACAGGAACAAGTTTAGAAATGCCAAGCTACTGTCGGGTGAGACTTATCACCAGTTCTCTGCACGTTTAGAGACTTACTTGGAGAAATGAACTGATATAAAGCGGCATGCATGATCACAGTGGATAAGGGGAGGAAGAAACGGACAGAGAATCATATTAATCTTAAACATCCCCCCATCTGTGAAGAAGTGACATGTAATGGTGCCAGAGTCAGGTGCTTTTAAGATTCCGGTTTGGAATATGACTCGGTTGTGAGTGCAACCCTGGTGCAACCTAACCAGTATACCACAGAGAAAGTGGAGATACAAGGGGCCGTAAAGGGAATAGCCACCATAACACTTCCCGTAGCCAACATAAATGTTAAGACTAGGAACGTGGAAAGAGTGATTAGAGCAGCCGTGTGTGACGACCCTAACTACCCGCTGGTGTTAGGAAGTAAGTATGTTTTTCTAGGAAGCCTTGTAAAACCTGTGGTAATGGCCACTCTCCAGGTCAGGTCGACCCCTAGAAAGGAGGACACACCTCCACCAAACATTCATCCTAAGCAGATGAGAAAGGCCCAGGCAAAGGACAAAACATTACAACCTTGCTTTGGCAAATTGCCAAACAGCCATACACACCCTAGAAAAGGGAAATTCTATATGAAAGAGGGACTGCTCTACAGGAAAGCTAGAGCAGGATCCAACAGGGAGGGACAGCTAGTGCTGCCCAAGAGTTATAGGGAACATGTGATGGCACAAGCACATGTTGTACCAGACGGTGGACACCAGAAGATGGGTACCACACGCCAAAGGACATCTGTTGCATATTTCTGGCCAGGCATAGCTGAAGACATTGAAAAATTTGTTGAGGCCTGTGACCAGTGCTGCAAGGTAAATTCCACAGGGTGGAAAACTAATAACCAGATGCCCGCCAAGCATTCTGAAACACATTTGTCTAAAAATAAAAAAGGAAAGCCCACACGTTGGGAACATTATCAGGACCTACCCAAGTACTCCGGTGAAAGTAGGCCTAAAACTACTAGGAAGAATAAAAAGGAAAAGGTAGAAAAAGTGAATAGGAACGCCCCTTTTCACAACCCGACTTCCCCGAAAACCTTTACTTTAGCATCTCTGCGTATGGCACCAAGAGAACGCATAAACAAAGACCAGTCATCCCAGGCTCAGTTTGAAGCCGCTTTTTGTGAACTGGCCAACATTAGCATTGAAGATAATCCGCCAGATTTGAACCCGAAACAAAATGTTAACAGAAGAAAAGTGGGGAGTGGACGAGTGAGCAATTGGGAAAATGCTCACAGCGCTTCACAATATGGCTATTAATTTAGCATTATAAGGGCACAGGTAACATTGGTAGTTAACCGACCATACACAGTCCACGGGGAAGTATTGTACGGACCCTGGCTGGAGATCACCCACATATTATAACAATGCTAAAACAGGGCGAATTGATTTCTGATGCAGAAATTCATTTCCCCACCTATTATATTATTTCACAAAAAATTGTTGTTAGGCGGAGAAGACAGTTGGTGAATATGGCCTCCATTTGAGTGGCACATTATAGAATCATATATGAATATTATTAAAG
Source organism: Oreohelix idahoensis (assembly GCA_024509875.1). NCBI lineage: Eukaryota > Metazoa > Mollusca > Gastropoda > Stylommatophora > Oreohelicidae > Oreohelix > Oreohelix idahoensis. The sequence continues at coordinate 89,415 of JAMPIV010016231.1, forward strand.
GATGTTTCCTAACTAAAGTCAGCTGGAACGCAGACAATGGTTGGCTGTGAACATTTCGGAGGAGCATAATGAATCCCTAGGTTGCCCTTTGGACTTGAGGATACTCCGAGTGTTTTATCCAGGCTGATAAAGGAATTATTGGATATTCTACATAACTCTGCCATCACCATTTAATAGATTCTCTCCTCATAACTATTGCAAACTTGAGGGAGGTCTAGAACTTCTGGACATGTCATGAGACAAACTCAGGAAACGTAATGGTGAAAAAGTGATTTATAATCAGCATTAGACAAGCAGTAACACTTGCAGCTGTTCAGTAACATAACTGAAATAGATTCCTGGATTGCAGAAGTCTGAGGCAACCTTCGTCAGCAGTGCTTACTTTGAATTGACCCACCTGCATCAATCCCTGATAAATATAAAGGCAGAGTATTCATCAGAAAAACGCGTAGGACGTAATTTGCGCTAAGTTATCTCACAGATTGTAACCTGCATTGGATGCATGTTTTAGGAAGGGAGGTGTGTAGCGAAATCTGTGAGATAATCGCTTATTTCGGTAAGATTTTAGTCCTATAATAATAAATACACCCGCCCTCGGGTGTCTGACTATTTTCATCTTCGACGCCAGTAGAGCACTGCCTTTTGTGCACTGGGAATGCTAAGAAAATGACCCGCCGTAAAATCTAACACGCTTTGAGTTTCGGTTTCGAAACGTACAATAAAAATTTTAACATCTCGCCGATCTGCTGCACGAAACGGCGGAAAAAGTTTGAATTAACGTAATATCTTTACTTTAACACTAACATTTGTAATAATTCGGACATTTCCCAGTAGTAAGAACGAGACGATTGTAATAATTAACGCCAACACTACCAAAGTTTTGGAAAACCCTTTTTCGCTCTGCAAGCGGTCTCTTTAATATATACACGCTGTGGGCAAAGCCAGTTGAGACAAACACACAGACAGTTTTCCATTTCCTCCTAGCGGTAAAATTCTGACGTCACTCAAACGAATTGGTTATTTGAATAATGAAAGAAATGATAGAGACAGGGGGGAGAAGATGACCGACTTGTGCAAACGATTGACAGTGACAAAACTGAAAATCTAAACCATACAGAAACTGACCATAAAAATCATATAGTAAGATAGCTTAGTGTCTCCTGAGCAAAAATATGTTTTAAAAAATATGGTAGTCCAAGTATTAGCCAAGTTATTGAGAAAATACTATATGTCTAAGAACGCTTGGACGGACAGACTGTTGTTCTTGCTCGTTACACATAACGTTATTGGGGACGCAAGTTTAAAAAAGAGGCATGGGAGTAATTCAAATTCTATTGGTTGGTATAAGAGTATAGGAGTAAAAGGGGGAGATAGGAAAAAGGTTAACTAAAACTAAACATCTTTTTCTATTGGCATAACTAACGCGGACTGACCAATGGACTACGAGGCACATAGTTTGTTTGGAATTATGTTTTGTTTTTTCAAACTAAATTCAAAAAGATTTAGTAGTGCCTGCTTTCATTGGTCGGCTCTAATAGATATTGGCAAAAGGCATAGTGGTCTCGTGGCCATTTGACTAGAAAATTTTATACAAACAGCTACGTTGAGAGCAGATGTGATAATTGTAAAATTAACTACTAAATTCACTATCTGGACGTGGCAGAGCAAAACTGAGGCCATATTCTTTGCCAGTCAACGTTATTTGTGACATATTTCTTTGAATTAGTGGTAAGAATGCTTTGTGTATTTACATGCTTGATTAAAACTGCAAAAAAGTTAGATACTGCTATGGGAAAAAGTGAAGGACATGCCGGGAGCAAACATTATTGAGTCCTCACATTGAACTGTATTTGACTGTTGCATATTATTATGATTGGAGAATTTTTCAAAACAACTGTAGGAGTTCGGCAGGGATGTATCCTGTCCCCAGTGCTCTTTAATATTTATTTAGAACATATTATGCAGGAGGCTCTCTACGATTATAAATCAACCATATCGATTGGAGGCCGACCTCTGTACAACCTACGTTGTGCTGATGATATTGATCTGATATCTGGATCAGAATCAGAACTTCAAGACCTTACCTCTAGACTGGAGAAAGTAACAAGAACATATGGGATGGAAATTAATATAGAAAAAAGCAAGATATTGGTGAATAGCCATAAGAAACATGTTCCGACCAACATTACGTTAAATGGGCAAACGTTAGAAGAAGTTAACACCTTTCAATATCTCGGGTCCACTATATGTAGTGATGGAAGATCAAGTAAAGAAATCAAGACAAGACTTGAGATGGCCTCAGCTGCCATGACAAAGTTGAATGTGATCTGGAAAAGTAACATCAGTTTTCCTGTGAAGATCAAATTATACAAATCACTTGTATTATCTATTCTCTTGTATGGGTGTGAGAGCTGGACACTCACTGCAGATACGGAGCGAAGGATTCAGGCTTTCGAGCATAAATGTTATAGAAGAATTTTGCGCATTTGCTACAAAGAGCACAAAACAAATGTCTATGTTAGAGAGAAGATAAACACCTATGCAGGCCACCAAGAACCACTTTTGTCAATAGTGAAACATCGAAAGCTTGCCTGGTTTGGGCATGTAACTCGTCATGACTCCCTTTCGAAAACGATCCTTCAGGGAACAGTCGAAGGTAAACGGAGAAGAGGAAGGCAGAGAAAATCCTGGGCTGATAACATCAAAGAATGGGCAGGACACAGTTTTTCCACACTTGTACGCATTGCTGAGGATAGAGAGCAGTGGAGGAACCTGTCTGCTGATGCTTCCACCATGGCACCCCTACGACCCATGACGGGTTACGGGCTGAGATGAGATGATGATATTATTATGATTTTATATTAATAATTTTGTATTGGAAGATGATAGTAAGCCTCATTGTTCTATGAACACTCTTCAACATGCCTAGAGCGTTTATAATTTAGAAAAGAAAAGAAAAATCATATAAAAAGGAGATGTGGTTACTCCACGTTATTGGATTGAAGCAAACTCTGTAAAAGTACAGTGGCGTATCTGCCATAGGGACCTGAGGTGTGGTCACAGAAAGGTGTGAGTCATATAATTAGGGGCTGATGCACATGAATGCACACGAGGCTGACCCCATACCTTCATGTATACATAGGGATAAGAAGTTGTGAACAGATATGAAAAGGCCAGGGTGTCTTTTTATTACAGGGTTTTTATTTCCTGTTACCATCCGGTGACAGGAAACCTGATGAGTGAGTGAGAAGAGAAAAGTCTCCATTATAAAGTTTATGCTGTCATCAGATAGCCTGAAGGAGCTTGTGTGTGTGTGTGCTGATTCATACAGACTTATTTTCGTCATACCAAGAATCCCAGGTGACACGTTAACAGCTGGGACATCTGACACTTCATCCGAATAAACTGGTTCTTATCAAAATAAAACTGAATTTTATGGGGCATGAAGAAAACAACAGCTCCTCATAACCAACGACTATCACTAGCAGTTATTAAAGTTTTAGTCTGTGAATACACCTACAGGAACTCTATATAATAACATTACATTCATAGGACAAAGAGTCCATATTTTTTAGTTAAAGCATTATATGTAAATATATTTCATCATTTTCAAAGACCTGTCCAAAAGAGATGGCGGGACAGGCAGATTAAATTGTACAAAGAAAAAACACTCCAATTTTAAAAGAAAACTTTAACCACAGTCTTATTTATTTTCTTATAGTGAGTTAAAGTGTATTGTGTTGATGTTCCATCATTTTCATTTCACCCCCAGACACTAGAGACATCATACACCAGCCACTACAATCAAAATACGGACTGTGTGAGATCTAGGGAGGTAACGTTAGGTACCCTGATAATATATATCATTATCATCATCATCTTTTTTTGCGTCAGGGACCTACATGTGCTTGACCTCACACAGTTGACACAGACACAACTATCTTTCTTGTTAGGTATAACATCTTAACCTCCCCAGCAAATTTACCTTTGCTACATCAATGAAGACTGCCTATCTTGGCGCCCGAAAAAAACCGCTTCGCATCCGGTCTCCTTATCTGAGCAATCCAGTTATCCCAGGGTTGCCGAAACTCAGAGTTAGCAATGTTGCCCTTCAATTATTTTGTCACCGCAAAATAGCACTGTGACATCTTCCCCCCCCCCCCCAAGAAAGAAAACGTAGTTTTCTTCCACCGTAGGAGCTACGCCCGACCCCGTTCAGAGTTGGGACGAACCTCTGCCATCACAGCATCTCCTCATCTGCCCCGAGAGTGTCATAGTTCTTCACCCCTCTAGTCGTACATGTCTTCTCACCCTATCCACAAGACACACATGAGTATGAAGTAGGCTAACCCAGGTACTGGTAGTCGTGAAAAATAACAACGACTGTCCACACCTGGTCTAACAAACATCCTACATAGTACATTCATAGTTACTCCTATCTAGGCACCAACACCAGTAAATAATCTAATAGCATAGACAATCATTTGTACATGGTTTAAATATACATTATATTCGATTCCAGAGCGTATTGCCTTTATGGCACCATAATAAATACATTGCAAAGCATAATATCTTTCTTCTTTGATCCTTAGCCGCCGACCGTCAAAGCAGTCAGTGGCTATCACACTTAGTGGCGTCTTGTAGGGCAACACAAAATTGATTCCACGTTGCTCAATCGGCGGCCATCCTTCGTACAGTGCCCCAACTCTGGTTCATTCTTTGCATCTCAGCCTCCACAGTCCTCCGCTAGGTTATTTTTGGTCGGCCAAAGCATAGCTGTTCTTGTGATGGCATCGGGGTCTCTTCTGAGGACATGGCCAACCCAGCTCCAGCGTCTGCCAGCAATGATGGTGTGCATGTCCTCTTGCTTGTTCCGAGTAAGCAGATCGTGGTTGGTGATGGTATTCGGCCAAAAGATTCTTTGAATTTTTCTTAGGCATGTTGTGTAAAAAGAGGACAATTTCGACATTTCCTTCTTATTAACTCTCCAGCATTCTGCACCATAGAGACGCACAGAAAGCACACAGCTCTGATATAATCTTAATTTTGTGCTTGTGCTGTTTTGAGAGGACTTCCAGATGTTGTTTAGGCTAAAAAAGGCTGTTCTTGCCTTATTCATTCTGATGTTGATGTCTTTGCCTGCCCCGCCGTCTGGTGTTACTATGCATCCTAGTTATGTGAAGGTGTCTGTCTGTACCAGTTGCTGATTCCTTACTGATATGTGCTCATGGTTGCTCACATTGAGCGTCATGACCTCTGACTTCTTTAAATTGATTTTCAAGCCCACCTGCTGCCTAAACTTATTAAGTCTATCCGTTTTTTCTTGGATGTGTTGATGTGAATGTGCTAGAAGTGCAATGTCGTCTGCATATTCCAGATCTTCCAATGTAGAAAATGTAGTCCATCTTATTCCTCTTGGATTGCCCTCTGTTGTCTGGCGCATCACCCAGTCTATGACTGTTAAAAATAGAGTGGTTGATAATGGGCATCTCTGTCGTACTCCTGTCTTCACCTCAAAGGTTAGGTTGCTCTGCCCAACACTACATGTAAAGTTGGCATAGAGGCTTTTTATGATTGACACTATGCAGCTTGGAATTCCATAAGCCCTCAGTATTTTCCACAAACTGTCCCTATGTATGCTGTCAAAAGCCTTTTCAAAATCAACGAAGTTAATGTACATAGTACAGCATAAACATGCATTGCAAAGCATCACATGCTCTTTACAAGTTTACAAAACCCACATATTCATATCAGAATCGTACTGGGGGCGTGGGTCAGACTCTAAGGTTCGGCTCGCGTCAACCGAAACACCTTGCTGAACACGAACCCGAAACCTAACCCTACTATTGCTGGACTATCAGCAGGTGGTTGTGAAGCAATGACATGTGCTTCCACCGTACTGCATCACGCGCACCCCACCTATTCGCAAAAGTTATCCGTGCCATTTTGGTATTGTCGCGCAACGGCAATACCTCCAGAAATCTAACCGGTGCGACCTCATAAAATACTCGTCTGAGTGTGCGCCAACTAGCACTCAGGGGAAAGTTATGCACCCAAACTGTGCGATCACCAGCTATCAGACCCTCGTATAAGTTCCTACTGCTCCCAATCATTTCATTTGGTACTTACCGCTAACCACGTCTACAATGTACCTTCTGGTCATCCCCCTTTGGAGTTTGGTGACGCTGAGCCTCTGCTCCAGCCACACCCTGGCATTATGCACTCCCCGTACATTTCCGACGATTAAATCGGTAATTGGATCTTCGAGAACGAACGCGTTCACTCTCCCCGATAGGAACGGGGTGTCCACATTGATACATGCCTGGGGGTAAGACTCCACTTTGCCCCCAAACATGATGCATTTCACAGTTTTGCCCGTAAGGCAGGACTCGTCGATGCACGACCGACGCACCCCAATTGTGGTACAACCAGTGTCCCTCAACACGGAGACTGGTTTCATCTCCACCATCCCTTTGTGGAGATCCACCTTGCCAGTCTCATGGACTGTCGACAGACATGGTGCTGTATGCCCACCGTGTAGCACTATCTTCTCGTTCGCCTGGAACAGAGGACGACACCACGCACAGTCCTCGCTGTTCACTGTGTCCAACACAAACGCGGAATTCGCGTGTTCAATCGGGGTGGGACACCTGTCAGCGCAATGATTATTTCCACCACAATTGGAACACAGGCGCTCTTTCTTCTTCTCTTCGCGTGAACTCTTGCTGGAGCTTTTCGATGACGAAGACCGCTCTTTGGAGTAAGAAGATCGAATCTCTGAGGAACCACTCCTCTGTTTAGGATGTTTTGCTTTGTACCAAACCCGGTCTTCGTCTCGAAAATCCTCGAAGTGTACCTGCTTCCGCGTATGGTACTCTCTTCAGTCGCTATCGCTTCTACATTGTCGGTTCTGCCAAATCGGCCGACCATTCCGATGGGATCGGAAATTCTCATAATTTCCTCTACGTGGCTGCTCGGGACTGGAGGGCTTCTCATACTTCTGCTCTTGGCCCCTGTCTGCATCGCCTGACTGATTTTGCCAAGGATGGCGCTGAACTTTGTCGACACCGGCAATTATGTCGTCTGGCAGACTTGACTTGTGAATGGGTTTGCCCGGGTGGGCAAGGACATAATGATGCCCCAATTGGGCAATGGACTCGATGTCTTTTTGCTGGCGCTTTTGGAAGAACGCCACCAACTCAGTCGAGTACGACGACAACACTTTGTCTCGTAGAATCAAGTCTAGCAAGCCATCATAGTCCTTGTTAATCCTTTCCATCTCAATCCATCTGTTTAACAGAAGTTTGATCTTCGAGATGAAGTCCTAGAAGTCTTGGTCTGCGCTTGGCATCGCGTTTCTGAAACGCGTCCGGTACCCGTCAGCAGTCAGACGGAACTTCCGGAGCAACCTTTCCTTTACTTTGTCCTTTACTTTGTCCTTTGCTTCGGCCATTTCTTCTAGCGGGAGGCTATATAAAGTCTCCATCGCAGGCCCCACTAGCAGCGTGGATAACAGAGATGGCCACTGATCCCTGTCAGCCTTCCAGGCCACGCATTCGGCCTCGAACCTCTCGAGGAAAAAATCTAAACTGTCGATTTTATCATTGAAATTCGGCAGACGCAGCCTAAAGGGACGATGAGACCCCCAGGAGTCGAGTTCTGACCACTCGCACCCACTTCCAGTCTCTTTAATTGTAATTCCTTATCCGTCTTCTTCCCTTCCAGAGCTATTCTCATTCTCACCTTCTCTAATTCTAACTCTCTCTCCATCTTCTTTTCTTGCACTTCTCGCTCCATCTTATTTTCTTGCAACTCGAACTCTCTCTCTGTTTCCACTCGTTTTCTTCATTCGTCTTCTTTTCTTGTAACTTTTTATCTTCTTTAATATTCTTTTCTTGTAACTCTTTATCTTCTTTAATCTTCTTTTCTTGTAACTCAAATTCTCTTTTTTTTAGCTCTAGCTCTTCAGCTCGAGCCTCTCTCAAGGCATTCTGTTTCTCGGTCTTTTCCTTCTCCAAAGCTTTTTGATTCTCAACTGAATAAAATTTAGCTTCAGCAAAATCCATGAGTTCTTTCTGGGTGTACCCACATTCTTTGCCTATCTGTATGAAAACCTGTAGGTACATGGTGTAAACTCAGAATACTCCCTCATATCTCTTGCTATAGATTTTTACCATGCACTACTCAATCGTATGTGCTGTAAACACTTCACTTATATCACCTGATAACTCTCTGCTTACGCAGTATGCAGTAATGAAAGTAAATGTCAATATCACTTCTCACATTTACAAATATCTGTGCATTTAAGTATATAACACCTCACCTCTCACTGTATACACATAATCCACTTTACCTCTTATTGTATAACTATGGTCTTACTTTGCCACTTGGCTCCTGTCTCCTTTCTCTGAAAATTTGGTCCTTCCGACCACTTAGTCTTTGTGATAAACTCAAAGTCCCTAACACTTGTCGACAGTTGTATAACAACAGCTGATGATACTTCCTGGTGCTATGACACCACTGTACCAACTTGACAAAAAATCAGCTTTTACACCAAAGTCTGATACTGGCACCCACACTGGTGCTATACTCAGATACTAATTCAATTCTCAATATTCTATCTTATATAAATGTTTACATTGGAAAAATGAGCACTACACACATGAAAAGACACACACCACACACTACGAAAACAAAAATCCCAGTCACGAGAAATAAGATGATAGACAAAGTTGAGCAGAGGTAAATTAGTGTATACAATGCGTGACTGCAAACGCACGAAAACAATGGATACCTGTAAACGTATTTACAAGGTAGCAAGATGGAACGAGAGAACACACCACTTAAACACAACACAAGAATAACTGAATGTGCAATACAATGTAAATACAAACTACACCAATACACCTTACACCAACACGGCTTGGAATGTTAAGTAGGGCAGTCGCAGGAAAACCGTCTGCCTTACTCCATCACTAAACATACACCGCCACCCCCTTAGAAAGTAATCAGTCTAATTCAATTTTTTCCCACAAGTAGGAACAGAATGAATTAAACTAGCCACCCGTCCACCCTTAAACACACAAATATAGCATTAAATCCAGTGGACTAAACAACAACTACATACAACGATGAAGTACTGAGAGCTATCACCTTCCGTCGCCACTATCAAATCAACTTAATCACAAGAAACTAATAACATATAACCAATACTAACAAAATAACATAACAATGCTTTACACTGTAAATAATACCAATGACCCCCAACTAATAGGAAATAGAGTGAAAGATCCCACCTAACTAATTAACCCCATACAAACATACAAAGTTCTACAAAGAAAGTGGGAAAAGAACAGAACAAAAGGAAAGAAAAATAACAACAAACCAATAGCAAGCTTCAAGAAGCAGATGAAGAAACAGAACTATCCCCCTACTTTAAAAGATCAGACGGTACGATAAATAGTATCAGGTGGATAGACAGAAAAGAAAATTTAGAATTTAGAGGGAAAATAAGAAACATAAATATAACACATCATACACAGATTTACAAACACTACAAAAACTTAACTGACGCTTCAGCGATGCTTGATCATGTGACTCCTCAGTACCGGTGATAAAAATGCAGATAGAACAAACGTAACTCACACGTGTAACATCCAACCGCACAATATAGATCCCGAAAATCAGACTTCTACGTAAAACATACACTAATGTCCTTTGGCACGGTACTGTCACCACTAACAAGGTGAATAAACTGTTCTAACCGGTGCTAACACAGCACTGTCCACGATACAGTAATGACTGAATGTTCCCACGAAAGATCTAATCAACCAGCTTCATAGCTCTATGTGCCCGATTATAATGTAATGTCTTTTGGCACTATGCTAAGGAAGTACGGTCAACTCAGAGGCGTTGGAGGACACCCACTGGACGGGCGCCTCGGTGAAGTATGGTCACGTCAGAGGCGTTGGAGGGCACCCACTGGACGGGCCCCTCGGTGAAGTATGGTCACGTCAGAGGCGTTGGAGGGCACCCACTGGACGGGCCCCTCGGTAAAGTATGGTCACATCAGATGCGTTGGAGAGCACCCACTGGACGGGCCCCTCAGTAAAGAAAGGCCACGACACAACGAAGATGACCAACCAAGAGGAGTACCACATAACCTAAGATGCCTCTTCCCTAATGATCTCCTTACATCTACCAATTCCTATCAACAACTTCCTTCCACCCTATACCACACCTAACCAAACTATCTCCCATCTGGCACCCATTTGCCGCCTGGAACAATCTATACTATAAAGTACCGACTCCTCAACCTCCGCTGCTCCACCTGGAACACTATCACTACGCCACAACACAACCTTGCAGTACCTCAAACTGACACGTCAGACGCAAGCTGTAACTTGAATCTACTACTTTTTCAACAAATCCTACTATTAATTGCCACTGTTGCACCAAAATTAGCTTGTAACACAATGCCAAACACACTGTCCAAAACTCTCTGAACTTAAAATTACCACTGTTGACTAACTGGGTCACCAGCGTTATTGAGGTCACTCGACCGTAAACAGTTCACTGCACACACATTACACACTAGTAAACACACCTGTGAACACTGGAAACCCAAAATAACTTCTCCTCTTACCTTCTATCGCTCTGTGTGCATAATTTCTAAATTAATGGCCTTTAAATAATAACTGAGCCACCCAGCTAACACATATCATATAATACTGTAAAATACTGGACCCACGGCCTATAGGCTCACCACAAAAACCGGACGCAGCCCTCAGCTGTCAAGAGCACTATAGGCTGTGGATTTGCATACACATACCATCACTAATTATAAACAAGGCTCGTCCTAGTAGAGGCACAACCACCACATATAATGCTGACAATAAGAAATAACGCCTCTATCAGGAATATCCCTTTAATGAACAAATGCACACAATATCGCCTCTCAAGACTACAAATATATGACTTATATATGAATACACATAAATACGTGCCAGAGCAAACTTCTCTTAATAGATATGGCTAATAACCGCCTATAACACAACATGGCGGCTTAGAATTAGCAATGACTTGAGCACCGCTCACCGTAGCGGCCCTACTTTCCAACACTGAACGAACCTCAAAAACTGGACAAGGTAAACTCTGCGGTACGTAGAAAAATGACACTAGCTAACATCTCATACTACCATTACACACTACACTCCAAATACTCCACAGGAAAGCAAAACTCAGAATATGAAACTTATGGCACACTCTTCTCAGCCAACTGCTGGGCAGGGAAAGACTCAGTATGTCCGCTCTCGGACCTAACTCAATGAAGACCGCCTATCTTGGAGCCCGAAAAATACCGCTTAGCATCCGGTCACCTGATCTGAGCAATCCAGTTACCCCAGGGTTGCCGAAACTCAGAGTTAGCAATGTTGCCCTTCTAATTATATATATAATTTTTCAAATGCCATTGTACTACTCAATAAGTAATACAATTTTTTTCAGTAACAAATATTCAAGCATGAATTTAGACTCACGTCATTCAATTGGCTTCTAAATTTTCTTTTGATATAATTCATGTTGGAAAGTAATTGTTCACAAAAATAAGTTGATCCAAAAATTGAAAGAAACCCAAATGCAAATTTCTTCAGCTGAACATAGCTGTCGGGTAAACAGAGTTGGAGGGACAGACAATGATATCAAAATAAGAATACTAAAAGAAATAGGAGCTTTCACTGCATTGAGAAATACCTGGAGAACAAGAGAAATCAAGTCCAACACAAAAATAATAATCTTCAACTCAAATGTCAACTCAGTCCTATTGTATGGCACTGAGACATGGAGAGCAACAAAAACAACAACTAGAAAGCTACATACTTTTATAAACGGTGCTTGCGAACAATAGAAAAACTGAAATGGTACGACAAAGTCACAAATGTGGAATTGATGACAAGAACCAGACAAGTGCCAGTGGAACAAGAGTTAAGAAGAGGACGCTGGCGATGGATAGGACACACATTGAGGAGACTTGTTGAATGATTTACAAGGCAGTCCTTGTTCTGGAATTCACAGGAAAAGAGAGGCAGAGGTATACCAAATAACGTATTGAGAAGAGAGCTGGATACAGAGGTGAAAATGACGAAGAAAACATGGAAAGAACTTGAGCGGATGGCACCGGACAGGAAGACTTGGCATGTGTTTGTTTAATGCATATGGTCCTCGGGGAGCTAAAGGTTATTGATATATAAATTTGACCTGACGTGATTTGATCAATTTACATAACTTAAATATGAAATTGGATAAAGATATGCGATGATATCTTTAGAAACCACATCGATAGCATGATTAAAGGAGAAAAATGTTTTGAAAACTTATCTTTTAGCAAAAAGTCAAATTTTCCGCAACCAGACGATCCGTCAAGGCCTAAAATCCCATCCGCTGCAGACCCAAATAGAACAGTCCCAACTAAGATGGTTTGGCCATGTCTGCAGAATGGGACAAGATCGGCTACCACGACAAGCATGGGAAACAAAGAGCCAGGGATCCAGACCTCCAGGACGACCCAGAGTCCGCTGGGAGGACAACATTAGACAATCTTTGAAGGACCGAGGACTAGAATGGAACCAGGCCAGGAAGAAGACAGCTGATAGAATGGTCTGGCGCTCTCTCTTCCAAACCTCTACACCTCACGGTAGAAGGGGAACGACTAAGTAAGTAAGTCAAATTTTCACGGTAATTCGTTATCAGAAGACATTTTTGATAACGGCAACCAAGTGCACCAGGAAAGTTTTAACTGCAAAAATGGCGGTTACAGTCTGCGTCACTTGGGTGCGCGATGGATATCTCTTGAAATAACTTGTTTATTTCGTAATCGAAAATTCTGTAATCGGTTACGAATCCAAAAATATAAATACGGGAAAGCATTTCTCTTGTCTTTAAAATAATAAAATATGACAAAATCTTTAAAAAAAACCCTCTCCCCCCACACCAACAAGTTCAATCCACGACAAGTGTATGTTAAAAGATGATTTTAGTGCACGGAAACTATGTCTTTAGTAGCCGAAAGCCATGAGCCGCACGAGATGGCTCAAAGAGCGGCATGCAGGTCGCGAGCCGCAGGTTGCCGACCCCAGTAGTAGACGAACATTTGTTAAAACGTTCTGATTTACAGAAAAATGGCCATTTGCCGACGACAGTGATGCAACGTGTTTCAACGTAAGGTAGTATTACTGTACACGTATAATACGTGTTTTATCGTCAAAAATACAATACGCATCATACGTATGGTCGAACATTGGTTCAAGACCTCCGATCCTTCAGGTGCTGAAGTGTGATGATTGAAACTGTCCTTCTTGTGAGAGTTTGTTTTTTGATTGCTACTAGAATTCTTTATTCAATAATTTAGTTCTTGTAAAAAAATCTAACTTCTTAGTTTTTAATATTTCTTCTTATTTCAGAAAAAGCAGGTACGGTAAGGTATCTTTTCTTTGTTGACAATAATCACCCACAGGAGACTAAAGTACAGTGAGAGATATAATAAGAAAATCTCCCCCAGGCATGTCGTGCACGGCCACTTGTATGAGGTTGTATATGAGGCGGGTAAACTCATTAAGTAAAATAAATTATAACAGAAACCACATCTGCTAGAGCACGTGACTGTTTGGTACAGGCTTCCTGTAACAGGACCAACTGTAGCAGTGGCTCATGTACCATATGGAGCGATAAGGTCAATGATGATGATGATGATGATGAGTGTTGGTAGTTTATTGATGTCATCTCTATATTTGTTGGTCGTTTATTGATGTCATCTCTATATTTGTTGGTAGTTTATTGATGTCATCTCTATATTTGTTGGTAGTTTATTAATGTCACCTCTATATTTGTTGGTAGTTTATTGATGTCATCTCTATATTTGTTGGTAGTTTATTGATGTCATCTCTGTACTTGTTGGTAGTTTATTGATGTCATCTCTATATTTGTTGGTAGTTTATTGATGTCATCTCTATATTTGCTGGTAGTTTATTGATGTCATCTCTATATTTGTTGGTAGTTTATTGATGTTATCTCTATATCTGTTGGTAGTTTATTGATATCACTTTGCTCGGTTGGCGGCCATCCTTCGTACAGCGCCCCAACTCTGGTTCATTCTTTGCATCTCAGCCTCCACAGTCCTCCGCCAAGTAGTTTTGGTCGGCCTCTCTTTCGTTTTCCTTCAGGGATCCATAGCATAGCTGTTCTTGTGATGGCATCGGGGTCTCTTCTGAGGACAAGGCCAACCCAGCTCCAGCGTCTGCCAGCTATGATGGTGTGCATGTCCTCTTGCTTGCTCCGAGTAAGCAGATCTTGGTTGGTGATGGTATTTGGCCAAAAGATTCGGAGAATTTTTTTTAGGCATGTTGTGTGAAAAGAGGACAATTTCGACATTTCCTTCTCTGTAACTTTCCAGCATTCTGCACCATAGAGAAGCACAGAAAGCACATAGCTCTGATATAATCCTAATTTTGTGCTTGTGCTGTACTGAGAGGACTTCCATATGTTGTTTAGGCTAAAAAAAGGCTTTTCTTGCTTTGTTCATTCTGTTGTTAATGTCTTTGCTTGCTCCACCGTCTGGTGTTACTATGCATCCTAGGTATGTGAAGGCATCTGTCTGTTCCAGTTGCTGATTCCTTACTGATATGGGCTTAGGGTTGCTCACATTGAGCGTCATGACCTCTGTCTTCTTTAGGTTGATGTTCAAGCATACCTGCTGGCTATACTTATTAAGTCTACCCGTTTTTTCCTGGATGTGTTGATGTGAATGTGCTAGCAGTGCAATGTCATCTGCATATTCCAGATCTTCCAATGTAGAAAATGTAGTCCATCTTATTCCTCTTGGATTGCCTTCTGTTGTCTGGCGCATCACCCAGTCTATGACTGTTAAAAATAGAGTGGTTGATAAGGAGCATCCCTGTCGTACTCCTGTCTTCACTTCAAAGGTTAGGTTGCTCTGCCCAATGCTTCACGTAAAGTTGGCATAAAGACCTTTTATAATTGACACTATGCAGCTTGGAATTCCACAAGCCCTCAGTATTTTCCATAAACTGTCCCTATGTATACTGTCAAAAGCCTTTTCAAAATCAACGAAATTAATGTACAGCTGTCTTTGCCATTCTGAGCACTGCTCTATAATGTTCCTGAGGGTAAATATATGATCTTCACATCTTCTGTTCTTTCTAAATCCTGCTTGTTCTTTCCTCAGTTTGTGGTCTACTGCTTTTGAGATTCTCTGTATAATTATCCTGCCTAGTATTTTGTTGGGAACTGAGAGAAGAGTTATTCTTCTCCAATTATTGCAGTCCATTCTTTAACCCTTTGATTGCTGTGATGATTTCTTCTTTTCGTGGGATGTCTGTATTAACATCTAGATCATTTTCAGCCTCAGGAACATTCAGTTGTGTCTCTGGTGGTTCCTTATTCAGAGTTTCTCTGAAATGCTCTGCCCATCTTGTTTCCTGTCCCTCTACTGTCGTGATGAGATTTCCGCGCTTATCTCTTACTAATATAATATTTTTTGCACCTCGTTTTCCACTGATGATTTTAGTTATTTTGTATACTGTGCGTTGTTCAATTCTCAGTGCTGCCTTTTCTGCTTGTCTTGCAAGGTCATCCAGAAATGTCCTTTTTTTAGCACGGGTTTGACGTTTAACTTCCTTGTCCAGCTGACTGTACTGTTCACTATATATTGCCTTTAACCTGGGAGACTTAGCTTCTGTTTTCTTTTCATTTCCTTTCTCTTCGCTATGGTGTTTAGCGTATCTGGTGTTATCCAGTCTTGGCTCTTTCTTTCCTGGAATCCCAAGCATGACTTGCTGCTTTTTTTGTATATTCATGAGATCGTGATGAATCTCTGGTCAACATCATCGGTCTCTGTTCTTTCCTGGCTTTTGATAGACTCATTCTTCTCTTTACGTCGACCACGAAAGCTTTTCTGGTGAGGGGATCCTTCAGTTTCGTGATGTTGTATCTTTTCTGTTTGACTGCAACTGGTCCAGCAGCTCTGAGTTTCACTTTCAGTCTTGCTACTACTAGGTGATGATCACTTCCCACATCTGCGCCTCTTCTTACTTTCACGTCTTGTAGTGCATGTCTCCATCTGCCATTGATCATTATGTGATCTATCTGGTTTTTGTCTCGTCCGTTTGGTGATTCCCATGTTAACTTGTGCACTTCCTTGTGTGGAAAAAGTGTTCCTCCAATGACCAGGTTGTTAATACTGCAGAAGCTTATTAATTTGTCCCCATTCTCATTTGCTGTTCCACTTCCGCATTTCCCCGCCTTTATATTTGTTGGTAGTTTATTGATGTCATCTCTATATTTGTTGGTAGTTTAATAATGTCATCTCTATATTTGTTGGTAGTTTGATGATGTCATCTCTATAACTTGTATTTAATGGTAGTTTATTGATGTCATCACTAAATTTGTTGGTAGTTTATTGATGTCATCTCTATATTTGTTGGTAGTTTATTGATGCCATTTCTATATTTGTTGTTGGTTTATTGATGTCATCTCTGTACCTGTTTGTAGTTTATTGATGTCATCTCTATATCTGTTAGTAGTTTATTGATGTCATCTCTATATCTGTTGGTAGTTTATTGATGTCATTTCTATATCTGTTGGTAGTTTATTCATGTCAACTCTATATTTGTTGGTAGTTTATTGATGTCATGTCTATATTTGTTGGTAGTTAATTGATGTCATCTCTATATTTGTTGGTAGTTTATTGATGTCATCCCTATATCTGTTGGTAGTTTATTGATGTCTTCTCTATATGTTTTGGTAATTTGTTGATGTTAACTCTATATCTGTTGGTCGTTTATTGATGTCATCTCTATATCTTTTGTGTGCTTAAATGTGGAATATTTGTTAATAATTTATTGATGTCATCTCTATATTTGTTGGTAGTTTATTGATGTCAACTCTATATCTTTTGTGTGTTTAAATGTGGAATATTTGTTGGTAGTTTATTGATGTCATCTCTATATTTGTTGGTTGTTTATTGATGTCATCTCTATATCTGTTGTTAGTTTATTGATGTCATCTCTATATTTGTTGGTAGTTTATTGATGTCATCTGTATATTTGTTGGTAGTTTATTGATGTCATTTCTATATTTGCTGGTAGTTTATTGATGTCATCTGTATATTTGTTGGTAGTTTATTAATGTCATCTCTATATTTGTTGGTAGTTTATTGATGTCATCTCTATATCAGTTGGTAGTTTATTGTTGTCATCTCTATATTTGTTGGTAGTTTATTGATGTCATCTCTATATTTGTTGGTAGTTTATTGTTGTCATATCTGTATTTGTTGGTAGTTGATTGATATCATCTCTATATTTGTTGGTAGTTTATTGATGTCATCTCTATATTTGTTGGTACTTTATTGATGTCATCTCTATATTTGTTGGTAGTTTATTGATATCATCTCTATATTTGTTGGTAGTTTTTTGATTTAATATCTATATTTGTTGGTAGTTTATTGATGTAATCTCTATATTTGTTGATAGTTTATTGATATCATCTCTATATTTGTTGGTAGTTTATTGATATCATCTCTATATTTGTTGGTAGTTTATTGATATCATCTCTATATTTGTTGGTAGTTTATTGATATCATCTCTATATTAGTTGGTAGTTTATTGATGTCATATCTATATTTGTTGGTAGTTTATTGATTTCATCTCTATATTTGTTGGCAGTTTATTGATATCATCTCTATATTTGTCGGTATTTTATTGATGTCGTCTCTATATTTGTTGGTAGTTTATTGATGTCATCTCTATATTTGTTGGTAGTCTATTGATGTCATCTCTATATCTGTTGGTAGTTTATTCATGTCAACTCTATATTTGTTGGTAGTTTATTGATGTCATGTTTATATTTGTTGGTAGTTAATTGATGTCATCTCTATATTTGTTGGTAGTTTATTGATGTCATCCCTATATCTGTTGGTAGTTTATTGGTAGTTTATTGATGTCTTCTCTATATTTGTTGGTAATTTTGATGTCTGTTGATGTCAGCACTATATCTGTTGGTCGTTTATTGATGTCATCTCTGTATCTTTTGTGTGTTTAAATGTGGAATATTTGTTGATAATTTATTGATATCATCTCTATATTTGTTGGTAGTTTATTGATGTCAACTCTATATCTTTTGTGTGTTTAAATTTGGAATATTTGTTGGTAGTTTATTGATGTCATCTCTATATTTGTTGGTAGTTTATTGATGTCAACTCTATATCTTTTGTGGTTTTAAATGTGGAATATTTGTTGGTAGTTTATTGATGACTTCTCTATATATCTGTTGGTAGTTTACTGATGTCAACTCCATGTTTTTTGTGTGTTTAAATGTGGAATACATGTTGGTAGTTTATTGATGACTTCTCTATATATCTGTTGGTAGTATACTGATGTCAGCTCCATGTCTTTTGTGTGTTTAAATGTGGAATATTTGTTGGTAGTTTATTGATGTCATCTTTAAATTTTTTGTGTGTTTAAATGTGGAATTTGTGTTGGTAGTTTATTGATGTCATCTCTATATCTTTTGTGTGTTTAAATGTGGAATATTTGTTGGCAGTTTATTGATGTCATCTCCATATTACTTGGTAGTTTATTGAGGTCATCTCAATATATTGGTAGTTTATTGATTTTAACTCTATATCTTTTGTTTGTTTAAATGTGGAATATTTGTTGGTAGTTTATTGATGTCATCTCTATATTTGTAGGTAGTTTATTGATGTCATCTCTATATCTGTTGGTAGTTTATTGATGTCAACTCTATATCATTTGTGTGTTTAAATGTGGAATATTTGTTTGTAGTTTATTGATGTCATCTCTGTATTTGTTGGTAGTTTATTGAAGTCATCTCTATATCTGTTGGTGGTTTATTTATGTCATCTTTATATCTTTTGTGTGTTTAAATGTGGAATATTTGTTGGTAGTTTATTGATGTCCACTTCATATATATAGTGTATTTAAATGTGGGTGTATTTTTTGGTAGTATTTTATTATTATTTTCCCTCCATATCTTTTGTGTAGTTAAATGTGGAATATTTTTTTGTAGTTTAACGATGTTCACTATATATATCTTTTGTGTGTTTAAATGTGGAATATTTGTTGGTAGTTTATTTATGTCATCTCTATATTTGTTGATAGTTTTTTGATGTCATCTCTATATATTTTGTGTGTTTAAATGTGGAATATTTGTTGGTAGTTTATTGATGTCATCTCTATATCTTTTGTGTGTTTAAATGTGGAATATTTGTTGGTAGTTTATTGATGTCATCTCTATATTTGTTGGTAGTTTATTGATGTCAACTCTATATCTTTTGTGTATTCAAATGTGGAATATTTGTTAGCAGTTTGTTGATGTCATCTCTATATCTTTTGTGTGTTTAAATGTGGAATATTTGTTGGTAGTTTATTGATGTCATCTCTGTATCTTTTGTGTGTTTAAATGTGGAATATTTGTTGGTAGTTTATTGATGTCATCTCTATATCTGTTGTGTGTTTAAATGAGAACTAAGTACAAAAAGAATATGAAAAATAAAGGCGAATACAATCGTATTAGCATCACCTGCCATGTCTTTGATGCATTTAATTCTAGAATTTGAAAATTAATAATATTAAAACATAACACAATAATGTGTGCCCCATTCATCGTCAGTGTATACTTTTCATCTTTTGCTCCACTGACACTTGTTGTACCTGGAACATAACATTAGATCAATATCATACATGCCACACGCTATGGTTTACCCATAATCTGTACGGGGTGTTTGCGTTTTCAGATGTGTACGGCCCGTACATACCGTCTGTACGGGTTTCTTCGCCTAATTATTAAATATACATATAAATCAACCGTTTTGTGCCACTACACAATTTTCTGTAATTTGCGTCATGAGATTCGGCGAGATTTTAAGCCAAGTGGATAAAAAAAAAATAACCAATGAAAATCAAGCTGCCTATTTTTCAATTGCCGCGGGATGTGTGTGGCGTGTTCATTCACAATTTTTGCTAAAGTGTTTACTGATTATTTGAACGATTACGCAGCACTGAGTCGAGCCTATTTTGTTTAGGATTAAATTTTGTTGGTAGTTTCATTTAAAAAATTGATGTATTCAATCTTTTTGTGTTAGATTTAAATGTGATAATATTTGCTTTTTTTTTTTTTTAGATTTAGCATTTAATTTATTATTTATGGCTGCTTAAAAAAAAAAGGCGGATACATCTTCTATTATTTAATTTCACTAAAACTTGTAGAAAGTGTAAGAAATGTAAATTTGAATATAATACAATAGGCCTACAAATAATGGGTAATATCGGAATGTCGGTCGCCGAACGATCTGCATGTGTTTTCGTACCATTTAGGCTAGTAACACTAACCTTAAATCTAAATGGTACGAAAATACATGCGAAGCGTTCGGCGTTTGATATTACCAAATTATGAAATGAAGAAAGAAAAAACACACTCAAGGTATCTTTTGTGAAAAGTTTAAGCCTATGTGGAGTTAGGCCTATTTGTCTTAGGTAGTTTATTGATTTTGCCTTGTCATTACGGTCTGTATCTTTTGTAGGCCTATATTAATTTAAAATGTTTGATTGAACTAATTTGTTGGGTAGTTTAGCTTGTTGTCAGGCCTAACGGCTATTCAATTATTGTGTGTTTGATAGAGAATATTGTTGCCAGTTTTATATTCATTGCTTTAGCTTTAAAAAAAAAAAAAAAAAAAAATATATATATATATATCTCTGTATCTTTTGTATATTTAAATATATTTGTTATATTTATTGATGTCATATCTATATATTTTGTGCGTTTAAATATAATATATTATATTGGTATTTATTGATATATATATATATCTTTTGATTTTTAGAATAGTAAACCTAACCCAAAACGCTTATTACTGGTCTCTTTAGATCTATACTTTTATTAGGCACTATAGAACAGACACCAACTGTTTTTCATTTCCACCATAAATTGCCATTTTTTTTTTGATGCAGAAATAGACTAGGCCTAAATGATGATAGAAGTTTTGAAAAAACTCCTGTTGTTTAGGTTTTAAAGCAAGTGAAAAAATAAAAGGCAAAGGGCGAATACGTCACTATAGAATCAGAACCATGTCTAATTGAATTATGCATTTTTACATAAATTAACTCTTTTGTTACGTTTTTTTTCAGTCTTTGTACAATAATTTTGCCCCATTTCGTCAGTGTATTTTCATTTTTTGCTCCACTGACACTTGTTGTACCTGGAACATAACATTAGATCAATATTTACATCATTTACATATTACTTCAGCTAACATGCATGAAAATTAATGTATTTTTAAGTGGCTGTCTGTAAGGAACGTGGTAAAGATGTAATACTTGTCCTCGACGAATCTGGCAGCATCACGGAGCCCAATTTTCAGAAGCAGAAAGAATTTAGCGCAGAACTGACCCGGCGGTTCCACATTGGGACTGACGCCACCAAGGGAGAATTTTTATTTGCTGCCATTAAATTTGCTTCAGAGACAACCAAGCTTTTTGACTTGAATACACACTTGACGGGGACCGCCCTGTACAAGGTAATTCATCATTTTTAATACATGTTTGTGTGCTGTGATAAAAAAAAAAATAATACTTTAATTCCATTTTTTAAGAAGTGAAAATATTCTATTGAAACGTTGTGGCATGACAAGATCACTATTGTGGAACTAATGATAAGAACCAGACAAGATCACTATTGTGGAACTAATGATAAGAACCAGACAAGATGACTATTGTGGAACTGATGATAAGAACCAGACAAGATGACTATTGTGGAACTAATGATAAGAACCAGACAAGATGACTATTGTGGAACTGATGATAAGAACCAGACAAGTGCCAGTGGAACAAGACATGAGGAGGAGGTGCTGGACATGGATAGGACGCGCATTGAGGAAACCACGTGATGGCATTACAGGTAGTCCTTGTTCTGAAATCCTCAGGGTAAAAAAGAGGTACAGGGACAATAAGGAAGACATGGAGAAGACAACTGGAGACAGACATAAAGTGCATGAAGAAAACATGAATAAAGACATTGTGCTGATGGTACAACATAGGCAGACTTGGCTGAAGTTTGTTGGCGGGTTATGTTTCTTGGTCAGCTGAAGAGTTATGATGAAGCGTTGTGGCTAACAATAACATGAAATCAACTAGAATGAGTTCTTCATGAAGATGAACATACAGAACCGTTTGGGAATAGAACTGGAGTGTGACAGTTATGCCCCTTGTCACCAGTTCTCTGTCTATTGGCTATTATTGGGTTATGAAACAATCGACTTCAGCCAACAGAAATAGAATCCAGTAATCAGATGCAGAACAAAATAAACATTCCTGATAAGAGGCGCAGCAAGTGGGTTTGAAAATACACAAGCTATATGTAAAGAAAGCTAACTGTCTCTTAGTACTTTCCTCAACCATTAGGACTTCTGATGCACTTTTCATTGCCTTTGGTACTGACCTTAAGTTACTTAGGAATTTTTCTGTTGCCATTAACAATCTTTTTTTGTACCGTTGCTTAAATTCCTCCACACTCTGTTGGATTAGTGTGTGAGCCATCTGTGAATGCATGGGTTCAGGTTTGGCTTGGGTCATGTTCCTCTATGTATTCTATGAATCTTAAACAATAACTAGTCTACATAAATCATGAGCTAAACATAGAGTATCGCCATTTGGTGCGATTGGCAGCTTCATTTTCCCAGGTTGCTATGTCCAGTGCCCTCATGTCACTCTTGCACACATCTTTGCCCAGCTGTTCTTTTGCCGTCTGCCAGTTGTAAGTTGAACATATCTTTCGGGAAGCGACCATCTTCTATTCGGCATACATGTCCAAGCCAGCGTATTCTGCGCTGTTTAAGTAGTTGGCTGGCTGCATGCAGGAGTATCTCACTATGAACAGTAAGTCACGTGCTTCTTCCTCCTAACTTGGGACCAGATGTGATGACTTTTTAATGGCGAGCCAGGGTGGAGAAATGGAGCTCATGACTTCAACTCAACACGTTTCGGAATGGCAGAAAAGCCACAGGAAAGCCTGGATCTACAGTGTAGGTAACATCAAGGAGTCTTGCACATTGTATTGGATGCAAAAGAGCGAAAAGCTCAGCAGCCCTAGCTAAACAACAAAAGCAAAAAATAAACATACACACAAAGCACTGGCGATCCACCATACGTCTACTTTGACCAACGCTATAAACCCGAACTCCTCCGTAACCAAACTATACTCAAAGTCGGCTCTTGAGCGAGGCTAGCGGTGGAATTGCACCGTGCACTGTCTTGTTTGTTTCCACAAAATTCATCTGTTGACAACATACGTATGTCCAGTGTATATATGAAACTATTATGTAATTCTCTATTTTAATTTTTTTTAACGCAGAGTCTTCTAGGTGTCAGCCATAGAAATGGAATAACTCGAACTGACAAAGCTCTGAACTATATCGTCAGCAATAAAATGTTTGACCCAGCTGTTGGTGGTAGGCCTAATGCTGATAACATTGCAGTTGTAGTTACGGATGGACTGTCAAACGAACCTGCTTTGAGTAAGTTCATTATGTATTCTTGGTCAACGGTGAAATTCATTCATTAGTTCATGACCTTCCAACTTCCCAAGGAGCATATGCCTTCAACAAATGTATGCCTCCTGTCTCGAGTCTTCAGCTAAAGATTTTTCCATGTTTTCCTTATCTTTCTCTTCTTTCTCCAGTTCTCTTCTACGTGTGTTCTTTGGTCTGCCTTTGCATCTTTTGCCATGTTGATTCTAAACCAAGGACTGTCTTGTAATGCTGTGGTAAAGTGGGATGTTATAAATATTTATAGGGGACTTAGTGTACTGACTGAGATCAGCTGTGAAGGTATCTGTATCTAATAGGTGTAGTGTTTTACAGATAACCTTACTTGCTACCACATTATACCTCAGTCAGAATTATTCTGGAATATTGTGATGACTACGTTAAATGTCTAGGGTATGTATATGATGAAGTGTAAGTCACAACAACAACAGACAGATAAACAATTTAATTTATTCCACCACACTTGACAACACTGTGACACTCACACACATTTAACACTCTATAAGACTATTTTAAATGAGTCACTGGTAAATTTTCAAATATAAATATGTATTAATTACTTTCACTAATATATATGTCCTGATTCAACTACAAAGTGAACCAGGAATCACAATCAATTGTAATTACAATTTATATGTACAGAATTTATCAATATGAATCTTGTAGTGACATATTTTATTAATATTATCCTATGTGTGTCAGTTGTGTAGTAGTAATATGAGGTAATACTGGTTTTGTTTTTTCAAGCTATGTTGTTATTTGTCATCATGACTTCAAGTGTTTGTTTATCTTGGAAATAGTATGGGAAAAAGTTCACAGTTCCTATCAATTTAAACACTGTATTTTCCCTCTGTTTTATTATAAAGTCAGATTTTGAGGGGGGCATAATGTTGAGCTCCTCTGGCCACAGACGCTTATCTTTCGTGATGGCGGCAGGAAAAGACTCCTCTGCTCGATAGCCTCCCTGTGTTCTGGAGACACCTCACTGGTCACTATCTGGACCCAGGAGTATGCTGTCAGCCTCTAGGTTCAGCAAAGCTCAGACCAGGTGCTGCTCAATAACTTTAGGACCACGGTCCCTGAAACAAGAAGGTTGTACCTCCTATTTCAGAACTAATTTATAATAAATTTCCAGACTGAACACAATACATAACAAACACTGAGTTCAGAGCGGTAGGCCAACTGCTATCTTCATCTGAAACAATTTTCACCAGTATACTCCTCCCTAATGGTTACTACGCCTCTGCAATTCCAGCATGATTTCTTTCTAGTCAATAAGATAGGTGTCAGTGTACTGTTTGGCAATTCCATGTAGTTTTACTTTCCTCCGACACCTTCTGTTCAGGTTGGAGCACTATATAGGCTTTACCTCATGTTCGCTACTGAACCACACATATATACAGACATAAATTATCAATTTACATTCAATTTTCATTAAAAGATGAAATATTTCAAGCTTACCACAATTCATGGAATAATACACAGTTACGTTGACTGGCAATGAATATAGCACAATTTCGATCTGCCGATGTCCCAGGCTTTTATTTAGAAAAATATGCACTGGCGCTCAACGCACTGGTTCTTTAGTAAGTTTATTTGAAAATGTGGTGCTGACCTGACGCCTCTGATTGACTATATTGGCGGGTCTAACCAATCGAGCCATGTTTACACCAGCGTTTGAAAAAAAGTACTCCTACTCACGTTTCCCTAACAACAAAGAATCAATATTTATAGCCCGACTAATCGTGTTTAGCCTTACATTTACTTTCCGCCAATCAAATAGGAGGTAACATGGGGACCTATTTCCCGTACAATGGTGGTGTCAAAATCTGCCACTGGGCGATTCTGATTTTGGGGTTGTCTGACATGTGTCGATTTGAAAAAAACAATGTTCGAGTGCTTGTGTGGCCTTACACACGCGTGTTAGGAGGGGTGACATTTAAATGTTTCATACGCGCGAGACTGTGGCGTGATTAGTGTTGTATGCGTTTCTTCGGCGTTCATTCAGCCCTCCTATCGCTGTCTTCTGTTTCCTTTAATTCCCATCTGTCCTTAGTCCATCTTCCTGACTTTGGTTTAATGGTAACTTAGTTGTATAAAATATGACATGAATGGAATTATTAAAAATAATTAGGTTCAGCTTTGCGTATTCTCAACAAACGGTTTTTCATTAGAAAGGCATACAGAAATAAACAAACAACAAACGCTACGTTATAAAGATTATCTTAGCAATGTGTGTACTGCTGCAGTAGGCTTTTACTATCACTATCAAGAGTGAAACACGTTACCGAATTTGCCAGTACGATAGTAGCAAAAAATACAAGGGGGATTTCGGAGTAAAGTCATTGTGACACACTGCTACAAGTATCTTTAAATACACATTCCTATTCTTTATACTATTCTTTCCTTTTTATTGAAGTAAATTGGGTTATGCTTTTAACCATTTACTTTTTAATTTAGATATGTGCTTAGTTAGAATTTCACATTTTTTCACACCCAGAATTCCACAAAAACTGACAAATGAATGGCAATTAAACCAACAGGTTTGTTGGTTGGGCCCTAACTACATCTTCCTCCAAGCAACGTTCGCTCATTATTATTCTATATTCTACTGTCATTACTGTCAACTTATTTTATTTCTTGGTATTCTGTAATACCGTACCCCACCACAATCATACTTTTTCCCCTACTTAACTTCCCCCATCACACTCCATTTCCTTTCTTTCCTTATCAGCAAACACGGTGCTCTTTTCTTAACCAATCCATCACGTGCCCGTGCCATCATCAGCACACACACTATAATTCTCATAACATATCCCCTTTAAATTTTTGTCTCTAATTTTGTCTCCCCTGCCTTCCCCTGTGTGTTATTTGATCTCCTTACGTTCTCCCCTCTACCTTTTCTTGACTTGGGAATTTTCCAATAAAAAGAAGGACCCCCCACCTTTGAATGCAATCAGCATGTTTCCCCTCTTTTTTTTTCCCCTCAGTGGTGGGTGGGGTCCTCAGTGATGGGTCCAAAAAATCTATCTATCCATCGTTCCGCCAAAGGATCGCCGCCAAGCGCTCGCCAGCGTAGCGTCTTTCTTCCTTCACCAACTCTTGTTTCCTTGTTCCATTTGTACTTGTCTGTCTGTGTCTGGTCCTTTTCCCACCTGTTTATTTTTTTTCATTTTTTTCCTTTTTTTCCTTCTCCCTTTTTTTTTTTTTCACCTGTCCTTCCTTCGTCCCCTGGTCCCCTGCTGTTTTTATTCTTTCTTTTCTTTTTTTCCACTTTTTTTTTTTTCTTTTTCATATTTCCCTCAACCTGTTCCCTCATTTTGTGACATTACATTGTCCTTAAACAATGTCCATTGTACACTCCCTTATCTCCTATATTCCTTTTCGTTCCTTCTCCTTACTTCCTTTCTGTCCTAAACTACTATGTCTGTCCTACCTATATCTGCTGTCCGCTAAAACGAAAAAAACGGGCGGGTGGCAAACCACTACTTAGAACCTTCTGCAATGTCCATATCCTTTCCTTATACCTTCTGTTTTCAACAATGTCCATCTTTTCTTACTGTCCTAAACTAAACGACTTTACTACTCTTTATCCATCCCATAACCTTCTATCTGAATATCCCTTTTTCTGTCATCCTTCTCCTCTTGATTTTGAATATGTTAACTTATGCCAAATTTCATTTGTTCATGGTTTTCTTCATTTCAGTAGTTTTGGTGTGATTCCAGTGGTGATCTGCAGTCTGTACAAGCAGCAGTCGGCAACCAGTGAGCTGTAAAGATCTACTTTAGAACATTGAGCTATTGCGGTCCTATCGTCGTTCGCTCGATTTGGGCGAAAAAATGATGTGTATTGCAGATCACCCAGCTGATTAGGATTGTTTTAATGGATGGGGCTACCAGCCCTACACAGAATCTCACATTAGCTGCCTTTTACGACTTACCTGACGGAACACTGATTCTATTCTTTTATTGTCACCGCTGACACAACAACAAGGTTGACAGTGTACACAATTGTTGTGCCTTCAAATAGTGGCGGTCAGTTTGTTAGCCAAGCCAAATCATTAGATCAATCTTCAGGACAAAGTCAACAGTCTTCTCCAGGTCCAGGTGGCAGCCACATAGTTTCTACCTCAGCTCAGCTCTCTATGTCCAGGTCTGACGTCGTAGGTCCTTGTGGGCTGGGAAGCTTTGGAGAATGTATGTGACCGCTTGGCCTTCCACGCTAGCATTATCCCTACTACTTCCACGCTAAGCATTTATACGTGCTATAATATGCTACATATAAGAATGACAGACCTCAAAATGAAATAAGACGTTTTTACACAAAACGCAGTATCATTCAAAGTTCAGTTGGCAGTTACTGCTCTGACAGGGCAAACGTAGGTCAGTCCCAGATAATAATGAATGGGTTTTATGCGCGGAAAGTGGGAAATGAATGTTTGTGTGATCTGGTTTTTTTTTTAAATCCAATTGTTAAGTTGGAAAAGATCACACATGTGAAAAAAGTCGAAATAACAGAAAGTCGTGTGCAAAAAGTCGAAAACAGAGAGACGTGTGCAGAATTTGTACCGTGTGGAAAAAAGAAAGACGTGTGGAAAAAGGCGGGAAAAAAAGAAGAAATAGTATAAATAGAAGAGATGTGGGCGATAGGCAGAGATTTCAGGATTTATGATTCCAAGGACTCCGTGATTTTAGACTAGAGGAGTTTTACAGATAGCGTTAGGTGAACTTCGTCTTTGAGGATACCAAGACAAGTTTTTGAGTAGACAAATCAGTACATTATTCTATTTGGATATACATATATTATTCTATTTGGTTATACATATATTATTCAGTTGGATTACATATTTTTTCATCTTGGATTACCAATCATCATTGTGAAATTTACAGTGTTTGTCTAATGACATCAATAAACTCTAATTGAATTTTTCTACATTGCTGTTTGTGGAACTTTACAGTAATTTCTTTTGGATATACGTTGTTATGCTGAAACTGTTTTGCTTATCACCAAACGTAAATGGAAGAACATTCCTGGGTTGAAAAAAATAACAAAAGGTCAAGTATTACCATCTCTGGCGGAAGGCCAGTTAGCACTTGAACCACAACAACATATAAAGGATTAACTCTGACTAAATAAAATCAATATAACTACTAGTGCCGTATAACCTACACGGCCACATATCTTCAAATTGATGCAGTAACCAGCTCGGTTACATGTTCAAATTGGCGCCGTGACCTGCGCACAAGTAACTGTCCTGCCACATGTGTACAGTGGTCTGGATTCCAATCCTACATGGACATGCATTAGTATAGGATTTCCCGAGTAAATGGAGATGGCTTATTAATTTGTGTGGTTAGTTGTCAGGCGGAAAATAATGACATGCTATTGCCAATGAAGTTGGTGGATTGGGTCAGATGTGTTGTCCATATCCTTCCATTGGTAGTTGTACTGGTTGTGAATGATGGTTTTGGCCTCTCGATAAGGCAATGTTTGGCTGAATTTACCACCGGCTCTCAACAACGCATCAGCCTTTTCGTTACCAGTGATTCCAGAGTAACCACTGGAAGGCTACAGTTGAGGATCTTTGAATTATGTTAAGCTTATGCCAAATTTCATTGTTCATGTTTTCATTTCTGGTATTTTGTGCTGATTCCAGTGGTGATCTGCAGTCTGTAAAGCAGCAGTCGGCAACCAGTGAGCTGTGAAGATCTACTTTAGAAACATTGAGCTATTGTCTTCGTCGTTCGCTCGTTTTGGGCGAAAAAATGATGTGTATTGCAGATCACAGCTGGACTGCGATATCTCTTCATTTCGACCCAGAACATCCGATTTCAGCAAGCAATTTTTTTCAGGTTTGATGTCCTTCTCCCTTGACTGTCCCCAGCCTACCTGCAAGGCAGCAGGTGGTTCAAAATCGGAGTGTTCCTCCTAGATGATATGCCACCCAAGGCTTACGAGCTACATCAACCCGGAATTTAATCCACGCCTGAGGTTTGAATTGGTGCTGACCAGAGCATTGTCCACTCTCCGGTGGACACTACGCCTGCACCTTAAGAGGTCCCAAACTACTCCGAACCCGGTAGTAGTATGCAATGTTCTTTACAGGTCGCATTGTGGTGGCACATTGTGGTGGCGCGGGACTTTTATATAAGGAAATGTGGTGGCGCATTATGGTGGCACGTGACTTTTTATATAAGGAATTGTGGTGGCGCATTGTGGTGGTGCGTGCCTTTTTATATAGTAATATATAAGTTCAAGTATGGCGGTGTGTTGTTGTGAGTTGTTGTTTATACAAAATAGTTATATTACAAAACAGGTAGACAATATTTACATATATTACAATATATATATTACAACAGTTAGACTATATTTATATTACAACAGGTAGACGATATTACAACAGGTAGACATATACATATAGGTATATATAGATAACAAAGAATTTAGTTAATATATTTTATTTTTCAAATAACAATAGCATATATTGGTATTGTACAATATTTTTCAAATAACACATAGGATTATATAGTGACTTGTACAGTATTTATATGGTAACACAAAGGAATATATATATATATATATATTTATATTGGAAGACGAGTACAGTATTTATAGGGTAACAAAGGGGTACATATTGGAAAGAGGCGTATTCTTTATTGGTAACCAACAGTAGCAAAGGGTCTTTAATAAATATATCACAGTTATGTTTTAGGCTGCAGACCAGAACTTGAGGGAGGGGAGTCGTCATTCTCATCGTAAAAATAGGACAGAGAGGTGCGTTCGCGTGTATGTGTTGTGTTGTGTTGGGTTTGTATTGTATTGTGTGTACAGAGTGGTATGGTTTTTTGGTTGGTGTATATACCTAGGTATCTGTGTGGTATGGTTTTTGGTTGGTGTACAGAGAGTTTAGATGTTGAGGGGGATGTGGTGATATTGTCAGAATGCACCTGTCTCTTGATGTAGAAATAAGACAGGGCATTTCTGTGTTGTTCGTATGTGTATATGGCGGAGTTGTGTGATCTGAACCCGACATTTTTCCCTCCCTGTGCTTGTTGGGTATTGAGAACCTCTAAAAACGTGTCTTTGTCTATTTTGTTGTGGTGTTTGTTGAGGCCTTTTGTAGTAGTCTTGTCGTAGTCGCCAAAACAGTGATACGTTTTGCTGCAGAGGGAAATCATCCCACTGCCTTCGTACTCTAATTTAAAAAGGTCCGGTGTCCGTTTAACGTATAATTTTTGCTCGCAACATTTTTGACAAACTAGGCGCGTTTAACCCTCACTAGCTACGAAAACGGAACGATGGTCGGGACACACTTCGGCGGGGAACCACTGGTCGTAGGAGCTATAAAATTCACATCGCATAGCGGGCTTAACAACGTCCGCTAAATTACTCGCGCTAACGGCCAAGTAAAGACTGTCTGTGTCTGTCTCGCACAACTGAAAATCTGACCTATCTACAAATTTATCTAAACAGTCGTAATAAAATTCTAACATGCGCAGTTTGGCGTACTGGTAAACAAAAAATCCTATCTGCGCGGGCAGGTCCCTACTTATTTTCTTTTTAACCATTTCTACTTCGAATATGTCGTCAGTCACTAAAGTCATTTTTCTAAAGCGGGGGCAGTTTATTAATTTAGAAGTACCCTCTCCCGTCGTGTACGAGACATCTACATGCTTCGCCTTATTGGTCAACGTCTTACCATAGGCGGCGTTACCTAACAGTTTCATGGTTTCGCTGGTTATTGCGTAGGCAGGATCTGTATCTCCCTGGCGGCGCGCGTCGGAAACAGTATCCCCAAACTGTTTAAAACACGTCGCGGGCGTATATTCAATCACCTGGTATATACAGGTGACTTCTAAGCCTTTGGCCAGGTACCAGCGAAGCAAAGGCGTCGCCAACAGAATCTTTTTACCCACATAACTGCCGATCAACGTCCTTCTGGGGGTAGTCAGGAGTTTATGTTTTTCGGCGTATTCCCGCATGAAAGGCCCAATATCATCTCTCGTGACGTCGACATTTTTTAAAATGGGCGTCATTTCCGAGAAATGCTCTTTCAAGTGGTCGGGGACATGAATGTCACACTCGACTAAACCAAACAAGGTCTCGTCTAGCACAGAGGCGAGAATCTGTTGCTCCGTTAACGGGTACCGACATTTGGTATAAGATGGTTTCAGGGTAGGGAAGGTGGCGCTCAGAAAGCGACCGATTGATCTATCGGTTTTTTTCAAGCTTTGCCACTCACATTCCCAAATTTTTACCAAGGTGACGTCACACAGTTTGAAGCGAATGGATTCTTTTTGTGCTGGCGAGGGGGACGACGCATGGGTGTGTACAATTTGGGGTGTAGCAGGTGGTTGTGTGTATGACTCAGGAGTGAAGTGTTAGAGACTTGCCTATACCAGGGACAGCATCTAGAGGTGGGAGTGAAGTCCTAGAGACTTGATTATACGAGGACCAGCATCGAGAGGTGGGAGTGACGTGTTAGAGACTATACCAGGTCTAGCATCAAGAGGTGGGAGTGAAGTGTTGAAGTGAGACTTTCTTGTCTGGTAATTTTGTGTGTAGGTACTGTAATTGTTGTGTGGTGTAGTGTAACTGGTGGGTTTGGGTTTTTGGGTGGTTGTGTTGTGTATGAGTCGGCCTTGTGTTGGCGAGTACAGATAAAAGACTAGCTTATTGTGATGTTTATTGAGACCATTAGTACATTTTTTCCGCGCTGCGTTTGTTGTGTAATGAGACCCTCCAAAAAAAAGTGTGTTTGTCTGGTGGTTTGTGTGCAGGTATTGGTGTGAATTACAACTAATTGGTGTTAGCTTTCTTGGTTTGATAGTCCTTTTCACAGTGTAAAAGCACTATTGGTTATCTGTAGTGTTTTAAATAGTTTTGTTAAGCCATTATTTCTATAATATTTAGGGGCCAGCTCGACCATGTATAAACACTAGATGTATATTTATCAGATCACCGAAGACGTGTGCGCATGCGCGCATAACTTCACACATCAAAATAAAAACTTTACAGGAGCGCTTAGATGATGATTTTTCACTGTCACTTTTAAAGAGGTCACACCGCAGACTTGTGTAGATTGACCAATTATTGTGGAGGTAGTGTATTCTTAAACAATAACAGGAGATTTTTGTGTATTTCATGAAAGTTTAGGTATAGGTACACTATCCAACAGTGATCTCATCAGAACGCTGTAATGTATGTGGATGTGTTGTAGTCTTGTTACAAACAACAAGCTGATTTAGACGTAGATTTAACATTTTTATTGGAAGGAGTTGTGCTTTTACCCTCTTACATGAACATCGCAACCGGTTTGTTCCAAAACCTTCAGGCAACTATGTTGCTGCTTGACTTGAGAAGAAGGAATTTTTATAAGCACTCACTAAGTGAATTCCCTTTTTCTTACCCCCTATAGAATAAAGAGGAAAATATAAAAAACAAAAGTAATACATGTTATAAAAGAAGATGACTAATGATCGGTGTGTGGTGGGGATGATTTTGGTTTTGTGTTGTGTTGTGTGTAGCTAGTGAAAAGAATATAGAGTGGTGAGAGGTGAAGTGGTGTCGGAGGTAACTATTCTTGTGATGTAAAAAATATGACAGGGAATTTCCGTTGTTGGGTGAATGTAATTACATATTGAGACTGGCTCTGGTCCACGTGGTAGTTTTTTTTTATTATGTATATTATATCATGAGTAATAAGTCTACTCACCCCAATGTCCATCTAGTGATATGTAAGTGAACTCAGCACACAGCCGTATTCTCCAACATAAAAATACTGTCAAAGGTCAGGCTGGACAAGGTCAAAAAGACAGTTTTATTGAACACAAAGAGGTTCTGTAGAGATATTTCCCATATGCAGACTAGATTATGGCGACAACTAGACAACCCCTTAGTGTTGCAGTCTGTAACTGAAACAATGTCGCGGCTATTTTCATCCATGTTTAATAAAGGTCAAAAACACACGTGCTTTTACCCTCACTAGAAAGAAACGCGATTGATGGCCCGCGCAAAACATCGCACGTAAACCATGACTCGTTTATAAAATTCCGGTACCATAGAGGGTGACGTCAGGGCTAAATATAGCTATCTAGAAAAGCGTAATAAAAAATCTAACAGGCAGAGTTTTGCGTATTGGTAGACGACAAAATCCTATCTGCAACAGGCTTTGCCTTTGTAAGACTAACATTTTACCTTTGTAAGACTAACCCTGCTGCTTATTTATGTTCGCGTCACAAGTTCAAAACACAATCGATCAATAGTAGAAATTTATAAAAGAAACATTCCTTCGTTCGTGTGTTCAAACCCCCGCGACTTAGGGTTTCACTTTTTTCACACGGGCGACATATGGAGATAGGTTTTATATTGTCTCTCAAGCGGTTCAAACATGCGGAGACCACGGAAATGTAGTACATTAAATAAATGTAACTAAGTATTTGTTCCAGTTATCAAACGGGTATCTACGTTTTGTCCTGCAATTTTCAAACTTTAGTAACAGCTTTTTCTTCCAAGCAGCAAAGATGGTCCCAAAATTTTCTCCCAGGCCTGCGCAAAGGGTCCAACCTGTTGGTAAATAGATCAACTGTCAAATACTTCTTCAAATATGTCTTCCACTTGTCAAAATATTTCTTCGACTTGTCAAATACTTCTTACCGGTGTCAAAATATTTCTTCCACTTGGCAAAAAAAATTTCTTCCATTTGTCAAATATTTTTTTCCACTTGTCAAATATTTTCTTACCGTTGTCAAAATATTTCTTACCGTTGTCAAAATATTTCTTCCTCTTGGTAAAAAAAATTTCTTCCACTTGTCAAATATTTTTCTTACCGTTGTCAAAATATTTCTTACCGGTGTCAAAATATTTCTTCCACTTGTCAAATATTTTCTTCCACTTGTCAAATATTTTCTTCCACTTGTCAAATATTTTCTTACCGTTGTCAAAATATTTCTTACCGTTGTCAAAATATTTCTTCTACTTGGCAAAAAAAATTCTTCCACTTGTCAAAATATTTCTTCGACTTGTCAAAATATTTCTTACCGGTGTCAAAATATTTCTTCCACTTGGCAAAAAAAATTCCTCCACTTGTCAAATATTTTCTTCCACTTGTCAAATATTTTCTTACCGTTGTCAAAATATTTCTTACCATTGTCAAAATATGTCTTCCACGTGGCAAAAAAAATTTCTTCCACTTGTCAAAATATTTTTTCGACTTTTCAAATATTTCATACCGTTGTCAAAATATTTCTTCCACTTGGCAAAAAAAATTCTTCCACTTGTCAAAATATTTCTGCCACTTGTCAAATATTTCCTACCGTTGTCAAAATATTTCTTACCATTGTCAAAATATTTCTTCCACTTGACAAAAAAAATTTCTTCCATTTGTCAAAATATTTCTTCCACTTGTCAAATATTTCTTACCGGTGTCAAAATATTTCTTACAGTTGCCAAATATTTATGCAAATGTTTTTGTTAGCTGTCAAATATTTCTTCAAATGGGTCTTCCAGTTGTCAAATATTTCTAACAGTTGTCAAATACTACTAACAGTTGACAAATATTTCTTAAAATATTTCTGCTAGTCGATAAACATTTCTTCAAAGGCGACCATCTTTCATGCGGTGGATATGGCCAAGACAGCGTAGGCTTCCCTGTCTCAGCCGACTATACAGGCTTTGAAGGCCAGCACGTGAAAACACCTCGACATTTGGCACTTTTATCTTTCGACGAAATGCGAGGAGGTGGCGCAGACATGGTAGATGGCAGGTATTGAGCCTTCTTTCTTGCTCAGCATAGATTGTTCAGGTCTCACTGCCATATAGAAGTAAGCTGATGATACAGGCGTTATATATTGCAGCTTTGGTCATCGTTGCGAGTTTGGAGTTTCCCCAAACGCGTGATGTGAGGCAGGCAAAGGTAGCTGCAGCTTTGTTAATAAGACTAGCAATTTCTGTCGCCAGAGAGAGTTTGTCATTGACGATATGCACAAGGTATGTGTGATGCACTGCACACAGCAACGTGCCGGCTGACTTAACCGTCCCAGAGTTCCTCTGGTACCAGTTGTAACTTGGTCTGCCCTCTTTTTTTTCATTCAATATTTTTTCCTGTTGTCAGTACTTGACAATGCAAATATAGTATTGCACCATCAAATGTAATCGATGAATGAGTCATACTGTTTGTAGTCGGTCAGAGTGGGTGACGTCAGCGCTAAATATAGACTATCGGAAACAAGTTTATCTTCTTTTGATCTTGTATTATTATTTTATTATTCATAAACTTGCCTGGGAAGTCTGAAGTTTTCCTAGCATGAAAATTCGTTCCTTTTGTTTCCTCTGTCGCCATATAGAGATCTACTGTACCGTCCCCTGGGATCTACCGGTTGTCGACCCCAGTTGTAAAGAATACTATTTTAGTTCTATAACTATGAATTTGATTTTTTTACTGCTTAATATGCACTTGATGTCATTCTAACATTTGTAAATTGGTCTCCTCTTGACTTGTCAAAAGTTGACCCTAAATAAACTGTTTTTTTTAATCTGTTTTCATCCAAGGCTGATACCCTTCTAGTGCAACGTTGGTTCTTAGCACGAATGTCTATCTTTGCTACATGAGGCGTAACAGTTTTTAAATGTTTCAACACATTCAGTACATTTTGGACATCCCCGTCCAAGAAATACCACAAATAACTTTTGCTGCTTGAAATAAAACACTGTATCTGCTCTTGAATTCATACTTGAATTCTCGTATAATGGAGTTGGAATGCTATCTGTTTTCACAGATTTGCTCTTGCACGAAAATAGCAAGGCGACTCGCCTAGAACTCACCACTTTGAGTTTACATTCTCTTCACTCGTTGACGACTCGAGCAGAAAAAACCTCGCACACTGAGTTGCACTGTCTTTTTGTTTCACTTTCCCCACGTGAACTTTGCTTGGCCCACCTGAACATTAGCTCACCCCATATGACAAAACAGACGAGGAGTGTAGAAAGAACAATTGGAGGAATGAATAGGATGATTTCGTCACATACTCTACCACGTGGAAGCTCATATAACGTATTATGTATGTTACATATAATATATGGTAATGTAAGGGTTCTATTTCAGCCCAGCAGGCTGCTTCAGCTCTGAGAAACAGCGGTGTTCAAATCCTGTGTGTGGGTGTTGGTCTGGGTGTTTATGATGCGGAACTTCTTGGCATGGCTGGTGATGCCAAAAACGTCTTCCATGTTGAAAGTTATGATGTTCTAGATCAAGTAAAAGACAAGATTTCTTATCGGGTTTGTGAAGGTACGTTGTAGAGTTTCTCATGTCTTGATCATTTAATAACAGAAGAATGGTCAACAACATGAGGCTAATACTAACATCTAAACAATTCGTTCACAAATTGAAACTGACAAATATCAAATGTCACACACACACACACACACACACACACACACACACACACACACACACACACACACACACACACACACACACACACGCACACGCACACGCACACACACACACACACACACACACACACATATATATATATATATGTTTGTAGAAGTCGATGGTTTCTTCTTTGTAGACAGTATCAGTACGCAAAATGAAATAACTTGACAGAAGTCTGGGTCACAGTTCCATACATATAATATCAACAGCATAGTCCTGGACATCAGCAACAATAGTACAAATACTTGCATGGTTAGAATATGTAATACAGTCATCCTTACGTACTGGTAACACCTGCATTCAATGTAAGTGCGGCATTCACTCCTCGCACATAAATCTCTATATGGTCTGTATACAATGTAAGTGCGGCATCCACACCTCGCACATATATCTCGGTGGTCCTACTTTCAATGTAAGTGCGGAATTCACTCCTCGCACACATATCTCTATCCAAGTTCCTCCAGAACTTAACAGCGCGGGAAAACCACAACGCGCTTACGTAGACCTCCTATTGGCATGGGAAAGCACACAACGCGCATTCAAATAATAGCATATAATAGTCTTACCATAGACCTCCTACTGACACGGGAAAACGACGTGTCTTTTAATCCAAAGTGCGGCATTCACTCCTCGCACATAATTCTATACCTCTGGTCTAATCACCAGGCATCTAAGTTCCTCTTGAACTTTACAGCGCGGGAAACCCACAACGCGCTCATAAATAATATTATATAAAGGCCTTGTAAATACACCTTACGCGGTACATCATCGCGTCACATTCAATATATTATAATCAAAATCACATACACTATTCACATACTCTAGAAAACACTGACCGTCTCCCACGACGGATGGCCACAGACTCCCCTTTAACAACTCAGTATTCTTCTCTGACACGTATGCTAACTTCATTCACTTCGCACGCTTTTCTCATGTCCTGTAAACCTCAATTCACACATGAACGCCTCTGAGTATTCTTCAACCATACTCTACGTGCTTCTAACAGTGAGCTTTTAAATGTCACATTCCAAGCTTGCATACTTTAATAAAAATACACTCTAAACAGAGTTACTCCTTTCTCCACCCACACACATGTATACACACGTCATGTATCTCATGACCTTAACCTACTTACTAACAAACTTCAGGACCGTACACAAAAATCCTTAACACCTAACTCTAGCATAGAATATGACTTAACAATGTTCATATTACTTTATGGTGTAAAAACATAGACAACGAACTAGCGACTAGAAGAAAGAATTGAGGCCTTTCAGATGTGGATATATAGAAGAATGGAGCGCATCTCATGGAAAGAGAAGAAATAAATAAAGTGGACCTATAAAACTTAAGAATAAAAAGAGAAT
Organism: Oreohelix idahoensis; assembly: GCA_024509875.1. Lineage (NCBI taxonomy): Eukaryota > Metazoa > Mollusca > Gastropoda > Stylommatophora > Oreohelicidae > Oreohelix > Oreohelix idahoensis. The sequence continues at coordinate 127,850 of JAMPIV010016231.1, forward strand.
TAATGAAAGAGATCGAAGTTAGAGAGATAAAATATTTTGGCTATGTAAAAAGATGTAATACCTCTCTGAAGACCATAATGGAAGGAAGAATTTAAGGCAAACGTGCAAGGGAAAGACAGAGCTATAAGTGGGAAGATAACATCAAGAAATGGACAGGAAAGAATCTATCAGAGTGCACCATTAAGACAAGAGGCAGAAGGCGATGGAGATTCATTGCAGACGACTTTCATTGTGGTGGCAGCTGATGATGATGATGTTGATGATGATGAAATGTACGTTCGCTACATATCAGAATTTTAGTGGTGAAATTACACAATTTGCTGTTTTACTGTTGTAGTTTTTTTTAACCACGAGCAAAAAATGGGAGCTATTTCTCATGCATATAATACCCAGTACAACTCTATGTCTGTTAGAGGTTTGAGTATGTAGTATTCAGTATTCCACATCTGTTGCAATACTTTTTGCGGACAAATAGGAAATATGGTTTGTAAGGTATTTGTCGCGCGGAAAGAAAACGATGCACATTTATTTGTGTAGCTAGGCGATGATGTTTTTGTGTGAAACCATGGTCTTCATGCTAGTCTGTGTCTACTCTACGAATGTGTTGTTATGTGATCCTATATGTGAACAAAGTACATATATCCCGAATGTCAAAAGGGATCATGAATACATAAGGAACTAACCTCATATGTTCAGCGTTTTAAGTCAATTGTACGAGGGGAAGGCTATATGTTCGATGAAAGGAGGGAAGTCACCGGGTGTGGATAATATCCCAGCAGAGCTCTTGAGATATGGAGGACCAGATATAGTAAAAATCATGACAACAATTTGCCAGAAGATATGGAGTACAAAAAAATGGCCAAAAGAGTGGACGCAGTCATTAGTAATACCGCTTCCAAAGAAAGGAAATCTAAAAATGTGCAAGAACTACAGAACCATTAGCCTTATTAGTCATCCAAGTAAAGTGATGTTAAGGATACTCTTGAACAGAATAAAACAGAAATCAGAAGAAATCTTGTCTGAGGAACAGGCTGGCTTTAGACTAAAAAGAAGTACCTCAGAACAAATCTTCAGTATTAGATTACTGATCGAAAAACATCTCCAGCATCAACACGATTTATACCATAATTTTATCGATTTCACAAAAGCCTTCGATCGAGTCTGGCATGAAGGCTTATGGCAAATAATGAGAAAATTCAATTTTGATACCAACATCATAGATATCATTGAAGCACTATACAAGGACGCAAGCAGTGCTGTTTTTGCAAGCAATGACATTGGAGAATTTTTCAAAACAACTGTAGGAGTTCGCCAGGGATGTATCCTGTCCCCAGTGCTCTTTAATATATATCTAGAACATATCATGCAGGAGGCTCTCTACGATTATAAAACAACCATATCGATTGGAGGCGGACTCTTTGCAATCTACGTTTTGCTGATGATATTGATCTTATAGCTGGAGCAGAATCAGAACTTCAAGACCTTACCTCTAGACTGGAGAAAGTAACAAGAACGTATGGGATGGAAATTAATATAGAAAAAAGCAAGATATTGGTGAATAGCCATAAGAAACATGTTCCGACCAACATTACGTTAAATGGGCAAACGTTAGAAGAAGTTAACACCTTTAAATATCTCGGGTCTACTATATGTAGTGATGGAAGATCAAGTAAAGAAATCAAGACAAGACTTGAGATGGCCTCAGCTGCCATGACAAGGCTGAATGTGATCTGGAAAAGTAACATCAGTTTTCCTGTGAAGATCAAATTATACAAATCACTTGTATTATGTATTCTCTTGTATGGGTGTGAGGGCTGGACACTCACTGCAGATACGGAGCGAAGGATTCAGGCTTTCGAGTATAAATGTTATAGAAGAATTTTGCGCATTTGCTATAAAGAGCACAAAACAAATGTCTATGTTAGAGAGAAAATAAACACCTATGCAGGCCACCAAGAACCACTTTTGTCAGTAGTGAAACGTCGAAAGCTTGCCTGGTTTGGGCATGTAACTCGTCATGACTCCCTTTCGAAAACGATCCTCCAGGGAACAGTCGAAGGTAAACGGAGAAGAGAAAGGCAAAGAAAATCCTGGGCTGATAACATCAAAGAATGGGCAGGACACGGTTTTTCCACACTTGTACGCATTGCTGAGGATAAAGAGCAGTAGAGAACCCTGTCTGCTGATGCTTCCACCATGGCACCCCTACGACCCATGACGGGTTACGGGTTGAAATGAGATGATGACGAGGGGAAGTCAGTAGGTAGATCACAAACTGATATGGGATAGCTGAAGTTCGTATATCATTTAGTTTTTCTTTAATAGCCATTTGTGACCTATTTACTGACTTGCACTCGTATATTCTTGGATGTGCGGACTATTGGGCAGAAGTTGAATAATTATGATAATCCTATTAGAAGATTTAAAGGAGCCGCGGTGGCGCAGTGGTTAGTGCACTGTCTTCCTAGCTAAGTGATCTATGGTTCGATCCCCCAGTTGAGGTGGGATTTTTTTAGACCGCAAACAGGTCCCTCATATTTCCTTTGGCTGCAGCTTCCTCTCCTTCCCTTGCCAAATCATCAATATATTTCATCTTGTCTCTTTTGATGTTTCTTCTTACTTCTTTGTTTGCTTCTATGTACACTTCATGAGCCTTGGCTTTGGAGCTTCTGGTTTTGCTTCGGTTTAAATCTGCTTTCTTGTTTTTCCTGTCTTCTATCTTACTAATGGTTTCTGTTGTTATCCATGCTTTGTGCTGATGTTCCCTTTTTCTCAGTACTTCTTCACATGTCTCGTTACATATATTTTTTACTTGTTGCCAGTGGTCTTCTGTATCTGTTTCATATTCCAGCTATTGGAATACTTGGTATTTGTTGGATACTGTGATTGAAATTTGTTCTCTTATTTCCTGATTTTTTAGATATCCCACATTATACTGTTGTCTATAGCTACTTGCTGTTGTAAATTTCTTGAGTTTTAATTTTGATTTAGCAACACAAGATTGTGGTCTGATACAACATCTCCTCCTCTACATACTTTCACATCATGCAATGATGACCTAAACTTCTTGCTTATGCATATGTGATCAATCTGATTCTCAGTTCTGTGGTCTTGTGATATCCATGTTGCCTTGTGTAATCTCTTATGTGGAAATATGCTTCCTCCTATAGCTAGTTGATTTGAAGCACAGAAGTTTGTTAATAGCTCCCCATTCTCGTTCATCATAACTAATCCATGCTTTCCCATGATTACTTCAAAGCAGTGTTTCTTTTCCTGTTTTCGCATTTAGGTCCCCCATCAAAACTGTGATGTCTTTCCTTTTCTTATTGTCCAAAACATTTTGTAGTCTGGTAAAAGTCTTCTTTCACAGATTCTTATTTGTCGTTTGTTGGTGCATAACACTGAAGGATGTTTATATTTACTTTCTTTTTGGCTGATTTAAACCTTGCTGTTATAATTCGGGGTCCCATTGCTTCCCATTCTATAAGTGCCTTCTGTACTTCTTTCGACAGCATTAGAGCCACCCTTTTACTGTTGTGGGCTCTTTCCTCCTCATGTCATGAGGACACCACCATTTCTCCTGTAATCAATCTCCTCTTCTCTATGCCTTTCCCCCGTGTCTCGCGGAGACCCAGGATATCAATCCTGTAATTTGTCATTTCTGCTGCTACCTGTGCAGTTTTCCCTTGTTCACACAGAGTGCGAACATTTCAGGTGCCAATCCTAAAGATTTTCTTAGACGAAAAAAGGTTAGTCGGCAACCCGACTCATTTCGGCTTTCTCTTTGTTGCTTCATGCGCCTCCTTTCCAGAGGACCTTCTTCTGTCTTGAGCGGCTGAGTTGATTTATATTAGTCACGAGAGGGTTGATTATTATTGAAATCATTTAGTATCCCGGACACAAAGTTGTATCAGGTGATACCAGGATAGTGCCAGATAAGAGATTGGTCTTATAAGTAATACCCCCTTCTCTGAAAAGTGTAAGGGTGTATAGATATCAAAGGTAGGATCAAGCTGTATAAGTTCCTAGAGAAGATGGTAATATATTACTCTAAGTTCCTACTTGCTCCTCTCCAGATCCTTCTCTGTTATTATTATTATTATTATTATTATTATTATTATTATTATTAGCTCTGCCTTGGGTATTATCTAATCTATCTACTAACAAGAACTGTAACTTAACTTAAATAATTTAAGTAAGTCTGCTCGTAAATATTTACAATTTCTTTTACAATTCTCTTTTCTGCTTGAAAATCTTTCAATAAACTCAAAATTCAATTACAACACCAAATAAATAAAACAGTTGAAAATAGTCACAATTATCTTCAGTATTTTTGGATTATATAAATGTTCTCCTCTTTAAGCTGATATCACTTTGTTGAAGACAGTCTTTATCTAGTATTGCTTCAAACTTGTTTACAGTTACTTAAGTTTGTCTATTTCTGACTAGGACGGTAGCCTAGATAAAATGCTTTGATGGATCATCATAAACTATTTTGTGGTGATGATGGAATAACCGAACAGTAGCCTTGTGTGGCTACTTAGCTTGAAATTTATGGGCTTTGATTCTGTTCCACCTCTGTTCTGGCAGGAAATTGTGTCTCCTTCAGGCCTAGGATTGGGTGACCGTCCCTATGGCATCAAGGGCACTCGCACCACTAGCTCCTATATTAGAGTCAAGCTCCTTAAGGTGGACGTCAGTTACAGGATAAAACCTGAAATATATTCAATTTCACCACTATATTGCCTATCTCTATCCCATTTCTACAGAAGTAGGAGGTAAGAGATAGTTTCAGACGATAGAGTGCAGATAGCCGCACAGGTCATATCACATCAGCAATAACTCAATTCAGTTCACTGTGAATATACTTTACTCTAATTCCTTGGTTGTAGCTATCTGTCCATGGTTCACTTCCATACATTTATAATGTCGTGTGTAACATACTAAGTAATATCTCAAACAATACAGTAAATTAATTCTTTTCATCCTTTCCTATGTTTTTGATGTGTGGTCCATTCCATCAAGAAATAATTCTTTGAAAGCTTTTCTAAAACTATGAGCTCACTCTTGCTTCCAATCCCAATTTATTTGAATATACACACGCTTGTAAGGCCACCAGAAATACACAGTAGTTTTCTAACACATTTTACACACTTCCTAACGCACAATTTGACCAATTATTTAAACAAAATGTATCGGTCCGTTCATGTCTGGAACGTTTATAACCTTTTAATATATATATATAAACTCTGCAGCTCAAACACATGCACCCACTCGCCATGACACACACTGGTAGAAGGCCCCGCACTTCTGCTTTTCTAGTTTTTTTTCGGCATAACATAAATACCCGTATTAATAAGTGAACTGCATAAAATAAACAAAAAGGAGCCTAATAGAGCTACCTATCATATAGACACAATCGTTATGAATTTTAATCATAACATTACTTCCCCGCCCCCCCCCTTCCCCCCGCAAAATAATGGAAACAATGTTTTCATTATTTCTGTGGTGTGAGTATAACATCACCAGAGTGAAATATGGTAACATAAAATTTCACTGTAAGTAAGAACTAGTATAGCACCCAGGTTTCTGCCATACGGAAGGCAATTTAACACTAAAAGTGTAATCCATGGTTAATACCAAAGCCAATGTCTACTTCGAACACATTCCTTTTTAACAGCCATGTGCGGTCGCCAGAACTAATAGTACTCAACATATCAAAAAATGATGGTAGCAATACGTGCACTCACATACCTCACACCATCAAAATAAAGCCTATAAGGCAAGTCCAGTATCAGTTGTCAATTAATTAATTCATGATCAACAGCAAAAAAATGCAAAGCAATATACAATAAACACATTTGTAACAGTGTAAATGGATGAAATGAGGCAGATAATCATATTAGTCAGGTGAATGAATGCAACATCGTATGCTAAGAGATTAAAGTCACGTGTACATGTTAAATACTTGTCATAAAAAGTGTATTGTGGTGTCAGAAAAATGTTATCTTGCACCTAATTATGGAATCAACTGGTCACTGGATTCAGTAGCGGGAATTCTTCAAGTGTTTTCGTCGATTTCCAGGTAAACAAATTCTATTTCAGGATCAATCTTCTTCACAACACGTGGTCGTTATATAAGTACTGTCAATGTATGATTTAGTCGCCACCACAGGCTGACTGTATATGAACTTTGGAAAAAACAAGAACTCTGGATATTCTAATAGTCCAGTTAGCATTTATTCTTAATAAGGCTTTTGGGCCTGTGCTATGTCTCTATCTGGATGTAAGCCACGAGGCCGGACAAGTCACCTTGAAAGCCCTATAAGCTTTTTAGAAATGTTCTTTCTTTGTAAAATATATTCAGTTCATATGGAATGGAAGCCGCTGGTAAGATTTATAGGGTTTTTGACACGAACTGAATAGGCGGGAAAATGCAGATACAAACATAATATAGCATATTCACAATCCTATCCTACACGCGTAAAATATAACATAGTTATCCACTTCGGTTATAACTTAAATTATAAACTGCAAGCTTAGAGCTTGTCTCATCGTTTTAAACTCCCGTGAAATAAACTATAGTCATTTAAAATAAATAATCTACTCATCATGAATTAGAATTATATATAAATACATTTCGTCAATACTCAATGATGAATCAGTGCAGTCATTAGTTAGTTAAAATATTCTTGGACTGGTTACTAGCAATTTAATTAGATTTATTTATAGCTGAATGTGTTTAAGCTAGAGATTATAATTTATTTTGCTATCCACTGTGACACAGTAACTAGAGAAATTACCTGACTTAACCTTCAATCACTCTGCACAGATATTAAACTAGTGAAAATGAAATAGGCGATCTACCACTAAATCACTCAACACTGTTGCGTACATATTTTTGACGCACAGATTACAAATGTCGATATGTCTATTTAATATGGAAAATATATTGTTGTATTTAATTGGGTACGAAAATGCTTTCTTTTGTAAAGATGACAGATAATCCATGTTTGATTTATACGTTTGATTATATGGATAATCTCCCTTGATATTGATCGGGCGTAAGAATACTTATATTTTGGCATTCATCATTTGTCATAGCCAGAAAATAGATTGATCGTTCTTAGAATGTTTATGGCCTGAATTCATATGTATTACATATTATTAGTGCAAGTAGATTCAGTCCTATATTGTATATTTTGTATGGGTAAGCAGGACTATATTCTTTATGCCGCACTAGCGGAGGTATTGGTTGTCTTGGCGAGTCGTGATGAGTTCCGATATTGCCGCCTAAATGGCTGGTCACGCATTTTCCTGGGCTGGTCCTTTCTAGAATGAAAAATGATTTATGAAGTGATTTCTTCAGTAGGAGATTGTGTCTCTACAAGATTATAGTGTTAGAGACTCTCCTCATGTACTGTATTATGTACTATTCGGACTCAAGGTAAATCCAGACCCTTTTGACGATCTCCTTATGGTTAGACCTAGATGAAGCAACGTATTTTCGTGCATCGTTGGTCGTTTAACTAGATATTGTTGTAGATGACAGGTTCCATCAGCGCTTATGTCTTCAAGAAGTAACCTTCTGACAAAGGGACTGTATGGTAACTCTAGAAAGTTATACTTATTCAAGTTTTGAATCAACTTTGGCTGATGATTATTCTTCTGCTGGGCGAGTGAGCGAAAGCTCAGGGAAGGAGGCCATTTTTGTAGTCCTGTCATCATTATGGATCACTGTCCAGAGAACGGGTCGTGTATCTTACTATTCGGACAGTGGCATGGAGATCTCATTTATATGAAAACCCCTTATCGTGGTTTCACAGTATGATATAAACATTGAATATAAGCAACCTAAGAACTTAGCAAGGGAAAGAAGGTTCGTCCATCGAACTCTTCATTTGTTTACCGATCCGCCTTTACTGATGCGTTCAGTCAGATAGGGGATGCGGCCATAATGTATAACAACATTGAATGCTGTTTTGTACCACCCATTATATTTGAATGTTCCATGACATGGGATCTACTATTCATGCCTGAAGATTGATGTGTCAACATGTACTTATGATCTATTCGTTCTGTCCCAGTATGTGCGTCTGAATAAACTGTATGACAAGATTCCAGTAGTCTGCATTGATGACTTATAGCCATGAGTGAATGAGTGCTTTATATTGGTCAAGATACGAACACTCCACCAGTCGCGTTAATAACACTCTACACTCTCACTCCATATTTACACCATCCTGCGTCGGTTGAATTGACCAAGTTAAGGGCCTGCTCCTCCTGGAGCCTCAGAGGGAAACTACTTCTTACAGCTGCCTTTGCCTTCCCTAACTCAGGACTAGAGTGAGTTACCCATTTACAGTACCGCTGGGTAGACTGGAGCATGCCTGGTATCAATTAACACAGCAGTGACATTTTACAGTCCTTTCCACATTTTACAGTGGTGAGCCAGATTCCTGGGTCCAGCCTTCGCAGTCTTGTTATTGAGAGTCATTTACAGTTACAAGAACGTTTGTTTGACCACATCAACACCAGTAGGACAGCTATACAGTCGATGTCAGCTTGACCTATCCTATCCAGCGTATACAGTAACTAGGTCAGCGTTTGTTGACATTTTTTTTTTCGTTGGACATTGGCCATAGAACATACAGCGTTACACAGCAAGTTTGTTTGGAAAAGACAGCATTACACATCAGTGTTGGAGCATATATTTGACAGTGTTTGCGAAATGTACAGTGCAACTGAAGCGAGAAGTCTTACTTGTGATTCTTAGGAACAGTAAACAGTGGATTCTCCTGCACTGCCATAGTTTGTGTTGAACTTTAATGATTTAGGCCAGAATTAATTATTTAATAAAGTACCATACTACTGTACCATTATTCAGTACAACTGAGCCTTCTCCGCAACACATTCTATCTGCAACACATTACATTGCATTATATTATAAGTTTATGCTATATGTACATTTATGTTTACATGTTTATATGTGATATTTGTTTGTACTCTGCGGGTTGTTGTTTTGGTTGGGCGGTGTCACACAACAGAGTATCCCACGTAATAGAGGGTCTGATGTGTGCGTTTCTATAGGTGCAATTTTCTTGATTGAAAATTTGCTGCGACAGCTGTTGCTATTAGTGTTAGCTGTGAAGACTGTACTCATTGTTGTTTTTTTGTAATATTCCTCTGTTCTTTAGTTTGTTTTGATTTGTTTGTAATTTGTTGGTCTACCCTTTTCTATTTTTTGATTTCTATACACAATTTATATTTATACACTGTGGCGTTATTTGTCTTGTTATCTTATTGCAGTTATCATCACAGATTCTGTGATCATTTTCTTTGATTTGTCCTATTTAATTTAATTTGATTTCTGCAAATGTTCTCATATGGTCTTTTCTTGTTTGTCCTTTGTGAATGTCTTGAGTTGACATATGATATATGAGGTATAGTTGAATACACTTATATTATAGTACAGACCAGTACTTTATGATCATTGATTACACTAAGAAAGTGTACAAGACCTTTGTAAGGTTTGTCTCCCACAGTGATTGGGATAGAAAATATTATTTTCCACAGGTACTCAAGTGATCATTGATTACATTAAGGAAGTATACAAGACCTTTGTAAGGCTTGTCTCCCACAGTGTTTGGGATATACAGATATATTGTTTTCCACAGGTACTCAAGTTATCATTGGTTAGATTATAAACAAAATAACCATACAAGTTTTTCACTAAGACTAAGTCTATAGTATAGACTTGTCTCCCATGAAAGTGAAATAAGGTAATTTATTTACTTTTTTCAGGTTTCTGATTTAATAAGACAGGATGTCTACATTAGATTACTTTATTACACAAGGGAAATCCCTTGATAAGACTGGCAAAGAATTAGAAGAATGGGAAACTGCTCAATTCTCTATGGTATTGAAGGCAGAAGAAAAAAGATTAGAAGCTGCTGCTGAGGAAAGAAAAGCTGCTGCAGAAGAGAGAAAACTTCAAATAGAAGAAAAAAGATTAGAAGCTGCTGCTGAGGAAAGAAAAGCTGCTGCAGAGGAGAGAAAGCTTCAAAAAGAAGAAAAAAGATTAGAAGCTGCTGCTGCTGCTGAACAAAAAAGATTAGAAGCTGCTGCTGAACAAAAAAGATTAGACAGAGAAGCTGAAGCTGCTGCTGAAAATAAAAGATTAGAAGCTGAACAAAAGAAATTGCAGATGCAGGTAGAAGAAAGGAGATTTGAGGCTGAACAAAAAAGAATAGACAGAGAAACTGAACAAAAAAGAATAGACAGAGAAACTGAACAGAAAAGATTAGACAGGGAAGCTGAAGAAAGAAAAGCAATAAGAGAACATGAATTTGAGTTAGAGAAATTAAAATTAACAAATATGAGTAATGTTAATCAAGCACCTGGTGGTAATAGTAAACCCTTTACTTACAAAGTTAAGGTACCAACATTCAATTCTGCCAATGATGATATAACATTCTGGCTTCAGAGGTTTGAACGTGCTTGTCGGGCTCATAATGTTGATAAATCGCAATATGTTAACCAATTATCTGAGAATCTAACAGGCGATTCTCTCACTAGTCTATGTTTGGTTGAAGAGTCTGACAAGGATAATTATGATGTTATTAGGGCAGCCTTGATTAAGAAGTTTCAGTTACCAGAGGAAGGTTATCGCATGTTGTTTAAAAGAATGGTACCTGAGACGGGGGTTGAATTCTCAGAATTCATTGCGAAAATACGTCTTACATTTCAACGATGGATTGAATTATCCAAAATAGAGAAAACATATGATGCTCTTATGGATTTGTTGCTCAGAGACAAGGTCATGTCTTCTATCAATAAACATTTCCTTGAATTTCTACACGAGCGTAAGCCCCAAACACTAAAACAAATGCAAGAATATTGTGACCAATACGTTATGGCACACCCGGACGTAACTCTTAGCAACACTAAGATTAAAGAGGGTATGCCGGTTGCTTCAGCAACACAATACAATCCCAAGTATCCACACAACTTTCAGGGAGCTAAAAATAAATTTGACAAAAAGGTTAATTGGCGTAATCATCAAAACCAAGGTAACCAACCAAATCAGGGTTCTTCTTCTAAATTCTGGAAACGGGTTGACAGTCCTCGATACAGGGGTGGCCATAACTATAGAAATTTCCGTAGAGGAAGTAATAATAGAAATTACCAGGATGTTCCTTCTTGGACACAACGGGATCAATCCTACAGGGGGTCTCACTATAATGAGCATGATGATTATAATGATGAACATTATGACTCAAACCCAAACAGGGGTTATAACAGAGGGAATAATAATTACAGAGGCAACAATAATCGAGGTAGATCACAACACAAAAGACATGGTAAATCTCATTACCAGGCTAACTCTGCACAACAAGAGTTTCATGAAGCCGGTAAGCAAACCAATGATAAGAAAGACTCTAATAATGTGGGATGTTCTGCTTTCGATTTTGACAGAGCATTTCAGTGTTCCCAATGCAAAACATTATTCGAGCCAACCACAGTTTCGACTTTAAGCTGTGGTCATCCTCTTCCCGCTCTCCCTGCGTCAGTCGCGCATGATGGAAGAGGGGCTCTTAAATTAAATAATGGTTTAGTAGATGGTACTCCGGTCTCAATTCTCTTCGATTCCGGGTGCACCACCATTGGGGTGAGGCAGTCACTTATAGATCCTTCTCGAGCCACTGGCAAAATAATCAAATGCATAACATTTGGTGGCACATTGGAGAAGTACTCCACTGCCATTATCAACATTTCTACCCCCTTCTTTACAGGAGATGTGCACGCATGTCTTCTGCCGAATCCGATCGCTGATCTTATCGTCGGTCGCATTCATGGTGCGAAAGAATGCACTCCGCAACAAATTGCCGAGTAGGAAAGTGATAATATGCATTCTGGAAATGCTGTAGTCACTAGAGCTCAAGCTCTAAACATGCCGCAATCTTCGCCTTCTGGAGATAATGATGACCAAAACCAAGGTGATCTCTTGGAGATTTCGCATGATTCCTTTATAAAACAGCAGGAAGATGATCCTACTCTAAAGAAATTCTTTACTCTAGCAAAAGAAGGTGATCCGAATAAGGACACGAATCGTAAATCTTGGATTACGATGAAGAATGGGGTACTTGTACGTATGGTACAAGACTCCGCTAAGTCCATTCATTCTCAAATTCTTGTGCCCAAAAATATGAGAGTTAAAATCTTACAGCACGCTCATGATTCTCAGTGTGCTGGGCATATGGGTTTTTTCCCGTACTAAATCTAGTGTTCCTTGCGTCTTTCTCTTTTGGCCGTTTGTGAACAAGGACATACAGATCTATTGTCGATCCTGTAGGGTATGTCAGGAAGTTAAATCCAAAGGTCCACGCCATGCTGCACCTATTCAGGCTGCAGATATTCCAATTCGACCATTTCAAAAAATGGCGATAGACATCATTGGTCCATTTAAGACAAAGTCTGCTAGAGGACACCAATATATCTTGACGTGTGTTGATATGTGCACACGTTGGCCAGAGGCTATCCCCCTGAAGAGCGTAACTACTGCTGATATTGCAGATGCTCTTTGGCTTATATTCTCTCGTCTGGGATTTCCAGGAGAAATATAGTCAGACCATGGTACCCAACTCGTATCGGATACCATGTCTCAAGTGATGTCAACTCTTAAGATAGAAAGATCTCTGAGTAGTATTTATCATCCTATGTCCAATGGCGCGGTAGCATAGTGGTTAGTGCACTGGCTTCCTAGCGCAGTGGTCTATGGTTCGATCCCCAGATGAGGCGGAAAATTGTTAGGCCACAAACGGCTCCTGGGTCGACCCAGCCCCAAATGGGTACCAGAGCTACTCTGGGAAGGTTAAGGCGGCCGGCGTGATGCCGACCACATCACCCCTCGTGTGCCGACGGTCAAGATAATATGGGCCTAACACCATATTCCCAATATGCCTCAATGGGCGTGTAACGGGTTCCTTTACCTTTTTTTATGTCCAATGGCATGGAAGAGCGTCTTAATAGATCTCTGAAAAACCTATTAGGTAAGATAACTGAGGATCATCCTCAGGATTGGGACAGGGTTTTACCCGCGGCTCTCTTTGCATACAGAGGGTCGCCAATGAACATACAGGATTTTCTCCCTTTGAACTTGTCTTTGGCGCGAAACCGCGAGGTCCTATGTCTCTACTTCATGATCTCATAACTGCTGATAATATTGTCGATGACACAAAATCCTCTTATGAATATGTCATTGCACTTAGACACAAGATTATTGAAGCATGCAAATTGGCAACTGCTTCTTCTGAATTTGCGAAACAGAAGGCAAGGCAATTTGCCAATAAGACCAGACGCTTGCGACAATTCTGTCCAGGTGACAAAGTACTGGTCCTGCTACCTTGTAGAGAAAACAGACTCCTTATTTCTTGGAAAGGTCCGTACGATGTAATATCAAAAGTTTCCGATGTCGACTATATTGTCGATATTGATGGGAAGCATAAAACCTTCCACATCAACATGCTCACGGAATTCCACGAACGTCCGGATTATTTACAACCTGTTTTCCAGGCAACGGACGATTCACCAGTCCCACATGGACATTACTCATCACTGTCAGTAATACAGGATGAGGAAACGAGTTTCTCAGATGTGAATCTCCCTTTTCCAATGATTCCGCTTCATTCTAATGAGTCATGGAAAGATGTTGCGATTTCTCCCGAATTATCTCCAGGAGAACAGAAACAAGTTTCTGCTATGTTACAACAATTTCAGGATGTCCTTACTGACATTCCTGGTCGAACTAATGTCATTGAACACGACATTATTTTTACTGACCATAATCCTATAAGAGTCAGACCGTATCCTATCCCGATACATTTTCAAGCACAGGTAGAAAAAGAGTTGGATGAAATGATAGAGTTGAAAATAATTGAACCATCCACATCAGCATATTCTTCACCGATGGTTATCGTGCGAAAAAAAGACAACAACATACGTCTTTGCGTTGATTATCGCAAATTGAACCAAGTGACGAAATTTGATGCTGAACCTATGCCTTTACTTGAAGAGCTACTTGCTAGACTATCGAATTCTCATTTCTTTACTAAACTCGATTTGTCTAAGGGATATTGGCAAGTTCCACTATCCGAACACGCCAAACTGTTTACTGCTTTTTCGACGCCTAGGGGTCTATTCCAATGGAATTTCATGCCTTTCGGCCTTATGAATGCCCCAGCGACATTCGTACGCATGATGCGTCGAATCCTATCTCATCGCTCAGATGTCATTGCATATCTTGATGACATCTGTCTTTTCAGTAATACTTGGAAAGTTCACTATAACGGGTTAAATGAACTATTGTCTATCCTATGCGAGCATAACCTGACAGCGAAACCATCTAAAGCATTTATTGGTTTTAGCGAAATATCTTTCTTAGGTCACCGTGTTGGTCATGGGTTTCTGAAAACAGAAGACCATAATACAAGTAAGATACTTAACATTTCTATGCCTAAGACTAAAAAGCAAGTGCGAAGTCTCTTAGGTCTCATACAATTTTATGGACGATTCATTCCGAATCTGTCCTCAATTATGTCACCTCTTTCTTCTTTGTTAAAGAAAGGGTCTCCTAATATAGTCAATTGGACTCAAGAATGTCAATCCTCTTTGGATAAGGTTAAAACGATGTTTTCTACTTCACCTATCTTGGTGTTACCTACTAAAGATAAGACATTTATTCTTCGTAGTGACGCTTCATCCACTGGGATTGGAGCGACACTAATGCAAGAGTACTCTGGAACTCTGCATCCAGTGATGTATATTTCTCGAAAACTTAATGCCGCAGAGAGAAATTACTCGGTCCTAGACCGTGAATTATTGGCTATGGTTTGGTCAATCCTTAAACTTCAAAGATTTCTTCTTGGCGCGCATTTTATTGTGGAGACTGACCAGAAAGCTCTTACAGCTATTCAGACTAAAAATCTGAAGAGCGCGAGATCAACGCGATACGCGATTGCTCTTCAGCCTTTTCAATTTTCGGTGCGAGCTATCCGTGGTTCAGAAAATGTGATGGCGGATATCTTATCGAGACGCCCACATGATTCCACTTAACTGTCAGATCTTGAGATTTCTAACATCTCTGACTTTACTTCAGTTTTTCCTATGTTAAAGTATGTACTTATATGTAATATATCATACATTGTCTGTATCA
Organism: Oreohelix idahoensis; assembly: GCA_024509875.1. Taxonomy (NCBI): domain Eukaryota; kingdom Metazoa; phylum Mollusca; class Gastropoda; order Stylommatophora; family Oreohelicidae; genus Oreohelix; species Oreohelix idahoensis. The sequence goes on from JAMPIV010016231.1 coordinate 143,064, forward strand.
CTACTTAGCGGTGCATTGATGTATATTCACCGCAGGTTTTTGATATTTTTCTTAATTGGTTATCATAATGTTAAGATACCTAAGATGAACTATTGTACAAATTGTGGCATTGCCAGTATTGTGTTATACGTTGGTGACACCTCTCGGGAGATATTTATACTCAGAGAAAAATGTTCTCTGAATCCTGAGATAGATTCTCATTGGTCGTGCTATATGACGACTTTGCCTTACATTAGGCGTTACATTTGTTTGGAATGCTTATCATCTGCGCATTGTTATTCGTGCGTTGTGAGCCTATTGTATGTTGCTCCTGGATGTATTTCAAAAAAAAAATATATACCATTTTTTTTCCCGGGGAGTGTGGTAATCTGTTGCGTACATATTTTTTGACGCACAGATTACAAATGTCGATATGTTTATTTAATATGGAAAATATATTGTTGTATTTAACTGGGTACGAAAATGCTTTCTTTTGTAAAGATGACAGATAATCCATGTTTGATTTATACGTTTGATTATATGGATAATCTCCCTTGATATTGATCGGGCGTAAGAATACTTATATTTTGGCATTCATCATTTGTCATAGCCAGAAAATAGATTGATCGTTCTTAGAATGTTTATGGCCTGAATTCATATGTATTACATATTATTAGTGCAAGTAGATTCAGTCCTATATTGTATATTTTGTATGGGTAGGCAGGACTATATTCTTTATGCCGCACTAGCGGAGGTATTGGTTGTCTTGGCGAGTCGTGATGAGTTCCGATATTGCCGCCTACAATGGCTGGTCACGCATTTTCCTGGGCTGGTCCTTTCTAGAGTGAAAAATGATTTATGACGTGATTTCTTCAGTAGGAGATTGTGTCTCTACAAGATTATAGTGTTAGAGACTCTCCTCATGTACTGTATTATGTACTATTCGGACTCAAGGTAAATCCAGACCCTTTTGACGATCTCCTTATGGTTAGACCTAGATGAAGCAACGTATTTTCGTGCATCGTTGGTCGTTTAACTAGATATTGTTGTAGATGAAAGGTTCCATCAGCGCTTATGTCTTCAAGAAGTAACCTTCTGACAAAGGGACTGTATGGTAACTCTAGAAAGTTATACTTATTCAAGTTTTGAATCAACTTTGGCTGATGATTATTCTTCTGCTGGGCGAGTGAGCGAAAGCTCAGGGAAGGAGGCCATTTTTGTAGTCCTGTCATCATTATGGATCACTGTCCAGCGAACGGGTCGTGTATCTTACTATTCGGACAGTGGCATGGAGATCTCATTTATATGAAAACCCCTTATCGTGGTTTCACAGTATGATATAATTATTGAATATAAGCAACCTAAGAACTTAGCAAGGGAAAGAAGGTTCGTCCATCGAACTCTTCATTTGTTTACCGATCCGCCTTTACTGATGCGTTCAGTCAGATAGGGGATGCGGCCATAATGTATAACATCATTGAATGCTGTTTTGTACCACCCATTATATTTGAATGTTCCATGACATGGGATCTACTATTCATGCCTGAAGATTGATGTGTCAACATGTACTTATGATCTATTCGTTCTGTCCCAGTATGTGCGTCTGAATAAACTGTATGACAAGATTCCAGTAGTCTGCATTGATGACTTATAGCCATGAGTGAATGAGTGCTTTATATTGGTCAAGATACGAACACTCCACCAGTCGCGTTAATAACACTCTACACTCTCACTCCATATTTACACCATCCTGCGTCGGTTGAATTGACCAAGTTAAGGGCCTGCTCCTCCTGGAGCCTCAGATGGAAACTACTTCTTACAGCTGCCTTTGCCTTCCCTAACTCAGGACTAGAGTGAGTTACCCATTTACAGTACCGCTGGGAAGACTGGAGCATGCCTGGTATCAATCAACACTGCAGTGACATTTTACAGTCCTTTCCACATTTTACACACTCCTACTCAATATAATTACCTCCGAAACAGAACTACAGGCTACCACCCCGAAACTGAGAATTTCACTTTATATAGGTATTCTAAAACTTGGCTAAATGTCGAGGAACTCAGAACTATCACTTTACAGGTATTCTAGAACGAAGCGATCTGTCTACTGATAGTGAGGAGTACTGAATGAATTTGAGTTAGATTTCCAGAGTATATATCTCTCTGAAATCAAAGAGGATATTACGTCTCTAACCCGAAACAGACTCAAATTCCAGATGTTTACACCTACGTTAATTCTACGTTCAAATTATGTGAAACACGTGAAATAAAAGATCTCGAAAGAAGAAATAGCCCAGGCTTAATACATTAGCACCTACGCCAAGAATTACATATTTGCTATCTCATTCTACGAATGAAAGGAATTCTTCACACTGAGACCGACAGACTCTGGCAACTCGAGCGCCAATCTCTCTTAGATCTTGTGTAATATGATTTACCAGATCGGGCAAGAGATTCTTCGCTCGAGAATTCACACTATTACTGCCCGCAGACTATGGCCATAAAACGTAATATAAGCGAACTCGTCTTAGATCTTAGATTCCCTTATATCGCTTGTCTAGAACGAGTTAACACGATTCGATCTCTGGCGTTTAAAATTAACGTGAAACCGACTCGCGTTACTCATTACGTCTACTCGTAAACCTACATCAAAGAAAATGCAATTAAATGCTTGCTAACTTAGAAAAGAAATGGCAAAGGTTTGAATGGGGGAGTTAAGTCCCAACAGGCGTGGGTGACGAGACGTATGAGAAGAAAAAAAAAAGACACAGAAAAAGATATATGAAATCGATAACATAATCTCTGCCACAGACGTCCCCGCTTAAGATATGGAACCATTCCATGTCCACGTTATGGAAATAGATTTCCTATATAAGTGGTGTCTGAGTAACTGACGTCTTCCCTCTCATCTTCCCCCTCCGTCTCTGTCCAATTCCTACTCATGAAGTCTGCTCCCACGTTTTCTTTTCCTGGAATGTCTTCCGTGTGCGTTTGAAAGAGTGTCGTCGCTTTTGACATTTTTGAAAGATTCCGTGTGTTTGCAGTGAAATTTCCCTGCCACTATCGTCATCTTCGTCAGTTTTGGCGATCGCCAGGAGATTTTCGGAGGACGGCACTGGTCTTTCCAAGTATTTCTTTAACAGGTTTTAAATGGAAGACCTTTTCCTTTCCTTTAATAGATATTTGGTAGTTAGCCTTTGAGATCTTTTTCAGGACGGTAAACGGCCCTTGCCATCCGATACGTAGTTTGTTGTTCCCGGTGGGGAGTACCACCAAAACCTTCTCTCCTGCTTCCAATTCTCTTTCTTTCGCGACTTTCCTGTATCGGTTAGCGTGCTTTGCGCGTGCTCGCTTAAAGTTGGTCGTTTCTAGGTCCCATCCTAGTTTCAAGCTTTCCTTCAAATCCGACACATATTTACTGGCTGAGACAACTGCCTCATCAGCCTTCTGGTCTGTCAGTGACCAGAGTAATGCTTCAGGCGGCACCTTTATAGGTCTGCCGAATAAAAGCGTAGCTGGGGGAAATCCCGTAGAATTATGAAGAGCTTCTCTGTAGCTAAATAAAGCTGCAGGAATACAAAGATCCCACTCTTCAGGTTTCACTTGTCCCAGTTTACTTAACATTGTGTTGAGGTTTCCGTTGACACGTTCTACTAACCCATTTCGGCAGGATTATAAGGCTTTATGTAGATGTGCTGGTTCCTCAAGATCTTCACGATATCATCCATCAACAGGTTTCGGTATGGGGATCCGTTATCCGTCAACACATGTTGAGGGAATCCCAACCGAGTAAAAATCTGCACGAGGGCTTTTGCGACATGCTTCGAATCTGTGCATGTTAGCTTCTGCCCACATAGTGCATGTGTCGACTAAGGTCAGGACGAACCTGTTCCTTCTTTTAGTCCTTTCGAATGGTCCTAAAATGTCGATCACCACCCGTTCAAATAGTGTTCCCATTATTGGCATTTCACCCATGTGGACTGGTGGTGTCCGTTGCTTGGGTGGCACACGTTGGCACTGGACACAGGATTTCACAAATCTGATAATATCAGAGTTCATTCCTGGCCACCAATAATGAGTAGTTATCAGTTGGTTTGTGGCGTTCTGTCCCATATGTCCGGTAAAGGAAAGAGAGTGCCCCATTACTAGGATTTGGCTTCTGTACTGTTTCGGTACTAGGAGCTGATTGTAACCTTGTTCAGGCTTGCCCGTTCTGCGATAAAGTACGCCATCCTTAGAAAAAATGTCCCCGTGTTGTCAAGGGTCCTTAGCCATGGGCAGTATCCTAAAGCAAGGTTCCAAGGTAGGGTCCTTTTGTTGCGCCTCTTTAAGTTCCATAGGCAACACATTTGGCGCATGCTCCCGTTCCTTCTTGGTTTGCCCTCTTGTGGTTACTGTTGCCACAATTGGCTCTTCCGGTTTCCCAATAAACACATATCTACCGCCAAGTATGACTGGGTAGTTCGGGTCATCCATAACAGCCGCTTTGATCACACCTCTGACAAAATCAGAGTGGATCTCAACCAATGCGATGGGAAGCGCTGTAGGTGCATCACTCTTAGAAACTCCACAAAGTTGGACGGTTTCTCCGGTCTCTTGACCGGGTTTGACCAGGTGTCTGGCGACAATGCAACCATAAGAAAGCCCCATGTCAAATAAACAAAAAGTTGAAGAACCGTTCAAAATAACAGTACCTCGCGTTGAGGGTCTCTCTCCCTCAGGTTGAGAAAATACTGACATTAATTCCACCTTGCGAGACTGTTAGCAAGCATCCGATGCGTTTAGGCTCGGTGTGCTCGCTCTGATCATATGTCCCGTGCTCAGGGGTTTTCCCTTTGCCACCTTGTCATTTCTGGCTGCGCTGCCATGTAGAACGGTTGGGTTGATCAGACTGTTTATTGTTGGTGGGTACTTGTTTTTGTAGAAATTAGACTTTTCAGGAGGGGGGTTTTGGAGTTCAGTTTCTCTGTGGTTATCTTTGTGAGAAGCATGAGAAGATTGGTCTAGATTATTTTTTCGAAGAGGCTCTTCTGTCGGTTTACGTTTTGTGGCCGGCAGTTCGGCCAGCGCATTATGATATCGCTCAGACTTTTCCAAGATGTCTTCAAGCTTTTTTGCACCCTGCTCAGCTAAACATTTCCGGGTGTCACCAGACAAAGTGTTTTTTATCTGTTCGCATATAACGAACTCCTCAAGACCTTCATAGGTAGAGGCGAGCTGCGAGAGCTCTAGGCACTTGGTCAAGTATCCCTTTAGACGAGAAGAGAACTGCTGAAAAGTTTCAGAATTCTCCTTTCTGCTGTTCCGGAACAGTTGCAAAAATTTGCGAGCGTTCATTTCAAAGCGCTCAAGCAACGCTTTCTTCAATACGTCATAGTTGTCTTGTTGGCTGCTTTCCAGTTTTTAGTACACATCATAAGCAGTACTTTTTAAATCCTGGGAAAGTTTCATACACCAACGCGACCTCTCTAAACCGTACAGAATTGCCATTTTCTCACATTTGTCTAGCCACGTGTCAATCTTCTCGTTAGGACAAGGAAAGGATTCTAGAAGAAAAGACATAGCGGTGAGTTGAGGAGATTGAGTGTGAGAACGATCAGTTAAGGAAGAATGAGGAGAAGACTCTCCATTGCTGGATGTTGAGGCAGCACCATGACTTTGGACTTCTGGAGCTTTAAGAGCCAACTCATGCTGTCTCTCCTTCTCTCTTTCCTCCCACTGTCTCTCCTTCTCTCTTTCCTCATGCTGTTTCCTGCGAGCTTGCATTTCTGCATCAATTTTGTTCTGTTCTTATTGACGCTCTTCTCGCTCTTTCCTCTCCGCTCTATCTTGAGCTGCCTTCTCCTTCTCTCTGGCATCTGCTTCTTTCTTCTCCGCTGCTTTTTCCTTCTGCTCTGCATCATATCTCTCAAATTCGTCCCTGACAAAAGCTTTCGTTTCCTCTCCGTCCAAACCCTCCTCTCTTGCTTCGTCTCTGATCATCTGCCTAAGCTTTGCCCTCTCTGCCATAGTAATTCGCTGAAACGTACACGAGAAAGAAGTAAGAAAAAGAATACACTGATTCCCTACCACTAACGAGAAAAATACTAAAGCAAAAAGATGATATATTTTTAACCGGGATACCTCCTCCTGTAATATGTATCTAACTATTGCTGCTATTTACTGGCAATAAAGCTCTACCTGCAAGCGACTATGCCAAATATATGGTAGTTAAGATTAATCACTAAGGAAAATTAAGTTGCTACAGTGGAAACAACAATTTTGCACAAATTTAAGGAAAAAAATCCCTTAATTTTAAGTCCACTACAAGTTCATCCCTGAAGACAGTTAGGGTAAGGGAGGCAAGTAACAGGAAGAAAGAAATTAGTCCGCACGCGCTCCTTAACTTAGTTCAAAACACCTTTCTGCTTCAAAACCCTGTGATTGTTATACAACCACTCTTTTTACCAGCGGCTAAGTATTCCAAAATCAATACATAACATACTCCGACAAAATCAACCTGTAAATCAATTGTATAACTCTAATAATGCTGTGGAACAAAACAATTTCTGTTGTGTGGTCAGCAAGCCCACAAACATATCGTTAGTCTAGGGGATAATTAAGTTTTAAAGATAATAAAACCCACGAGACATCACACTCTTTCTCTATAATCAGAATACAGAATGTTTTAGACGAGCTGATATTTGTCGTGTTAGCTCAAGACTAGAGTTCAATTCCCGGAAAAACAAGCACTATTTGTCGTATCGTCTGCCTATTCTAAGTTCAAAATCCCGTTAGACGAGACCCCATTTGTCGTAGATTTGCGATAGGTGAATTAAGACTCAGATTGGTCCCTTCTGAAGATACTAGAACATGAGATGACTCAGTGAGAGATAATAATAGAAGTAGCTTTTCACGAGTGAGATGGTGGAACAATAAGTACGTCTGTCTCTGAAGCTCGAGAAATCTCTCGCTCAGCCTATCTCTCTACAACAGAAAAATGTATGTCAGACAGATTACTCAGTTATAGAGATATACTCTATATCATCCACTCACAGACCCGCACACACAAGTGACAACGGTTAGACGTACAGACGTGAAACTATATCTATGGAATATGAATATTTGTTTGGAACAAGCTGACCGACACACTTACATAAGTTTAAGAAAATTTTATTTATCATAAAGAAATTCACAACAGAAATCAGTAGAATATCAAATCTCATACAAATACACATACGTTAATGAATTAACTAAAAAAACAAAAGAAGGAAGACCTATAGGTGTTATCCTTTCCCTCTCTGTTTTTGAGCTCACGATCCCGTTAGGAGAAAAGTTATTAGCCCCCAAAGAGTCACAGATTTATACGCTATGGTCTAGTGTTTTCCCTCTAAAAAAATCAAGAACAGAGTTTATATGTTAATCTATTCTGAAAACCAAAGGAACAGTATTAGAAAAAAACTTGCATAAGAAAATACAGAGTATTCAATGAGTTATTACATGAAAGAATTATTTATCCTACATTCGCTCGCTCTGACAAACAAACTGTGATCACAGAAACACACACAATCAACCTTACCTACAGTTTGCATTCACCACCTCTGGAAAATTGATTAAAGGAACATGCAGCCCATCCGCGATTAGTTGTCTGGCGAATCAAGCCCCAGCTTCTCCAACTGATTAATTAATCAAATGTTGGGAAACGCTAGATTCACTATTTTTTTAAGCAGGATGCTGTTAAATGTTCCTTCAAATTTTGTCCAGGTAGGAAATAATTATGGAATCAACTGGTCACAGGATACAGTAGCGGGAATTCTTCAATCGTTTTCGTCGATTTCCAGGTAAACAAATTCTATTTCAGGATCAATCTTCTTCACAACACGTGGTCGTTATATAAGTACTGTCAATGTATGATTTAGTCGCCACCACAGGCTGACTGTATATGAACTTTGGAAAAAACAAGAACTCTGGATTTTCTAATAGTCCAGTTAGCATTTATTCTTAATAAGTCTTTTGGGCCGGTGCTATGTCTCTATCTGGGTGTAAACCACGAGGCCGGACAAGTCACCTTGAAAGCCCTATAAGCTTTTTATAAATGTTCTTTCTTTGTAAAATATAATCAGTTCATATGGAATGGAAGCCGCTGGTAAGGTTTATAGGGTTTTTGACCCAGAACTGAATAGAGAGAAAAATGCAGATACAAACATAATATAGCATATTCACAATCCTATCCTACACGCGTAAAATATAACATAGTTATCCACTTCGGTTATAACTTAAATTATAAACTACACGCTTAGAGCTTGTCTCATCGTTTTAAACTCCCGTGAAATAAACTATAGTCATTTAAAATAAATAATCTACTCATCATGAATTAGAAATATGTATAAATATATTTTGTCAATACTCAATGATGAATCAGTGCAGTCATTAGTTAGTTAAAATATTCTTGGACTGGTTACTAGCAATTTAATTAGATTTATTTATAGCTGAATGTGTTTAAGCTAGAGATTATAATTTATTTTGCTATCCACTGTGACACAGTAACTTAGAGAAATTAACTGACTTAACCTTCAATCACTCTGCACAGAAATTAAACTAGTGAAAATGAAATAGGCGATCTACCACTAAATCACTCAACACTCCTACTCAATATAATTACCTCCGAAACAGAACTACAGGCTACCACCCCGAAACTGAGAATTTCACTTTATATAGGTATTCTAAAACTCGGCTAAATGTCGAGGAACACAGAACTATCACTTTACAGGTATTCTAGAACGAAGCGATCTGTCTACTGAAACTTAGGAGTACGGAATGAATTTGAGTTAGATTTTCAGAGTATATATCTCTCTGAAATCAGAGAGGATATTACGTCTTTAACCCGAAACAGACTCAAATTCCAGATGTTTACACCTACGTTATTTCTACGTTCAAATTAGGTGAAACATGTGAAATCAAAGATCTCGAAAGAAGAAATAGACCAGGCTTAATACATTAGCACCTACGCCAAGATTTACAAATTTGCTATCTCATTCTATGAATGAAAGGAATTCTTCACACTGAGACCGACAGACTCAGGCAACTCGAGCGCCAGTCTCTCTTAGATTTTGTGTAACATGATTTACCAGACCGGGCAAGAGATTATTCGCTCGAGAATTCACACTATTACTGCCCGCAGACTATGGCCATAAAACTTAATATAAGCGAACTCGTCTTAGATCTTCTTCTTCTTCCGTCCTTAGCCACCGACCGTCAAAGCAGTCAGTGGCCATTACGCCTAGTGGCGTCTTAGGGCAACAGCAGATAGGTTTTCTTTGCCATTGTTTCCCATCACGCCTATTGGCGTCTTTAGGGCAACGGCAAATCAATCCATCTGCTGTTGTTTCCGTAATCGAAGTGACTGGCAAACGGGTGATCAGCCCGTTGGTCTTAGATCTTAGATTCCCTTATATCGCTTGTCTAGAACGAGTTAACACGATTTCGATTATCTGTTTACGCCAGAGCTGCGATGTCTGCGCCTTTCGGCCGACACATCCGACGTCAGCACAGCATTTTTTGGGTCCGGGTTTGCCTTCCCTCTTCGATCCCTACTCTCTCAGCCAGACTGCAGTGATGCAGACTGTTTCCAGGACCATCACGTGGAAGTGGAGTAGGGACTTGATCAGCTCTGGTTCGCTGACCCTGACGCAAGCTATGGATCGCTGACTGCATTCTCTATTGCTGCATCTTTGGGTTTCATTTTTTTTGCATTCAAAATATCCAAATGTAACATTATTCTGAGACCATAAATAAATGTGTGTGTTGATGCACATAAACCGAGTATGACAATTGTAAATAAGGTCGAAGATATCCATGTAATGAGCTGAGTAAAACGATGTAGAACTGAAATTAGAGATATCAGCATTCATCATCATCAGGTGCCGAGTGAATCGAGTAATAACTGTAAGTACTGTCAAAAGAGTCATTGAGCGATTTCCTTCAATTTCCAATGAAAAAATTAAGATAGTTCTGATCGTTGGCATTCACCACAAAGTCTTTGTACATTCTATCTTTGCACCGCAGCAATAAATCTGAAAATTTATATCAGCATCAGCATTGTCAGTAAAATATGTTCATATATAGTCCAATGTTCCATTGGTCAGCACGTGAAGAAGTCAGTTAATATTTTAGCTGTAACTTCACAAATTAACTGCATTTGTCGTGTTGTTAGGTGACAGTGAGTCTTTTACACAACGTGATAACACATCTGCGACCACGTTTTTGCTGCACTTGATGGCACGAATGTCATAATCGTAGGGTTGGAGCGCAAGTGATGCTCTGGCAGCCCTCTCATTACGAAATTTTGCAATTTTCAAATATGACAAGGCCTTCTGATCTGTCTCTGATAAGGGTGGAATTAGGATGCCGTCCAATCACCACCTCTATCGACACCAGGTATTACAATGTAAGATGTGGGTGTCTTATCTGGTTTAGATTGTTGCTGTGTGTGTGTTGCAGTAGGACAGTTCAGGGTACACCACAGGCAACATGACGTGTAGAGTCATAAAAATGGTAACTTCGCTTTAGGTTTATACCATTTATTGCACGCCACAAAACAGTCATGATACTTATGTTATTGTCAGCATAGGTACAACGAATGCAGCATTCAAACTCATGTTAACTGACAGTCATGTAGAAGTCAATACTCAATAGTTGTATGGAAAACAAATATCATAGCGAAGCTTGATAAATAATGCATATAACTTCTGCAACCGTGGTCCATGAACATAATGCCTAGTTCAGTGTAAAAGGATGTCCCGGTGACTTAATCCTAGTCAAAGTACCTCTCCATTTTGAATCACACAGGCGAGCAAAAAGGCGACAAAATGACGAACCTCTAGATGATAGCATAAAAGTTCGATACAAGAGGAATTACCTTATTTCGGAAAATCAACCATGAACATATGCCTCCAGGCAGGCTTGAATAATACGGGGAAATAGTCTAGTTAGCTAACTAACTCACAAAGACAATGTATTTCCCTCAGAGAATCACAAGACGCAAGGCGCGTCCGCTCGCAATCAGTCCATTTCTCAACTCCCCGACCTGGGCGGAACAACAAAACCACAACCCAGTCGAGACATGCGCAGAGCGACAATCTCTGAGTCGCTGTTCACAATAAGACGATTCTAAGAACATTCGAGATAAAAGTCTTACACAGTCGCGCCTTTTATGGACATGAACAGAAGCGTTAAGAAAGGTTTCAAACATCTACAACAGTTGACTGATACTACCAAATAAGGAGATATGGTCACGCTTCGTTTAAGACATTATAGACCGAACGTGTCTCTATACAAGAGGAAGTAAACTCATAAAGAATAGTAGTATCGATATTTCGGGTTCTGTCCCTTTGACCATAAAATATATATAACATGCATTTCAGTCAAATAATGATCATACATACGAAAAACGATCATACAAAGACTTTGGAAAAAAAGCAATTAATTGTGCGTAACATTACCGCACCCTCCCGGGAAAAAAAAAAATGTTTCATTTTTTTTTTTTAAATCCTGGAGCCGGAAAAAATCTAGGCTCCTAACGCACGTATGATGCGCGGATATACCTAACAAAATAGCTCAACACTTGGAGCGAAACTGAGATCATATCCCAGGTCCTTAGAGAAAAAATTTATCTAAGTATACGCGTATATATCCCAGGAAGGTGCCACCAACACAAACCACAATGATGGCAACATCATAATAAAAGTCAAATTATTCTCATACCAATATATGAAATCAAATATATTATTATGATATCATACAATGTGTTGCAAATAGCGGTGTAATATATTAATATACCGCACTATTTTATTACATTATGTAATGCATCAATAACTAATAAGTAATACATGTGTTGATCTTCGTTGACATAAAACATTCAATAGAAGAAGATGTGGACATCATCCGCTCCCAATCTAGTACAGGACTTGATATACTCAAAGTTCCACAATGGACACAATCTCGCATCTTCAATGATGTGCTGCGAAAATATCAATAACACAAATCTTAAAGACAACTGGTAAATCTCTCAATACAATCCTGAAAATAATTTATTTAAATGTGGCCGAGTGATCTTTTGGCCCGTATATCACTAACTAAGCCTTCTTAGATAATTACATGGTACAATGTTATAAATTTCCCCCAAAAAAAAAAAAATGAGAAAAAATCTACTAACATGTCATTATAACATTGGACTGTATATCAGGAAATATATATATGACAGAAGAATCATGTGGAATCGTGCGGGCATCTGGACAGAATGTCCGCCATTACATTATCCGAACCACGGATAGCTCGCACCGAGAAATGAAATGGTTGAAGAGCTATGGCATAACGAGTGGACCTCGAGCTCTTCAAGTTTTTGCTCTGAATAGCAGTAAGCGCTTTCTGGTCGGTTTCCACAATGAAATGTGCGCCTAGAAGAAATCTTTGTAACTTCAGAATAGACCATACCATAGCCAATAACTCACGGTCTAAAACCGAGTAATTCTTTTCTGCAGCATTTAATTTCCTAGAGATATACATCACCGGATGCAGAGTATCAGAATACTCCTGCATTAGTGCTGCCCCAATCCCAGTTGACGAGGCGTCACTTCGAAGAACAAAAGTCTTCTCAATAGTAGGTAACCTAAGAATAGGTGGAGATGAAAATAGGTCTTTAACCTGGTCCAATGAGGATTGACATTCTTTTGACCAGCGGATCAAATTAGGCGACCCTTTCTTCAATAAAGTAGAAAGCGGTGCCATAATGGAGGACAGATTCGGAATGAATCGTCCGTAGAATTGGATCAAACCTAATAGACTCCTTACTTGTTTCTTTGTCTTAGGGACCGAAATGTTAAGTATTTTTGAAACATTGTGGTCTTCTGTCTTTAAAAGACCATGACCAACACGATGACCTAGGAAAGAAATCTCACTAAATCCTATAAAGGCTTTAGAGGGTTTTGCAGTCAAGTTATACTCGCGAAGAGTAGACAGTAATTCGTATAAACCCAAATAGTGATCTTCCCAGGAATCACTGAATAGACAGATATCATCTAGATATGCTATGACATCTGTACGATATGCGAGAATTCGCCGCATCATGCGTACGAATGTAGCAGGGGCGTTCATAAGACCAAAAGGCATGAAATTCCATTGGAATAAACCCCTAGGTGTAGAAAAAGCTGTAAAAGGTTTGGCACGTTCAGTTAGCGGGACTTGCCAATAACCTTTAGACAAATCCAGTTTGGTAAAGAATCTAGAATTAGAAAGTTTATTGAGTAGCTCTTCTAATGAAGGCATAGGTTCAGCGTCGAACTTCGTAACTTGGTTCAATTTGCGATAATCTACGCAAATGCGAATGTTATTATCCTTCTTTCGAACAATAACCATAGACGAAGAGTATGCTGAAGTGGATGGTTCAATGATTTCCAAACGTATCATTTCATCCAATTCTTTCTCGACTTGAGACTGGAAATGGATAGGTATTGGATAGGGTCTGACTCTGATAGGATTATGATCAGTTAGCACAATGTCATGTTCAATGACATGTGTGTGTCCCGGGATGTCTGTAAGAACATCCTGAAATGTTTGCAACATCGAAGAAACTTGTCGATGTTCCTCAGCGGAAAGATTTGGAGAAACGGTCACGTTTTTCCAAGATTCCGTAGAATAAAGTGGGACCATAGAAAGAGGAAGATTGACATCAGAAAAAGTAGTTTCCTCATCCTGTATAACTGACAGCGATGAGTATTGACCATGAGGTACTTGAGAATTGTCCGTTGCCTGGAAAATAGGCTGCAAATAGTCTGGTCTTTCATGAAATTCCGTGAGCATATTTATGTGGAAAGTTTTATGCTTTCCATCAATATCGACAACATAGTCGACATCAGAAATTTTGGAGACTATTGCATATGGACCTTTCCATGCAATTAGAAGTCTGTTCTCCCTTGAAGGAAGTAGAACGAGAGCTTTGTCACCTGGACAAAGTTGTCGTAGACATCTATTCTTATTCGCAAACTGCCTTGCCTTTTCTTTAGCAAATTCGGAAGACGAAGTTGCTAGTCTGCATGCCTCAATGATTTTTTTCCTAAGAGCAATGACGTACTCATAAGAAGACTGAGTCTCATCGCTAATATTATCGGCAGTGATTAGATCGTGAAGTAAAGACATAGGGCCGCGCGGTTGCGCGCCAAAGACAAGTTCAAAAGGGGAAAACCCCGTATGTTCATTGGGGACCTCTCTATACGCAAAGAGAGCCGCGGGTAAGACCCTGTCCCAATCCTGAGGATGATCCTCAGTTATTTTACCCAGTAAAGTTTTTAGAGTCCTATTTAAACGTTCGACCAACCCATTAGACATTGGGTGATAGATACTGCTGAGAGACCTTTTTATATGTAGCATAGACATTACCTGTGACATAGTGTCTGATATCAGTTGAGTGCCATGGTCTGACAATATTTCTCCGGGAAAACCCAAGCGAGAAAATATCAGCCAAAGAGCGTCTGCGATATCAGCAGTTGAGATGCTCTTGAGAGGTATTGCCTCTGGCCAACGTGTGCACATATCGACACATGTAAGAATAAATTGATGTCCTCTAGCCGACTTAATTCTAAAAGGACCGATAATATCTATTGCCATTTTTTGAAAAGGGCGAATTGGAATGTCAGCAGCCTGAATAGGCGCAGCATGTCGTGGTCCTTTAGATTTGACCTCCTGACATACTTTGCAAGAGCGACAGTACATTCGTATGTCCTTGCTCACAAATGGCCAAAAGAAAGCCGCAAGAACTCTCGACTTTGTACGGGAAAAACCCATATGTCCAGCACATTGCGAGTCATGAGCATGTTGCAATATTTGCACCCTCATGCTCTTAGGCACAAGAATTTGTGAATGAGTGGATGTAGTCGAGTCTTGTACCATACGTACAAGTACGCCGTTCTTCATAGAAATCCAAGATTTTCTATTAGTATTTTGATTAGGATCACCTTTTTTTGCTAGAATGAAGAATTTTTGTAACGACGGATCTTCTTCTTGCAATTTGATAAATGAGTCACGTGTAATAGTCAAGTGACTATTTTGTTCATTTACTTCATCATTATTAGTTAATGAAGTTTGAGGTGGATCCAGAGCATGTGCTCTTGTGACCACCGTATTGGTAGCTTCAATGTTTTGCTCTTCCCAAACAGCAATCTGCTGTGGGGTACATTCCCTAACTCCGTGAATACGACCAATAATAAGGTCCGCAATAGGGTTTGGAAGTAGACACGCGTGGACCTCTCCCGTGAAGAAAGGAGTAGCAATATGTATTATGGCAGTAGGATATTTTTCCAACGTGCCACCAAATGTGACACATTTGATGACCTTTCCTGTAGCACAGAATGGATCTACAAGAGATTGCCTAACCCCGACAGTAGTACATCCAGAATCAAACAACACCGAGACTGGATTACTATTTACAAGCCCCTTATGTAATATAAGAGAACCTCTCCCATCATGAGCAACATTAGCAGGAAGAGCGGGCAAAGGATGACCACAGCTTAGAGTACTAATGGTTTTCGGATCAAATAAAGTACTGCATTGGATACATTTATTTGCCCTACCAAAGTCAAAAGATGAGCATCCGATAGCATTATGGTCTTTATTATTATTAACCTGTTTATCTGCTCCCTGAGATTCTTGTTGAACAGAGTTTGTCTGTTGATATCTTTTTCTCTTCTGTTGCGATCTACCGCGACCATTATTGCCTCTGCAATTATCATTAAAGTCCCTACTGTAATTTTTATCCTGGTTTGAGTTCCAGTTTCCATAACTGTCATTACCATCTCTATATTGTTGAGAACCTCTATTATCCTGGTATTGAGGTCTCTGAGAAAAATATTTTCCTCTATACCGATTACCTTTATGAAAATTTCTAAAGTTACCGGGAATAGAATACCGTGTAATATTAGGTTGTCTCCAGTTCTGGGAAGAAGAATCTCCCTGAAATTGATTACCCTGGTTCTGGGCATAATTACGGTTACTCTTTTTATTGAAATTTTGCTGGCTACCCTGAAATTTACGCATAAAATTCGGGCCATAAGGTGCTGCCGAAGCAACTGGCAGACCTTCTTTTACCTTAGTGTTGCTAATGGTTATGTGAGGATGTGCAGTAACATACTGGCTACAGTATTCTTCCATTTCTTTTATATTTTTAGGCTTACGCTCATGAAGAAAAGAAAGAAAAGCTTCATTAACAGAAGACATAACCTTGTCTCTAAGAAGTAAGTCCATGAGGGCTTCAAATGTACTTTCTGTCTTAGACAGCTCAACCCATCGTAAAAAAGTAAGACGTATGCCTGAGATGAATTCTGAGAATTCAACTCCAGTTTCTGGTAACATGTTTTTAAATTTAAGACGATATCCGTCTTCGTTAAGTTGGTACTTCTTTAACAATGCCGCCCTGACAACCTCATAGTTGTTCTTGTCAGGCACATCTACCATACCCAACAAAGTCAAAGCATCACCTCTAAGTATCTTGGATAGATGATAAACATATAATTTTTTATCTATATTATGCACCTTACATGCACTTTCAAATCTATCTAGATAAAATGTTATATCATCAATTGAAGCATTGAATGCTGGTAAATTAAGCTTAAAATCAACAGCATTAGACTTATTAGCAGATGATACCTTATTGGCATCATTAGCATTACTAGATAACTTCAACTTTTCTAACTCCAAAGCTAAGAGTTTTTCTTCATGTTCCATTTTTGCTTTTCTCTCATCAGACTCTCTTTGTAACCTTCTTTCCTCAGCCTCAGCCTGTAACTTTCTTTCCTCAGCCTCAGCCTGTAACTTTTTCTCTAATCTTCTTTCTTCAGCCTCAGCCTGTTTTTCTAATCTTTATTTTCAGCCTCTATTTCAAGTCTCTTATTTTCAGCTTCTTTTTTCAAGTCTCTTATTTTCAGCTTCTTTTTCAAGTCTCTTATTTTCAGCTTCTTTTTCAAGTCTCTTATTTTCAGCTTCTTTTTCAAGTCTCTTATTTTCAACCTCAGCCTGAAGTCTCTTCTCCTGAGATTCTGCTTCTCTTTTTTTGTTTTTCCATTTCCATTTGTAATCTCTTTTCATCTACCTGCATCTGCAGTTTTAAATTTTCAGCATCTATTCTCTTTTGTTCAGTTAGTTCTTTCATTTTCTTTTCCTCCGACTTCAATGCCTTGGCATATTGAACAGTCGCAAATTCTTCTAATTTATCACCTGTCTTCCCAAGGGCTTTACCCTGCTCAATAAAGTACTCAAATGTAGACATGATTCCTAAAATGTGAGTACAGAACCTGAAATAATTAATTATCTTATTTCAATCTTAATAGCAACAAGACTTAATAAAGTGCTTGTATAATTACTATGTTTACTCCAATCTCTGTGGGAAACAAGACTTGACACCAATTTGTATTATCAGTTGTACAATAATATCACAAGTCACCTCTTAATTATCAGTGCACTACCCAAATCAGTGCATAACCATCAGTTATTTATCATAACTGCACTACAATAGTGCATAAGCAACAAACCACCAGTTAGTTATGATAAGTGCACTATAGATCAATAGTGCATGAGCATATATGTAACAATAGTGAAAGCTAACTATGCAAGAACTATGCAAACAATAACAAGACAATGTAAACAATAACAAAGGTCACCAACAATGTAAACAATAACAAAGATCAAAGTCGAATGTAAACAACAACAAAGATCAAAGTCAATGTAAACAAAAACAAAGATCAGAGTCAATGTAAACAATAACAAACAAACGACGCTACAGTGTATACACAAAAATATACTTAAAGAACTGAATAATAGAAAAGAGGAGACCTACAAATACAAACAATCGAAATCGAAACTAAAAAACAGAAAGAAAGAGAGAAACAAAAAAAAAATATATACAAAAAACGAAAATAAAGCACAACTCGTCACAACTAAACAGATATAGCAACGATTGTCGCTAGCAAATTTCACAGTAGGAAATTCGCACAGTCCCTAACGAAAACGCTAACAGTAGAACCTCTGTGACGTGGTATCATCTACTGAAAGACACCGCCCAACCGAGAAAACCCGCAGAAATATAAACATATAAATACAAATCCAAATAACATATAACATATAAACATGTAAATAGTGTGAAAATGTGATAGACAGAAGGCTCAGTTAGAACATAAGGGCACAGTTCACAAACAAAACAGGCCACTTAACTTCTATGTATCCACAACGTCAGCACAGTTCAGAACAGGATGTGATCAGCATTCTTAGGACAATGATCCAACGTTGATCCATATCTGCTCTCGTAAACTGCCATGACGAAGGAAATGAGCTTCTAACAGGAAACAGCTTCTGACAGGAAACAGCTTCAGAACTTGACCTTCTGAATTTGCAACAGTAATTCTGAGACCGGAACAGTTGTTACGGCACTTGTCCTTCTTTTCAACAGATCAGGAAATCCATTCGCTCGGTACTTGTCCTTCTATTTGTAGACAAACTTCAATACCGCCGAGCAGCGCCGGGTAGTTTCAAAATATCAACAACTGTCAGTACTGCTGCGTCTTTCAAAAAAAAATTTCATCAATGGTGATGAATAGCAACTGCAATGTTGTCTTGTAGTCTGCTGATGATGTCTGGGTTTGTTGACCCCCTTGAGAGTTGGTACCAGAATAAACCAACTATTGGCCACCATGAATTGATAAGGGTGGAATTAGGATGCCGTCAAATTACCACCTCTATCGACACCAGGTATTACAATGTAAGATGTGGGTGTGTCTTATCTGGTTTAGATTGTTGCTGTGTGTGTGTGTTGCAGTAGGACAGTTCAGGGTACACCACAGGCAACATGACGTGTAGAGTCATAAAAATGGTAACTTCGCTTTAGGTTTATACCATTTATTGCACGCCACAAAACAGTCATGATACTTATGTTATTGTCAGCATAGGTACAACGAATGCAGCATTCAAACTCATGTTAACTGACAGTCATGTAGAAGTCAATACTCAATAGTTGTATGGAAAACAAATATCATAGCGAAGCTTGATAAATAATGCATATAACTTCTGCAACCGTGGTCAGCTGCAGATCCTTAATGTTCATAGACAATAATAATTATTCCTTCCTGATGCTAGCAGATCAGATGTATACAATACGTCCGTTTACTGTCTGCACGTGAGTAGCATACATGGATTACAGGTCAGCTCGACCTTTATAACCTTCCTAAGTCTAACCATCTGACTTGGACGTGATCTCTGATATAACGAATCCTGGAACACAGACAATAGTCTTGTTGGTCTAGAGCGACCCATATATATATAATTAGTTCAGGTATAAAGATACCGGTGACTTAATCCTAGTCAAAGTACCTCTCCATTTTGAATCACACAGGCGAGCAAAAAGGCGACAAAATGACGAACCTCTAGATGATAGCATAAAAGTTCGATACAAGAGGAATTACCTTATTTCGGAAAATCAACCATGAACATATGCCTCCAGGCAGGCTTGAATAATACGGGGAAATAGTCTAGTTAGCTAACTAACTCACAAAGACAATGTATTTCCCTCAGAGAATCACAAGACGCAAGGCGCGTCCGCTCGCAATCAGTCCATTTCTCAACTCCCCGACCTGGGCGGAACAACAAAACGACAACCCAGTCGAGACATGCGCAGAGCGACAATCTCTGAGTCGCTGTTCACAATAAGACGATTCTAAGAACATTCGAGATAAAAGTCTTACACAGTCGCGCCTTTTATGGACATGAACAGAAGCGTTAAGAAAGGTTTCAAACATCTACAACAGTTGACTGCTACTACCAAATAAGGAGATATGGTCACGCTTCGTTCAAGACATTATAGACCGAACGTGTCTCTATACAAGAGGAAGTAAACTCATAAAGAATAGTAGTATCGATATTTCGGGTTCTGTCCCTTTGACCATAAAATATATATAACATGCATTTCAGTCAAATAATGATCATACATACGAAAAACGATCATACAAAGACTTTGGAAAAAAGCAATTAATTGTGCGTAACACATCAGGCAATCTTAAAATTGGTGATTTTGAAAAATCCAACATCAGTACATTTAATGATAATCACACGACTGTGACCAAACAATCTTATTTGTAGAGTTCTTTCTTCATAACGAAGACAGAACTGAAGTAATTTCTGAAACATTAGGCAAAAATTCCCTATTGATTCCTGCAAGATCCAAAAGACTGCGAACCTGTTTTTTTGTGTCTTAGGAATTTCTAGATTCAAGATCCTGGAGATAGTTGAATCTTCAGGCTTAAGAAAACCGCCTCCTACTTTATGACCAAGAAAAGAAATTTATGTGAATCCTATTTTAGTTTTCGAAGGCGAAGAGTAGTCAACAAAGACTGAATTCCAAGAATATGTTCATCCCAAGATTGATGGAAAAGACAAATATCATCAATATTGGTAATTATGTCATCACGATTAGAAAAAAATTGTTCGCATCATAAGAACAAAAGT
Organism: Oreohelix idahoensis; assembly: GCA_024509875.1. Lineage (NCBI taxonomy): Eukaryota > Metazoa > Mollusca > Gastropoda > Stylommatophora > Oreohelicidae > Oreohelix > Oreohelix idahoensis. Next base: position 163,560 of record JAMPIV010016231.1, read on the forward strand.
CGCAGGAGCATTAACGAGACCAAAAGACTTAAAATTAAATTGGAACACTTCCAAAGGTGTAGCGAAAGCAGTATAAGTTTTGGCTCTGTCCGACAAGGGGACTTGCCACTAACCTTTAGACAAATCAAATTTACTGAAAAAAAGTAGCAGTAGATAGTCTTTCCAAGAGAGAATCTAACACAGGCAGAGGTTCGGCGTCAAAAATTGTTATTGGATTTAAACGCCTAAAATCAATGCAAATCCAAATGGATTTGTCTTTCTTTCTATTCAACACCTTAGGAAAACTGTATGGAAATTGAGAAGGAGAAATAATGTTTAATTTTATCATATCTGTTGTGTAATGGCTATCAAGGAATGTTATATGCAAGGGGCAATCAGGTTCTGCCTTGGTGAGTATGTCTTCAATTGTTGCTGATGCTTACGCGAATGCTAGGTTGAGTAGACGAAGGGTTAGCATCATACTTTTCACCTGAACACAGCCACACAGTATCGTTCTTAGCTCGTCAACAGTGTTAATGATTAATCAATGAGTTGGTGAAGACTGGTCCACATCCAAATTTATTCACAGTAGCTCCAAATATAATTCAGCATAAATAACATTAAGTAGATTGCATTCATTAAGGTCCAGTGTCAGTCCATCGTGGTAAACAATGTAAGAGGCATACAATTCATAAATCTCAATTCTGGCCGTAAGAGACTAGCGTTCAGGTTCGAGCAGGACGTGAACGAAGTATGGCGGCCGATGTAAATGTGCTGACAATCGAAAATGTTTACCTCAGAATACAGTCACAATTCTTCCCATGGAAGCTGTAGCACTTGACGGCCCATAAACACATCTTATTCAATTGTGGCGACCAAATCTTATTAAAAGCCACTGAGAAAATATATCGAATAACACATCCACCACGGGAACACAACCATGGCACGTCTCGTCAGGGCTGTTTACATTTTATCAATGCACGGGAAACTGACCGCTCGGCTGCGCATGGGCAGACGATACATACGTCACGTTATATATTTATAGCTAATGCAGACAGCTGTATTTCAGCAAAGGATTGACATACGCCTGCGCGCAAAAGCCGTACACAACAATATCCTTTATCTCTTCTTGTACTTGTGATTGAAAATGTACGGGGATAAGATAAGGTTTCAGCTTGATTGGTCTGAAATCAGTAAGAAGAATATCATGTTCAATGACATTTGTACGCCCAGGAATATCCGTGAGCACGTCAGGAAAAGACTGTAGGAAGAACGAAATCTGATCTTTCTGATACGAAAGAAGAGTTGTCGAAATAGAAATATCCCTCCAGTTCTCAGTAGACGAAAGTGGTAAGGTAGGTAGAGATAAAAGAGGTTCAGAAATATCATGTAATTCAGACAACTATTCCTGTATGACAGTGTGCCCGTGTCAGTTAAATGCGCCAGTAGTTGTCTTGATTTTTCTTTTTAATCAGATCTAATCCGTTATATGTTTCTGTTCAAGTGGCTACAGGCCTTTCGCCTGAGATGGAGATTCTTGACTAAAGTTTATTTTCCTTTCCAGGTTCGTTCTTACACTCTTAGGTTTAGTGATAATCAATATATCGTATAATGGTTTTTAAATGATCCAACTGTAACGTTCCAAATAAAACACAGCAATGCAGACAATTCAACCAGAGTTTATTTAACGTCATTTGACAAGCACTGGTAATTACACACTGATTTGATCGTTTACTACGCTTAAACAACATAGTGCGTATATCCACAAGGAAAAATATATTCAACAGAAGAAAAGAAACTTGTCTTGATAATCTCAAAGACGAAGTTCACCTAAACACTATAAAAACTGCTTAGCAAAAATGTATATCTATCTGATCTGTCTTTCTCGCACATCTCTCCGTTTTATACAGCCCCCTTCTTTTTCCCGCTATTTTTCACACGTGTCGCTCATTTTTCACACGTCTCTCTGTTTTCGACATTTTGCATACGTCTTTCTGTTTTTTCGACATTTTGCACGCGCCTCTCGTTTCCACCAAAACAAATGAAAAAAACCCCAAGAATCACAACATTCACTTCACAACTTCCCACGTATAACACCCATTCATTATTTTCTGAGACTGCTCTACAATGCCTCTCACAGCCATGACTGCTAACTGACCCTAAAATTCATATTGCGTTTTGTGCAAAAACGCCGTATCTGCCCTTAATGATTGTCATTCTTATATGAAGCATTATAGCACGTATAAATGCTAGTGTAGGCCAGCCGGTCACAACAGCTAAGGAAGAGCGACGATCATTGGGCTCGTCGACAGCCTCAAAGACTGATTTAAGATGTGGAGGACGAGAGTGAAATTGTTGCAGCATGTTAATGTGAACGGTTTTTTCCTTTCCTTTAACAGATATAATGTAATCAACATCTGACAATCTTTCAAGCACAGTATATTGTCCTCTCCAAGATACAAGTAATTTATTGTCCTTATTGGGTAACAATACATAGGCCTCATCATTCGGCCATAAGTGGCGTAGTTTTCTGTTTTGATTAACAAACAATCTTGTCTTAAGATTAGCTTTTTCTGATGCTTCTACAGCTATCTGGCATGCTTTTATAATTTTTTTTCTTAAATTAACCACGTATTGGGACGAGGTTTGAACATCCTCAGGCATGTCAGCTCCAACCAATAACTGTTTCAATGTGGACATAGGTCCTCTTGATTTGGCACTGAAAACTAATTCAAACGGCGCAAATCCAGTATGTTTGTTAGGTATGTCCCGATAAACGAACAATACCGCTGGGAGTACTCTATCCCAATCCAGCGGGTATTTTTCAGTTATCTTGCCTAGCATTTGTTTAAGAGAGCGGTTGAGCCTCTTTATTTTCCTGTTTTCAATGGGGTGATATATGCTAATAAGAGATTTATGTGTCTCATACTCCCTCAAAACCTGAGCCATAACGTCAGAAATAAACTGAGTTCCCCGATCCGATAATATGTTTTCGGGAAAACCCAATCGACTGAAAATTAAAAATAGTGGGTCAGCAACATCTATAGTGGATATTGTCTTCAGAGGAATAGCCTCTGGCCAGTGCGTGCACATATCAATGCATGTTAAGACATAACCATGACCTCTAGCTGACATGACTAGTGGTGGACCTATAAGGTTGATTGCCATCTTTGCAAAAGGACGCACTGATTTGTCAAACTCCTGGATAGGCGCATTATGCTTGGGTCGTTTAGCTGCCACATCTTGGCAATTTTTGCACGTGCGACAAAGATTTTCACATCTCTTGTCACCCCAGGTTAAAAGAAATGAGACAAAACTCACTGTCTAGTCCTGGCAATCCCTAAATGTCCTGCACAATTAAAATCATGAGCATGCCATAAAACAAGTGGGTTTAAAATAGTAGGTACTATAATTTGTTTTTTTACTGACGTGGAATCTTGGAAATTTCTAATCAAGATCCCATTCTGTAATGTATACCAGTGTGCAGAATTATCATTAAATACCACATCATCAGACTTGGCGACATGAAACATATGTTTTTAATGAATCATCATCATTTTGTATCTGTATGAATGATTCTTTGTCAATAAGTTCCACCTGTTACTCATCCTCATCTGCCCCCTCCGTATCATTCATCACCTAATCAGTCACCACCTCCACAGTCACCATCTCATCATTCATCAGCTAATCTGCAACATTTTTAATTTGGACACGTTCATTCACTTGTGCACAAGACTGAGCTCTAGTCGTGGCAGCATTTTCCATAAGCAAATGATGCTGTTCCTATTTTGAAATATCATCATTAGTGCATTCATGAAGTCCAGGAATAGTTCCTAGGGTAATTCCAGCAATTGGTTTTTCCAACCGGCACACGAGAATAATAATAATAATAATAAATTCTTTAAGCGCCAAACACGGCGCATAAGGCAGAAACCAGTGCTCTCCAGGTTGTTCATTGTGACGCCACTCCTCTTAGCTCTTGCACATTATTTAGGCCCAACGTTCTTCCTTCTCTTATTATTGTTCTTCTGAGTGTTTCTTTTGGTCTTCCTTTTTTTCCGCTTACCCTCAGGAACCCAAGTGAGCGCCTGTAGTGGTATTCTGTTGTTTTGCATTCGTAGGACATGACCGATATATGACCATCGTCTTTTCCTTATACAGTCGGAGACATATTTCTGCCTAGAGTCTTCTCTTATTTGTCGATTAGTCTTGAATTCTTTCCAACTGATGTTCATGAGTTTTCTAAGACATTTGTTCTCGAATGTATTCAGCTTGTTCTCCATGATTTTGTTATTTTCCAACTCTCACAGCCGTATGTTAACACTGAGATAACATTTGAATTAAACAGACGAAGCTTGGTATGTATATTCAATGATCGTAATTTCCAAATGTTAGATAATCTATTGAAGGCGCTAGCTGCCAAAGCAATTCTACTATGGATTTCTCTTGTTGTGTCACCATCCTGAGTCATTTTACTGCCTAAATAATTGAAACTTTCAACTTTCTGTAGTTTTTCCCCGTTCAAGATGATATCAAAGGTCTCGTTAGAAAAGTTCATAGCTTTAGTTTTAGAGGCATTTATTTGGAAACCAATTTTAACCGAGAGATGACACAAATTATTTATTGCTTCTTGGGATTGTCTTGGTGTTGAACTTAAGAATGCTACATCATCTGCGAAATCCAGGTCCCCCAGGAATTTTCCATTTGTCCATTTTATACCCAATTTTTCATTGTGGGTATAGTTTCTCATAACCCAATCAATAGCTATTCCAAAAAGTAGTGGTGACATAATACAGCCTTGTTTCACCCCTGTTTCTACTGTAAACCATTCTGTATTCCCTTTATTTGTTCTAACACAACATCTTGCATTGTCATATAGCGCTTTGATTATATTCACATATTTTGTTGGAAAACCATAGATTGTAAGTATCTTCCACAATGATGGGCGGTGTAGACTATCAAAGGCTTTTTGAAAATCGACGAAGGTGATAATAAGTGGCGATTGCCTTTCCACTGATTCTTCTATAATTGTTCTTAGTGTGAATATTTGATCAATACATGATCGTTTCGGCCTGAAACCCGCTTGTTCTTCTCTGATCTTTTCGTCAGCATGCAATTTAAGTCTTTCTAACATCATGCAACATAATAATTTTCCAGGTACTGATAATAGAGATATACCACGCCAGTTATTACAGTCTGATAGATCACCTTTCTTCGGTAACTTTACAATAATACTGTCTTTCCATTGTTGTGGTGGTTGTTCTTCTCTCCATACTTCATTTATAATATCTAAAATTCTCAAGAGGTTGTTGTCATTAACTGCTTTAATCATTTCCCCTGAAATTTCGTCAACTCCAGCAGCTTTAAAATTTTTTAATCTTTTAACGGCTTGTTTGATCTCGTCCAGCGTGAATTCATCGCAAGTTATTGGCAAGGTGGTTGTGGATGTTTCATTATTAAAATCAGGTGTTACTGTTGGTGGTGGTCTGTTTAGCACCTCCATGAAGTGCTCAGCCCATCTCTTCATTTGTTCTTTTTCTGTTGGTATTGAATTCCCTAATTTACCTTTAACAGGTGTTTCCATAGCAGTAGGCTGGTGACATAGTTGTTTTGTAATTTGATAAAGGCACCTACTATTACCAGTTCTTGCAGCATTTTCAGCTTCTACGGCCAGTTCATTGATGAAATGTCTTTTATCTCTTCGAGTTTTTGTCTTCACTTCTTTATTTAACAAGTTATAAGTTAGTTTGCAAGATTCAACTGCATTATGTGTACTTGCCGCTAGTAGTTTAAGTTTTGCTGTTTTCCTTTCTTGTATTTTATCCCAAGTATCTTCTCTCATCCATTTTTTCTTTTTATGTACTAGGTATCCGGTGGTCGCTACAGCTGCTTCTGTCATTGCTGTTCTCAGTTGTTCCCATTTAGTATCGATTGTCTTGGTGGTGATATCGTTGTCAATTTTGCCTAAAGCATCGAAATAGTTGTTCATTTTGACATTATATTCCTTCTTTATATCATTTGATTGCAGTCTGTGTACATCTATTCTTCTATTTTTATTCGGTTGGTATAACTTCTTCAGTTTAATTCTCATTTTAGCTATGCAGAGGTTATGATCGCTTCCGATCTCTGCACCTCTGTATGCTCTGACACGAGAATCCTTCCAGTAAAATAATGGGTATCTAAGAATACTTCAGCTGTTGGATAATATTCAACTGTGCCCCCAAATGTAATACACTTGACTTCTTCGCCTGTGTAATCAGATTGGTCCACCAATGACCTCGCACTCCATATGTAGTGCATCCAGTGTCCCTGAACACTGAAACCAGGTGGTTGTTAACAAAACCCCTATCAAACACTAGTGACCCTGTCCCATCATAAGAGGACATGACTGGCAAAGGATGTCCACACAGGAGTTTAGGAACTCCCTGTATCTGAAACAAAGAATTAAATACAGAACAATTAGTACTATTGGATAAGTCCGAACTACATATATTTGCATGAGAAATAACATTGTTATTTTGGACTGTATTACTGTCACTTTCATGGACAACTGCATTGGAACGTTCAGGATTTCTAGAACGTCGAAAGTTATTGTTCTGTTGAGAACTTCCGTTGTTGTAATAATTGTTATTGTTTCTATAAAATGACCTTTGGCCTCTGTTTGAGTAGTAATTATACCCACCTCTGTTCCAATCCCTGTTAGGTCTGAAAGATGATTGATGAGGTATATATCCGTCATCATATGAATAGAAATTCTTTGAAGTTGTTGTGAGCTATTATCAAAATTATATCTCCCTCTGAAAGATTCAGTATTATTATCTCCATTTAATCAAAAATCTCTGTCCATGCTATATGATCTTTGACTGGGTGGATTATACATTGTAGTTCTAGCTGATGCTACTGGCAATGAATCCTTTAAGTTATTCCTACCACGATTTCTTCCAGGATGTGCAATTTTGGACTGTCGTCCCAGATTTTCTACAGCAGCCAACGTTTCAGACTTTCTTTCCTGTAAAAAGGACAAAATGTCACCCCTGACTGAAGACAGCACTTTGTTTCTTAAAATTAAGTCAGCCAGCCCATCAAAAGTTTTATCAATTTTTGACACATCAACCCATCTAGAAAAACAAAGCTTAATTGATGAAACAAATTCAGCAACATTCTTAGCTGAATCAGGCAGCAGTGATTTCAGTTTCAATCTGTAACCATTTTCATCCAGTTAATACGTTTTAAGTAACAAAGCCTTCACAGCATCATAATCATTTCTAGTATGATAATCCATGGTGCAGACTGAAGTAAGAGCCTCACCCACCAACAAACTCATCAACCTGCTAGGCCATGTAGCTCTATCAATCTTAAACTCTTGGCAACATGTCTCATACCTATTTAAGAAGCATGAAATATCGTCGATATTAGAATTAAATTTGGGCAAATTTAGTTTAAAAGTAGAGGCATGGTCTTATTTTCCAGCTCCTCACCTGCCGGATTAGCCTGTTTAAGTTGGACTTTTAATTTTTCCAACTCAAGTTCTGCCATTCTTTGAGCATAGGCTAATTTTTTTTTTCCTCAAGTTCATGTTGTGCCTTTATTTGCGATATTTTCCCCTTTCGGTCGACACATTCGACTTCAGCACGGCAATTTGTTGGGACCGGATTTGCCTTCCAACTTCGGTCACTACTCTCTCAGCCAGACTGCAGTGATGCTGCCTGTTTCCAGGACGACCACTTGGAGGAGGAGTAGGGTCTTGGTAAGCTCTGGTTTGCTGACCCTGACGCAAGAAGTCAAGCTATGTGTCGCTGACTGCATTCATCCAATGAATGAATTCTTAGTTATATCTTTTTCAAGCCCCTCCGTCCGCCCCTTTTTCTATATCTGTATGAGCACTCCTCGCCCCTTGAAGTTCCCAGTTTAAACATTAAATTTTAGGGAACTATAACAGTAACTAAATTATTTCCCCAGGTCACTAGTGCATTGAAATCGCTTGAATGGATTCTGGACAGTGTCAGACAGTAGTCAATAATAGATGTTCGGTTTCCGTGGAATCTCTAAAATTTTACCTTTTATTTTTGTGTCACATAATCTCAACGAAATCCTAAAATTTAATGTTAAAATTTGTTTTCTAAACTGTAGTAATATTAGAGAAAACAAATAAATTTGTGTCTGGATTTAAGGAATTTTCAATAAAATTATCATGAACTCTGAAAATGCTTTTTGTTAGTTATCTTGTGTTTGTTATAATGCAGACCTATGTGTTGAAAGCTTTAGGTACAGTATTAGAGAATGCAAAATTGATGATGGTACAAAGGAAGATAGATCCACGTTTAATTATGGTAAAAGTGGAAAACAGTCGTAAGTTGTATGTCGGTACAAAGGAAAACAGACAAAGGTTTAATGATTGTACAAGGGAAAAGAGTCCGCTGGGAAGACAACATTAGACAATCTTTGAAGAACCGAGGACTAGAATGGAACCAAGCCAGGAGGAAGACAGCCGATAAAATAGTATGTCACTCTCTCTTACAAACCTCTACACCTCACGGTAGAAGAGGAACGCCTAAGTAAGAAAACAGACAAAGTTTAACGATTGTACAATGGAAAATAGACAAAGGTTTACTGATGGTACAAGGGAAACAAACAAAGGTTTAATGACGGTACAAGGGAAAATAGACAAAATTGATACATTGTGTTGTCAATCAGTCTCCTGAATTTCTCGACGTTGCTGGGCTCTTCTATCTTTTCTATCTCTTCCATCCTCCATTGGCTGGAGGTATGTAATCTTGTCCAACTCTTCAATGGGTGTTGGTTTGGTTTTAAGGACTATTTTCATTGCACACGTACAACTCCGTCAGGGCTCCGATAACCTCCCTTAGATCACACAAGGAGGATCTCAGCACAGCTCACGAACAGGAGTCACACATTATATATATAAATATATGTCTTTCTGGTGAGTAGATTTCTTTTTTTTTTATCCATCGCAAGGGCCGTATGGCGCACTCTTTATGATATCGAGCTGCTGAAGGATTTTTAACGTGCGCAGCTTGCACATGGGATCTTCTATTTTTTTCGCCTTTATCTGAGATGGCTAGGCATCCAGTCTTACAACCCAGGAGATGGCCAGGCATCCAGTCTTACAACCCAGGAGATGTTGGGGGAATATTACATCATTAGGAACCAATGGTTCTTAAAACAATTCCATCAATTATAGTCGCTGTGCAAGAAGTGAACATAGTACGTTTAGAATTGAGGCGGAAGTCTTACATCTGAGCCACTTTGACTCCAGTAAAAGGGGGGAAAATAGTTAATTATTAACTAGTAAAAGGGAAACAGAGTAAAAAGTGAATGATGGTAGAAGGGGGAAAAGAATCAAAAGCAGACGATATGACTAGGGGGAAATAACCAATAACAAATGATGAAACAGAGGGAAAATAATTCACAACAAATGAGGGTACAATGAAGAAACGTTTGAAAAGTGAATGATGGATGACATAAGATGACAGGAGTCACAAATTAAATGGTTAATCGTTACTTTATAGTTCCAGAAGGAGCATGGGCCTTCAAGAAATCAATACCCTGTCCTTTTGCCCCGTCATATTCGCTCATGGTCTTACATTATCATCTTTATCCCTTTTAACTCTACAGTATCTCTAATTCTCTTCTCCATTTATTGTTTGTTGTTGTTGTTTCATTCTGTCTTTCTTACCATGGAGTCTCCAGAATAAAAACTGTCTTATAAAGCTGTGTACATATTTCCTCAGTATTCAGTTCTATCAGTTGTCAGCGTCGTCTAAGAATACTTGTTCATATTAGCCGACCTATATTTGTATCTTTATTTTATTTTATTTAGCTTGTTAGCTTGAAGTTTCTATAAGTTTATATCGCTACTGTCCTTGCGAAAACGTGCAGATACCACTTCAGGCATTAGGCCAAAGGGCGAGAGCACAAGCGCCGCTGGGCCAATAACAACAACAAAAAGGTTCTCAACATATTCATTCAGTGTATTCTCTATCCAACGCCATTGTGATACCAGGGCAACAAAAGTTAACAAAGAATAATAACTCTGTAATCTACTTCCCAAGTCGTAGGAGCTGATTCCAGTTAACTATATTTTGTTTGTTTGTTTCCATCCCCAAAGATTTGAGTTTTCACTCTATACATGTTTGTAATTTGGTGAGTTCTAGGGTTTTCTTGCAAACACAGAGGGCTGCCCCAACTCAGCAGGCTCAACATTGGTAAAACATACCACACCTTTTAATTTTCGTGTGATGCAATACCTCCAGTTGGATGTTCTCTCGTCTAGATGGTTTCAAGCTTAAATATAGGGCCGGCTACTCCAGCCGATGGTCAAGAAAATATGGGCCTAACGCCATTTTCTCAATTTACTTCAATGGGCGTGTAACGGGATCCTTTACGCTGAAGACTTTCATAAATTATTGCCCGTTTAGAACAGAAGGCTTGAAATCATGCGACAATGTCAACAATTTGGAGCTGATGACAGGAACCAGACAAGTGCCAATGGAACAAGAGTTGAGAAGAAGACGTTGGCGATGGATAAGACATACATTGAGAAAACCTGTTGATAGCATTGCAAGCATTTTAAACAAATAAAGAGGGGGACACCCGAAGCCTGTAAACAGTAAACAAATAAATATTACAAACACAAAGGTATGTTTCAGGCACTCGTGGGAAATAAAAAAAGTAGACAACAGAAAAACGACAGAAGTGTTAGCCTCGTCCCAGAATCGAACCCAGGGTCATCCGAACGGCAACACCGCCTAGCTACGGATGCGAACCACACTATTCTTCCTGCCAACTAGGCAGCACAAAAATATTGCTTTGTGGACAGGAGTTATTAGCGCGATTTTCCATATGCAACACCGGATGTGTAACTAAGGCGATCCAGCCTAATTAATGACGCCGTCACTTCAGCGGTCCCCCTATTTTAAATATAGGTCAGATTATACAAGACAAAGACCTTAATATTGTGTATAGTAAATGATAGAAGATTGAGAACAGTTAGCATTACAAGATAGTCCTTGTTCTGGAATCCCCGTAGTAAGACAGGCAGAGGTAGACCAACAAGAAAATAAAACATGGAGAAGAAAACTGGAGACATCATTCAAAATGATGAGGAAGACTTGGATAGCCCTTGAGCGGATGGCACGTGACAGGAAGTGTTTTTTGACGGCTTATGCTTGTAGAGTCGCTTTTCTTGGATGGACCCGCTGACCAGAGGATGTCGCTGGTGTCGAAATGTCAACGGTCCAACAATGGGCGATCCTACTTAGATTTTGATAATAAAACGCGAATGTCTCTTTACTGGAACGTGAATCTTGGACTGCAACGATAATCGGGCACATAAACTAGTGCCAATACTGACATGGACGAACTCCTCATGTCTACTTGTAATAACATTTTTATTTGGACGAAAATACGTTGACGAGTAAAGACAGGAAAAAAACAGTACTTGCATCAATGGTTTCACAGTTCAATAGTACATGGTTTATATGTAGAGATACATTACTTGCAGTATCAAAGTTCATTCAATGATCTAATGGTTTGACCTTGCGCAAAGCGTTACAACCTCTAAGGTCAACCGTACAATGAATCTCAGGACGCATATCTCGATCCTGTCCTATAACATTGTCCTGGTACATATCTAGCCTGGTACCTTTAAACATAACTGATTCCTGCATACGCTATGTATGAACATGAAAACAAGAGGTAGAGCACGATACTTGGTTCACCTCTATATGTCGCCGTGTCGAGTCCGACGGCTTTCCAAATAATTCAATATCAATTAGCCGAACTGGCGGAGCATTACAATACTTGAAAATATTAGAATACTGTCAGTGCCGTATCAATGTTGATCCATTATAACCCTTTGACGAGAAGGGACTAGCTAGATGCCAACGCCGGATACAGTCACTGGAAATCATAACAATTATATTCAATTACAACAATGACGGGCTCTGACTTACGTAGGGAGTAAGCCGACAATGGCTTCTATTCAGAAGTCATGTCCCCGAAATATACCTGCCCCAAATGATGGGTACACAATAACAAATCAACAGACTCCATGTCTGGATATGAGATGCGGCTTGCTTCATTTACGATACGACGTCATCTGGCTTGTTTGGATACAAGCGCGCACGAATTCACATACACCAAATTGTGCATATACGTGTGTGACAGATGACATTTATAAAAACTAACATCAACATAAGTTGGTGCGTACTCACTTAACAGAAGTAGAACCTGATGACTACCCGTGAGTGTTAAGGATACAAAAAGGAGGCATCAATGCTCCTTTGAGGAACAAAAGGTATTGATTGATTGATTAACATTATGGCACGAGAAGAGATCAGAAACACAGCTGGTGATGACGAACAAGAACCGAGATCTATGATGGAACATTAGCGCCAACGCTTCGAGACTTGAATATCTGATGACATATCCTTGCTGAAGCTCTCATCAGCTGGCGGGCATGTCTACCTCTCAGGTTTTGGTTCCAATCCTCTGTTCATCTTTTGTTATAAAGTAAAAATGTAAAGGTATGCCTATGTCTTCCCAAAAACAAAAGCTGAGTATAGTACACATTTACAGCTGGGTAGGCTGGAGCATGACGCTTCCACGTTTCTAATCTTGAACCTGTTAACTCTTTCCGTCCACAGTGACGCACCACGCGCCAGATAGGACTTCCGTTTGGACCAATGACGCGTGGCACGCCAATGCGATATATGTCGAGTTTGAACGAAAAGTTATAAATACCTAGCAACTAGCTGGTTTTTAAATCATTTCATTACATCTAGGACATGTTTATGGACGTTTGTGAGCGAAAAACAAATTTGTGAAGCTAAAATTGTGTGTTTTATATCCATTTCTATTCCTTTGTTTACATACAAAATGGATCGAGAATCTTCAGACCAATGACATATGTCGAGTTTGAACGAAAAGTTATAAATACCTAGCAACTAGCTGGTTTTTAAATCATTTCATTACATCTAGGACATGTTTATAGACGTTTGTGAGCGAAAAACAAATTTGTGCAGCTAAAATTGTGTGTTTTATATCCATTTCTATTTCTTTGTTTACATACAAAATGGATCGAGAATCTTCTTCTAAACACCTGCTTTCGGCTGAGCAAGCACGACGCTAATTTCTCAGAGGACAGAAGATAACTCGAGCGACACGGATTTTTAGAAGTTAGGTTTAGTAATTCCAATGAAGACATTGTAAAGACTTTGTGTCAGAATATTCATGAAAGTGATCATTCTGAGGGCGATGTCGATCAGCTGATTGAACATGCATCAGGTAGGCTGGTATAAAAAGAGCAAAACTTTCAGTCACTAAAGGAGAAGGATAAAGAGGCAAAAACACCATTGTGACCAAAAGTAAAGCTATGAGAACTGCCACAAGTCTAGAGGCAGGTGCATCCTCACAAGATGTCCCAGAGTGGTTAGAAATTGCTGAGGGGATGACACAAAATGCATTTCGATTTTGTCCAAAGAGAACACCAGGTGTGACTGAGGGGTTTGACCTGTCAACCCCATTGAAATGTTTCAGTGTTTTGTTTACAGATGAGGTTCAAGATTTCATGTTCCAGTGCATCAATGATTATACCAGACTCAAATCTATTCAAAATAACCCTGCGAAACAATATTCATTGTATTCTCGGTGGACCAAAGTCACACGCCATGAACTTGATAAGTTTATTGCTGTCCTAATAAATATTGGGATTTAGAAAAGACCATGCATTCGCAACTACTGGTCTACATCTGCAGAATTTTATACTCCTTGGTTTCTTCAAATGTTTTCAAGAAGTAGATTTGAAGCATTATATCATACAATGCTTCATGCCTCTGATGAAAATTCACAAGGAAAAGAAAAGATTTTATGAACATGTTGTTGCAAAAATTTCAGAGTGCCTTTTATCCATTCCAAAATCTCAGTTTGAATGAAGTGGTAATAGGGTATAAAGGCAGATGGCAATATAAGCAGTATAATCCAAGGTTTTCCTTGTATCTTCTCAGGCCAAAGTGGAAGCACATTGTCAAACCAAAAATGATAGAATATAGTTGGTGTAAATAATATTAGTCATAGTTGTTTGGTATTTACAGAAATTTGTGGTGTAGGAAAAAAATCATATAAATTATATATTTGAAGTGATTGTGGTAAAATGTGTTGTGTTTCAAAATGGATGTGCACTGATATTCTGAGATTTTTCTGCTATGGATTAAACTGGAGCTGACATATGTGAGTACAGTTTATTTATCTTTTTTCCAGTTATTTTTGATTAGGTCTACACTTCACATAACATGACAGACTCTTTCCCTACATCAAATAATTATCTACAGCATTTCACAAGATTCTTCAGTCAATTTCCCACATGTTGATGTATAACATCAACACCTAGTTAAATAAAATGTGTATCTACTGCTTGTTTTTTAAATATAACCTGAAGAGAAAAATTGCACATATTTTGAGCGGTTGTTTTTACAAACATATGTGGTTCTGAGAAAAAAAATCATAAAAATTACATCTATGAAGTGATAGTGATAAAAGTTTCTAGATATGTTTCAAACTAAATGTGCACTGATATTCTTAATATTTTATTGCCATATATTAATTGGGAGCTGAAATATTTAAGTTTAAGTATGCAATTTTATTTTATTTTTTAAACATTTTTAAAATAAAGTCTACAATTCACAAGACATAGCACACCTATTCATATCAATTAATTATATGAATCAATTCATAAGATTCTCCAGTCAATTTCACACATTTAAATGTATAACATCAACACCTAGTTAAATAATATGTGTATCTACTGCCTGTTTTTTTAATATAACCTGAAGAGAGAAATTGCACACATTTTGAGCGGTTGTTTTTACAAACATATGTGGTTCTGAGAAAAAAAATCATAAAAATTACATCTATGAAGTGATAGTGATAAAAGTTTCTAGATATGTTTCAAACTAAATGTGCACTGATATTCTTAATATTTTATTGCCATACATTTATTGGGAGCTGAAATATTTAAATTTAAGTATACAATTTTATTTTATTTTTTAAACATTTTTAAAATCAAGTCTACAATTCACAAGACATAACACACATCTATTCATATCAATTAATTATATGAATCAATTCATAAGATTCTCCAGTCAATTTCACACATTTAAATGTATAACATAAACACCTAGTTAAATAATATATGTATCTACTGCCTGTTTTTATAATATAACCTGAAGAGAGAAATTGCACACATTTTGAGCGGTTGTTTTTACAAACGTATGTGGTTCTGAGAAAAAAATCATAAAAATTACATCTATGAAGTGATAGTGATAAAAGTTTCTAGATATGTTTCAAACTAAATGTGCACTGATATTCTTAATATTTTATTGCCATACATTAATTGGGAGCTGAAATATTTAAATTTAAGTATACAATTTTATTTTATTTTTTAAACATTTTAAAAATCAAGTCTACACTTCACAAGACATAACAAACACCTATTCATATCAATTAATTATATGAATCAATTCATAAGATTCTCCAGTCAATTTCATGCTAAAACTTTCAGCAGCTGGTGCGTTTGTTTGTACGTGTCAGGCTTTGGTTCGAATCCTTTTTTCCATTCTTGTGTTATAAAGGTAAAAGATCCCGTTACACGACCATTGAGGCATACTGGGAATATGGTGTTAAGTTTATCTTTTCTCGACCATCGGCACAATAGGGGTGATGTGGTCAGAATCACGCCGGCCGCCTTAACCTTCCCAGAGTGGCTATGTGTCACAACGCTATTTTGTGGTTCCTTGCTTGTTAGTGACAAGGCAAGCCGGTCGGAAGCCGACGGAAATGGCCGAACGACCCCGTCATGCGACCATCGGAAATTTGGGCGCCAATGGTTTGAGCACGAAAGATTCATTAGTGATTGGACGATTTTCGATGCCAGCTTGATGCTGTCCATATTTCATTTAATATCTTGGTACGGTGCCCGCCAGATTAGTCTTATGTTGGTGATATTTGTTCTAGGGAAGTGATTATTTGCTCAAAGATGATTTTTGTGTAAGCTGCGAATTGGTTGTACGTACATTTGATAGTCGTTAGGTCGTTAGTACCATGTTGGTTTGCCGCTGCATTGATCGGAGTTCACCGTTGAAGTTAGGTAGCTATAATGTCTGGTCTTGCATATTGATATTATTTGTTCTTTCCCTGTAGCGGCATTTATATCTGTATTTGCATTTCATTAGACCGTGTGTGGCCTAGTTATGTTCTTGCTAGAAAAAGGGATGTTAGCTGTTTAGAAGCGTTCGTTCCTTATGTCACCATTTATTGTATGGTCATACCACAGAGGACACGAGCCAGATAACGTGCCGTAGTTAAATCTGTACAACAGTGGTAATGCTCTAGTGTTGAGGAGTTAACCAGCTAGCACCTTCCCCCACTATAGTTAAATAGTGGCTTGTGATATCTAGGTAGCTCTGTCCGATTTGTTTTGGGCCCAGAGGCCTTGGGACCATTTTATGTATAAGTTTTGTATCGGCTCAATTTGGTACATTTTGTTTACGATTCTCTTTCAGACGATAGGTTTGGCTAGAATGGTCAGCACAGTAGGGTAGAAATTGTGAAGCAGTGTTGTTAGACATACTACAAGGTAGACTTCGCAGGTGGCGGCTATAAAGCTTGTGCTCGCGGCGGAGCAGGTGACTTTGGCTGTTGCAAAGTTGGGTAGTTTAGGTTTGGTGTTACTCCTTTTTAGCGCTAGTAATCGTGTGCCTGACTGTGCGTGTCGGCAAAGGTTACCATCATAGTAGTTTGCTGTTGTTTTCCTTTTGTAAAACTTTGTTACGATGGCTTCAGCAACGTACAGGTGTATGTAGGTACGTGGCTTGTAGAAAAGACTGGCGCAGGCGGGCTACAGTGTTCGCAAGGCAACTACTGTCGTGTGCAGACTGCCTGTTGAATAAACATACCTGAGGACGAGTGCGGCTCACCTGGCAAATATGAAGGAGTATGCCAGTGCAACCTGCGCTTGATAGTACCTGATGGAACCCTGTTGACTTGTCGACCTTTGAGACGTGACGTAACCTACCTGCAGTACTTGTTTTCGTCATCTACTGCAATGTTTACGTGCTGAGACAGTACGTTACTGTTACGTCTGGAGAAAAAATAGAGGATCATGCAGAATACGCGAATGATTGCAGGTTTTCATACAGGACATTATGGTAAGCATATACAACAAATGCCGGCAGGTAAACAGGTCCACGGGAAAAACATGGTTGACATTTATTGTACGTTCATCACAAGAAGACATCATCAAGATATATACATGGCAGAAAAAACATGTAAATGCTATAACCAGTTACGTCAGTCAATAACGAACCTCAATCAATAGGCCTTCTTCATCTCCACAGTTAATAGAAGAGTAAATATACAAGTATATAGAGATATCCATAAATCTTTTATCAATCCTGGCCGTGTACTAGTAGGTATGGCTATTTTCCCGGTGGCGGAAAAACTGAAGATGGTGACCTAAACTCAGTTGCCTCTATATTTTTGAGACACTACTTACAAAAATTTCAAGAGGGGTTGTGCAAGACTTCTCAATAAGTTTGCTTCCCCATCTGAAACCTTCTTAACAAGGTGGTGGCCTTCGAAAAAATCCATTATATGCCCCAGTTAGAAAACCATACTCTCCATAAAAATCCTGGAGCTTAGAAAAATCACGTCCACCTTAAACCAGTGAACGAACTCGGAAGGCCAAATAATTAACAATTCGAACCTACGACATGTGACGAACTACGTGGTAACTAAAATGTATGAGACATCCAAAAATAATAAATAAAAAAGTTCAAAAATGCATGAATAATAAACAAAAATAAAAAATAGAAGGTTGTATCTCCAACTATCAAAAATCCTAAAACTATGCTCAAACACAATTTACACATGGCTTCAATCAAATAAGATATTAAGCAATGCGAGATGACATTAATTCAGCTAAAGTACATGACTTTCTCACAGAATGACAAAAGAATGAGTACAAGAACGCAAGTATAAACAATTAACACAATTATCCCATTACTTAACTATTCTGTTTTAAGTACCTTTTGTACGTTGTGGCAAGACAAGTAATCTCCAAAACAACCTTGCGATAATTTAATTATACTCCAAACTATCCGTGCAAGGACTAGATTTCTAACGTTAATTTAGCCGTCTTAATTAAAGCGAACCTGTATTCTAGAATAATAACATGATGTCGAAGTTGGAAATTGTTCGTGTCTGCAAGTAGTATAACACTGTTCAATGTACCACTAGCTATGGTGAATATTGATTATCTAAAAGTCATTTATATCACAAATGTCAATATGAATGGTTTGGATTCCAACTTAGTGTTCATTGTATTCATCGCCCCTGTGATAGTGACTTCTAGTGGATGAACATCACGACTTCACACATGCATAGTATACAGTCAATTAACTAAGTCAGTATGAATCCTCAGGTTCGAGCTGTGGACATCTCGATAAAGCATCGGCGACGACATTTGATGAGCCTGGTACTGCCTCTATTTCTTATTTAAACAATTGGAACAGAATGGCGAAGAGGGTTAGCTTCAGGTTCTTGTGATTTGCCTTCTTCAATGAGGTAAGGGACTTCTGATCTGTCTGGATAATAAACGGGGCGCCAACAAATAACGCTCCAGTTTGACTACCGCCTAGATAACAGCCAGCAGCTCCTTCTCTATCACCGGGTACTTCCTTTCTGCATCAGTGAGCTTTCTGGATATACAGAGGGTTGTGTGCAATCTTCCCTCGAACTCTTGCATCATTGGTGCGACGATACCTTTCGAACTAGCATCTGTGCGGAGATAATAAGTCAGATTTGTATCTGGTAACCTCAAAATGTGGTGTTATAAAATAGATTCTGTATTTAATCTAACGCGTCCTGGCACTCTGGTGTCCAGTGCACGTGGTTAGGCAAACCTTTTTTTTTAAAAGGCAGAGAGGTCTGTAGTGGAGGAAGACAAGTCGGGTATAAATCTGCTGTAGTACTGAATTTAGCCGAGAAGACTACGAACTTGCTTCTTAGTAGTAGGCACAGACAATTTTAGAATTTTGGAAACATTCTGTGGCACGGACTGAAGTCAACCGTGACTCCCCTTATGTCCCAAGATTAAAATGTCCTCAAAGGCAGTAAAGATCTTAGTAGGCTTGGCTGTTAGGTGATGGAGACGTAAAGTGTCGAGAAGAGAATGTAAACCTAAGAAGTGTTCCTCCCAAGTGGAACTGAAAAGACAAATGTCATCTATGTAGGTGATTATTTCGGACCGATGAGTGAGAATTTTTTTCATCATACGGACAAACGTAGCAGGATCGTTTATAAGTCCGAAAGGCATCACATTCCACTGATATAGACCCCGTTGTGTAGCAAAGGCAGTGAGTGGTTTAGCTCTGTCATTAAAGGAAACTTGCTTTTATCCCTTGGTAAGGTCAATTTTAGTAAAGAAAAGAGCTTTGGCAAGACGAGATAAAAGATTTTCAAGCAGAGGTAGAGGTTCAGCATCGAAGACTGTGATATTATTCAGTTTCCGATAATCTACACACAATCTAAAATTATTGTCTTTATTAAGAACTATGACCATAGGGGATGAATAAGGGGCGTTGGAAGGTTCTATAATTCCTAAATGAAGCATTTGTTCCAATTCTTCTTCAACTTGGTGCTGGTAGTGAATAGGAAAAGGATATGGGGCGTAGACGAACTGGTCGATCATCTGTAAGGATGATGTCATCTGTAAGGATGATGTACGACATGGAATGTCTGTGAGGACATCTGGAAAAGAATCTAGAAGACTAGAGACTTGGACATGTTGTTCAGAAGACAAAGCTTGACAAATAACGACATCCTTCAATGTCTCAGTCGATTGAAGAAGAAAAGCAGGTAAGTTCATAGTAACATCCGGAAAAGAAGATTATTCCTCCTGAATTACTGGTAGCGCAGAGTATTAAGTAGCAGGCTTGGGGTGATCATTACCTGCATGAAAGATGGCTTGTAGATGTTCCGGTCTAATGTGGAATTCTTTAAGCATGTTTATATGAAAGCTTTTCCTTTTCCTATTTATATCTAAGAACGTAGTCAACATCAGAAATGCGTGACACGACTTTGCATGGACCATTCTAAGCAATTAAAAATGTATTTTCTTTCCTTGGAAGTAACACCAAAGCTTCCTCGCCAGGTAATAGTTGACGTAATCGTCTATTACAATTTTGGCGTGATCTTGCTTTAGCAGCCTCGGAAGAAGCTGTAGCCAGTTGGCAGGCATCTATAATGTTGTTCCGGAAGTTAGCGATGTATTCATACGATGACTGGGTGTCCTAAGTCATCTCTGAGTCTATGAGAAGGTCCTTAAAAAGTGACACGGAAACTCGAGGCTGAGCTCCAAACACAAGCTTAAAAGGCGAGAAACAGGTCTGTTCACTCGCTACCTCACTGTATGCGAACAGCACGGCGGGTAAATCCCTGTCCCAATCTTGAGGATATTTCACCAATAACTGCTTTAACGTCCGATTTAAACGTTCTACCATGCCATCGCTTATCTCATGGTAAACACTAATGGGAGGCCTGTCGATATTGAGGCGTTTCGTAACATAGGTCATAGTGTCAAATACAAATTGGGTACATCGCTCAGAAAGAAGTTTGCGAGGAAAACCAAGTCTAGAAAAAAAATCAACAAAAGGGAATCACCGACGTCATTAGTGGTGATGTTCTTAAGACGTATGGCCTCGTGCGATCGATTGCAAATGTCAGTACATGTGAGCACATGCATGAGTCCTCTAGCGGACATTACAGGTAAAGGACCGATAATATCAACTGCCATTTTCTCAAAGTGGCCTACAAGTATATCACATGCCTATATCGGGGCCATATGATAGGCTCCTCTTGGTTTCACCTCTTGACAAATAATGCAAGAGCGACAATATGTGGAGGCGTTTCTGGAAATTCTCGGCCAAATGAAAGACGGCAAAATCCTGGAACGCGTCCTAGAGTAGCCCATATGGCCAGCATAGCAAAAATCGTGTGCAAGTTGTAGAATGTACTTACTAAGTGTGTGGAACCATCACCTGACCAAAGATGAATGTTTAAAATTCCTAACCAAGACTTAATTTTTAAGTGTGTACCAATGTTTGGGTGACAAACTACCATCAACATCATCATTATCTCTGACTAATCTAAAGAATTTCTTCAAAGAGTTATCTTCTCTTTTAAATTTGATAAAGGACAGTTTGTCTATATCAGAATGCACGTGAAAATCGTCCTGAGTTCCTGGATCGGTATCATCATTTTCCTTTAGTGCCTTGGCCTGGGTATGTGTAGTAACTGCAGCGGCAGTTGATAAATTTTAAAATTCCCACTGATCAATTTCCTCGGGTGAACAGACATTGCTGCCATGTATCCGGTCAAGTGTGACATCCGCCATTGGGCTCCTTAACAAGCACACTTTAACCTTGACTGTAAACAATTGTGAGTGAATATCCACCACGCCACGGTAGTGGGATAAAATTCAAGCGTCCCGCAAAAAAGGTACACATTTAACAAAGTCACCCATTGCATGAGACGGAAGTACTTATGACGGTCTCAATCCGACAGTCGCGCAACCAGAATCACGGAGTACCGTAACCTGAGTGCTATTCAATAAGTCTCTATGAAGCTGAAGTGCATCTGTGCCATCATGTGCTGATAAAGCAGTAAATTCTGGTAGTGGATGACAACATTTTAACAAGGAAGTCCCATTAGGCTGAAAAATAGTTTGGCAATCTGGACACTGTGAAGCAGTTTCAAAGTGAAACCACAACAAGAAGCTGAATGATTTAAAACATTGTTGTCCTGCGCGCTCTCAGATGTAGCAGCAGAGTGTGCTCAGCTGGCATGGTAGTTCGAATATGCAGTATTTATAGAACGTGATCTATGTCTCTGATCGAAGAAAAAGTTATTTTGGCTCCTGTCGTTAATTCTTTGTTTTCTATTGTTGTTTCCCTGATTTCTATAATCTTGTGACCTATTCCGATGTGAAAAATTTTTATTATGTGGTCCCAAGTTATTCTAATTCTTATTATAGTTGGCAAAATTATAATTCCTTTTCTCTCCTGAGATTTGTTGCTGGAAATTACCTCTGTTTTGGGGTGACTGGTTCCTATATGGTTGTCTACATCTGTATGGTCGTGAGTTATATAATTTGCTTGATTTGAAATTCCCATCAAAACTGTAGGATCTTTGTCTATAATTGTTATGGTTCCAAGTTGTAGCTGCGGCAACAGGTAAAGCCTCCTTAATGGTGGTGTTACTGACACAAACTCCAGGATGTGCAGTACTATATTGCCTACAAAATTCCTCCGTTGAACTCAAACTCGAAGGCTTCCTTTCCTGTAGATATTTTCGCAGTTGTCTGCTTACAGCAGACAAGACCTTGTCTCGCAATAATATGTCCTTAAGGCCCTGATAATTCTCCTCAATGCCAGAAAGTTGTATCCATCTATTAAGGAGGTCCACTACTATGAAAACTGGATTTTACGTACAAAATATAGATTTTTTACTTTTGAGCTTATTTTATTAAATAATCATCGAGGAATCGATTGATCAAGGTTTTATAACATAAAAAATGCATTTGATGTATCAAAAAGCATATTGTCGGCACCACCCCCATGCTATGATTTTCAAATTTGTGCCGAAAATGCACGATTTCTCACTAAAACTATCAAACAGAGGAGTCTCAAATTTGGCATGCATGTAGTACACATCTATATCTTTAAAAAAACACATCTGCATTTTTGATATTTTGGTAATTTTCTTTTATAAATTTTTTAAAAATATTTAAAAAAATATTTTTTCACACAAATATAGTTTTTTTTTAAATCATTAAAAATATAATTTAAAACTTATAAAAATAATCATGAGTAGTACACATCTATATCTTTAAAGTAACACATCTGCATTTTTGATATTTTGGTAATTTTCTTTTATAAATAAAAAAAAAATATATAAAAAAATATTTTTTCATACAAATATAGTTTTTTTTTTTTTAAATCATTAAAAATAGAATTTTAAACTTATTAAAATAATCATGAGTAAAATTGTTTTAATTTTCAGTCACAACATGTGGGTGCAATTTGATAAAGTTTGGTCAATGGGAACAAGATTTTTGTTCTTGAAAATTGGTGAAAAACCCAATATAGCGGTTGTTTTTTTTTTTTGGTTACCAGGGTAGAAGGAAAGAAGAAAAATTAGGCAAGACAAAGGCGAGAGGAGAAGCTGCAGGAAGCTGAAGGAGGGGCAGCATATAGTGCTGGACAATTTTAAACACATTCAGCCCCCCAGAATGGAGTATATTGGAAAAGACAAGTCACTCGATGACTAAAATGCATTTTTCTCAAAACTAACATTTTATTAACAAAAAATGTTTTTTTTTTACAAACTATCCAATAGATCAGTCTGAAATTTGGCATGCATATAGGACACATATATACCTTTAAATTGACAGGGGCTTTGTTTGATATTTTGGTAATTTGCTTTGATATATTTTTTAAAATATATTTTTTTCATTGTTTTTCATACAAATATAGTGTATTTTTTAAAAAAAACTCATTAAAAATAGAATTTTTATCTTATCAAAAAAAGCCCTAGACAAATTGTTTTAATTGTCAGTCACAACATGTGTATGCAATTTGATAAAGTTTGGTCAATGGTAAACATAAGATTTTTGCTCTTGAAAATTGGTGTAAAACCCAATATGGCGGTTGTTTTTTTTAGTTACCATGTAGAAGGAAAGAAGAAAAATTAGGCAAGATAAAGGCAAGAGGAGCAGCTGCAGGAAGCTGAAGGAGGTGCAGCATATAGTGCTGGACAATTTTAAACACATTCAGCCCCCCAGAATGGAGTATATTGGACAAGACAAGTCATTCGGTGACTAAAATGCATTTTTTCTCAAAACTAACATTTTATTAACAAAAAATGTTATTTTTTACAAACTATCTAATAGATCAGTCTGAAATTTGGCATGCATGTAGGACACATATATACCTTTAAAATGACAGGGGCTATTTTTGATATTTTGGTAATTTGCTTTGATATATTTTTTTAATATTTTTTTTTCATTGTTTTTCATACAAATATAGTGTATTTTTTTAAAAAAATCATTAAAAATAGAATTTTTAACTTATAAAAAAAAGCCCCTGATAAATTGTTTTAATTGTCAGTCACAACATGTTGTGCAATTTGATAAAGTTTGGACTATGGGAAACATAAGTTTTTAGCTCCCGAAAAGTGGTGAAAATCCAATATGGCGGATTTTTTTTTTGGTTACCATTTTGTGAAAATCCAATATGGCGGATTTTTTTTTTGGTTACCATGGTAACCACATGTTTTTTAACAAAATAAACTGTAGAATTTGGTTCATGGACATACACTGTGTCTATTGAGCACATAAAAAGTTTGAAAATGTTATTAGAACAAAAGTTAGTTTTCACTGTAGGGAAACCCCTTAAATGTTAGTCAAGTTGCAGCTATAAAATGTGTAAATTCTTTACCAGTTTCAGGAATCATATGTTTGAACGTCATACGATAACCTTCAGCGTTTAACTGATGAAGTTTTAATAATAAAGTTCTAGCAGCATCATAATTGTGTCTATTTGGCCCGTCCAATTGGCACAGAGCTGTTAAAGATTCACCAGTCATGAAATCCATCAATCTTGTGCAGCAATGAGACCTATCAAGATTATTATCTTCACAAACATTTTCAAAATGTCGTAAAAAGGACGAAATATCGTCTGTATTTGGCATAAACACAGGCAAACGAAATCTAGCAGAACCGCTATTATGGTTGTTAAAGGAACCTTTAAGTTCAGAGCCATCTTTTTGTCTACTCTGATGTTGCCCTCTTTATTCTTCAATTCGTAAAGTCGCCATTTTTTCTTAATTTGCAATTTTTTTTTCTTCTAAATCTTTTTCATGTGCAAGCTTTGCTGCTACAGCAACTTGTTGCAACTTTGTCTCCTCTAATTGTCTTTCCAACATGTTTTCTTCTAATTGCTATTCTGCATTCCTTTTGATCTCTTCCACAAGAAGCTCTGCTTTTCTGAGCTCTCACTCCTCAGCCAGTGCATCTCTTTTTCTCGTATCCTCTAGAGCGTCTTGATTCTCTTTAGAACTGAACTCCGCTTTGGCAAAGTCCATTAATTCCATAGCCTTTTAACCATAATAAGAAATTCCTGATACGTTATTATTTACTTCTTCAGTATCTTAATATCTTATATTATGTAATAAGTGTATCTCACATAGTCCGTCTATATCAAGCCACTGGCATTGTGCTTTGCAATACTATCAATGCAAATGGATTCTTAATATTACTAATCAATAACAAAATAGTATAGCATGACAGACCAACAGTAGTATGAAACGAGGGAAAAGAGAAAGAGAAAAAAAAATAATAATAATGCACGATCAAAACAAAAAACTGGAATTCGACAAGTACAGGTAACTAAGACAATGTAATATTTGCAGTGAGTGAACGACAAAGAATACGATTGGATAACTAAAGAAAATCCAATAAATCACAAGATTTACTGTTAAGAAAACAGGACAGGACCCGTAACAATATATATAAATGTAAACAAGTGATAGAAGGAAAGACTAGCATTACGAACAGAATGGTTGTCAACTAAGGAGAAGAAAGAAAGAAACCAACACACAACAAGAACTGACAAATAGAATAACGGCGCCGCACACCTAAACAAATTAGGTCACACCAAACAGGCAGTGAACCAAAACATCGGCGAGTAAACTCGGACCGGAATTTCACCGCTTGAGACATGTAACCAAAACCTACAGAAACATCTGCTGTGCGGTCATTTTACAACAGATCTGTATAAAGACATAGAAACCAAGAAAACGAATAACACAGGTATCAAAAAGCTTACACCGCGGCAGAGGTACACGAGTGTAATAAACAGGCACTTATCTTATTTCAATCCGACCAGATGCAAGTCCGAAAAAAGGCGTCAACACTGGAACAACACTGTCCGTAAATAACAGTGAAGCACGGATGAAAATGTAAACAAGTGTAACCGCGGCTGGTCACGGTTGATATCACTTATAATACTAGGTGGCAGATGGCAGGTCTAGTGATATGATTTAAGTTTACAACTTCTCTTGTTATCTTCTTTCTTTTATCTTCCAAAATATTTAGTTGATATCATTACTGGCCATCTCCGCGAGAGGTGTAAATTCCTGGATGATACTCTAATCCTTTTCTTGTATACTTCAGGTTCGGTCAGTTCCTTCTTTGATGTTAATAGTGACTTCGTATAGTGGTAGTTTAAATGTACATGGGATACGATCAGCAACTCATAAAGATGGAATCAAATTCACTCTGATCCTTCAAAAACATTTAATAACTTAATAAAACAACAAGTATAATGGGTCATTCAAATGATAGAGTTCTCATAGAAGCCTATACTGGGTCTTTGGTACTTCAGGTTAACTCATACATGAATTCTATGTCTCGTAAACTTCCGTATTCCTCTTTAACTTATTCTTTTCTCCTGGAGACTTCCTTGGTCTTCCCAAAACCTGCTCCTCTTTCCTCATATACCAATGCTCTTTATTAGCTTTCCATACTTTATTTGTTGCTTAAATATCTTAGTCGACGAACTGGTCAGACAGGTCTCTATAACTGCTTCTAGCAACAACATTCATCTCATGCATAAATAATTGTATGTATACCCTTCTGATACTTAAAGTGAGAGAGCATATTTGAAGTTCTATAAAAGTCGATATTCACTTTTTCTTGAAAATCATATGCAATTCTGGATACTTCAAACCTTGTTCAACATGGCCCCTCTATAATATCTCTAGTTTCCTTCAAATGTTTACAGCCTTTTGATACTTTACAGATAGTCGTTATATGCTCATAACCATCCGTTTTCTTGGTACATAGTCGTAAAGTACTCATACTGAAGTGACAAATCGTGCTTCTGCACAACTCTCATGGAAACAAATTCTACTCTGTGCAAAAATATAATCATAGTTCAATACTTACAAAAAACAGCTTAAGCGCTGATCTCCTTTCAGAAATACACCTTAACTGTGAACCACAGAATCAAATACTATCTCCCGATAGAATAACACTGGCTAGTGATGGCGGGACATCTAAATATATTCACATAAACCCTATCTGTAAAACCACAGAAGGTTCATCTTGTCCGCACAGCGATCACACCTTCTTCCTGAAGCACAACTCAGGACTCACTGTCATCTAATGACCTCTGGTCATTTCGCGTGGTGTGTTTCTCTCGCCACTCTTCTGATTCGCTGACCCAAATCTTTTTACTTAAATTTATTGGTCGAGCCTTTTTGTCTTGTTCTCGAACTTTCTATTTACAACTCAAGATAATCACTCACTATTAATTAACGTGAGCCAGTATTCTGAACCGTTGTCAGTTAGCAATATTATTATTTTCGTTCATTATTTTTTCTTGTGAGCTGTTCCACCTGTTTATCTCACTTTAACAATAGTATGAATAATGCTCGGGCAAACCCCACGGTGACACAAGTACACGGTTGCAGTCAGGTGGAACACTGTGGGCATCGTGAGCTGTGTAGATCTTGAGACGTTGTGTTGACTTGGCACAAAATAACTTGACATCGCCGTGGCGTAGACTTGAAACTTGAGATAATCTTACAAACGTTGTGATGTAGACTGGAAACACGAAATAAACTTGGCAACCGTAGGACTTGAAATTGTAATCTTGGTCGTTACGGCGCAGGTTCGTGTAAAAAACTGGAACATTGAACATGCGGAATGGCAGCGTTCGTTATCCAACTGGACCCGCTGGTAATAACTGGGCTCACGGGGTGATGTGTTTAAAATAACATAGTCAACTGGGATGATGATCGAATATACACATTAATGGCAGTAAAAGATTTGCGAAGTGCGAAGGTATACTTGCTGTCGTGATTTTGAAACCCATGTCCTAATGAAAATATCGATCCAAAGCCATACTGGATCATCATTAAAGGGTGTTACCTCTGGAGAAAATATAGAGGATCAAACAGGATACGCGAATGATTGCAGGTTTTCATACAGGACATTATGGTCAGCATATACAACAAAAGCCGGCAGGTGGGCAGGTCCACAGGAAGATATGTTTGACATTTATTGTACGTTCATCACAAGGAGACATCCATCAAGATATATGCATGGCATAGTATATGGCAGGAAAAACATGTAAATACGATAACCAGTTACGTCAGTCAATAACGAGCCTAAATCAATAGGCCTTCATCATCTCCACAGTTAATAGTAGAGTAAATATACAAAGACATTGCTAAACTACAATACGTTGTTACATTAGAGCACATAAAAGATAAGAAATTGACACCATGAAACTACCAACAATTTTCTACACGTAATCGCAAACAAGACTAGAACGGGTCATCATGAAACTAACATTATTTTTCTTCATGTAATCGCATTCAAGACTAGAACGGGTCATCATGAAATTGCCAACAATTTTCTACATGTAATAGCATACAATCCACGAAAAGAAGAAATCATCACAGCAATCAAAGGGTTAAAGAACGGAAAAGCTCCTGGCCATGATAACTTAAATGCAGAGCTATTTAAGACAGACCCTGAGCTAGCAGCAGAACTATAAGAACCACTATTTGCACAAGTCTGGAAAACAGGGACAACACCATCAGATTGGAACAAAGGAATAATTGTCAAATTGCCCAAGAAGGGAGATCTTGCAGACTGCAATAATTGGAGAGGAATCACTCTTCTCTCAGTTCCCAGCAAAATACTAGGCAGGATAATTATACAGAGAATTTCAAAAGCAGTAGACCACAAGCTGAGGAAAGAACAAGCAGGATTTAGAAAGAACAGAAGATGTGTAGATCATATATTCACTCTCAGGAACATTATAGCGCAGTGCTCAGAATGGCAAAGACAGCTGTACATTAATTTCGTTGATTTTGAAAAGGCTTTTGACTGCATACATAGGGACAGTTTATGGAAAGTACTGAGGGCTTATGGAATTCCAAGCTGCATAGTGTCAATCACAAAAAGCCTCTATACCAACTTCACGTATACCGTAGGGCAGAGCAACCTAACCTTTGAGGTGAAGACAGGAGTACGGCAGGGATGCCCCTTATCAACCACTCTATTTTTAACAGTCATAGACTGGGTGATGCGCCAGACAACAGAGAGCAGTCCAAGAGGAATAAGATGGACTACATTTTCTACATTGGAAGATCTGGAATATGCAGATGACATTGCACTACTAGCACATTCACATCAACACATCCAGGAAAAAAACGGATAGACTTATAAGTTTAGCCAGCAGGTGGGCTTGAACATCAATTTAAAGAAGTCAGAGGTCATGACGCTCAATGTGAGCAACTCTGAGCCCATATCAGTAAGGAATCAGCAACTGGTACAGACAGATACCTCCACATACCTAGGATGCATAGTAACACCAGACGGCGGGGCAGGCAAAGACATCAACATCAGAATGAATAAGGCAAGAACAGCCTTTTTTAGCCTAAACAACATCTGGAAGTCCTCTCAATACAGCACAAGCTCAAAATTAAGATTATATCAGAGCTGTGTGCTTTCTGTGCTTCTCTATGGTGCAGAATGCTGGAGAGTTACAAAGAAGGAAATGTCGAAATTGTCCTCTTTTCACACAACATGCCTAAGAAAAATTCACCGAATATTTTGGCCGAATACCATCGCCAACCAAGATCTGCTTACTCGGAGCAAGCAAGAGGACATGCACACCATCATAACTGGCAGACGCTGGAGCTGGGTTGGCCATGTCCTCAGAAGAGACCCCGATGCCATCACAAGAACAGCTATGCTTTGGACACCTGAAGGAAAACGAAAGAGAGGCCGACCAAAAACAACCTGGCAGAGGACTGTGGAGGCTGAGATGTGGAGAATGAACCAGAGTTGGTGCACTGTACGAAGGATGGCCACCGACCGAGCATAGTGGAATCAATTTGTTGTTCCTCTACAAGACGCCACTAGGCGTGATGTCCACTGACTGCTTTGACGGTCGGCGGTTAAGGACCAAAGAAAAAAAATAGCATACAAGACTAGAACGGGTCATCATGAAACTACCAACAATTTTCTACATGTAATCGCATTCAAGACTAGAACGGGTCATCATGAAACGACCAACAATTATCTACACGTAAATGCATACAACTCCGCCTATGCCGGTCCCAAGCCCGGATGAAAAAGGAGGAGGGCGGCATGCATGGAGGCCATAAGGAGGCAGCCCCTCCACCATGCAAAGGCACAACACGCCAATCACCTGTTTGTCTTAAAACCTGATTATGCGAAACGTAAGAGAGAAAACCGGACTGATTCTAAAGGCGACGAACTGGAACGGACTACGGACTACGACTTATGGAACTTGGAACACAAGAAGTATAAATGGGAAGGAAGAGGAGCTGGTGGAAGAGATGAGGAAAGCAAAACTAGAAATCCTGGCTATAATGGAAACAAAGAAAAAAGGACAAGGAGTCATGGATCTCGATGGCAACACGCTGCTCTACAGTGGTTTTCCCCCATCTGAAAGAGCTAAAGGGGGCGTGGGTTGCATTGTGGCCAAAAATAAAAAAGATAGTATCAAGGGATAGAACTTTGTCTCGGAGCGCATTATGGTCGTAAAATTAAAAGAAGGAGAAACCATAGTCAACCTGGTCATAGTGTATGGGCCAAATGAGGATGAGAGAGCAGAGGTCAAGGAGGAATTCTTCGAGCTGCTTCAAAGGACAGTGGGTGACTGCCTAGATGAAGTTATCATGTTCGGAGATTTTAATGCCAGAGTTGGAAATGACCATGCTAGATGGGGTGGAGTTATTGGAAGATATGGAGAAGATACTCTCAATGACAATGGAAAGCGACTCCTTAGATTCTGCAGTGAGCAGAATCTGATCATTACAAACACAAAGTTCCCCAATAAGCGCATATATGCATACACTAGATAAGAACCAACAAAGAATGAGAAGTCAGTGATCGACTATGCCATTGTTCGGAGAAGCTCATTCAAATATGTCCGAGATGCTAGAGTCTGGAGGGGGCCAGAGATTGGAAGTGATCACTACCTGCTAACAATCAAAAGAACAACTGAAAGAGTTGCTCAGCCTAGCAACTGCCCAACATCACACAAGAAACCAAGTAAACGAGCGGGAGAAATGAGCATTAGGACCTACAAGCTGAGAGATCCAGAAATTAAGACCAGATATCAAGGGCTAATAGCTGCAGCGGCGAGCAACACAGAAGACCAACCTGATGACTTGGAAACCCTCTGGATTAAATTCAAGGATATCATAAAGACAGCTGCTGCAGAAGCATGCGGTGAAGTCCGACTTGGGAACAAGAGAAAGAGGACACCTTGGTGGACCGAGGAAGTCAAAGAGAAAATAAGAGAGAAGAAAATGGCATGGAAACAATACTTAGGAGCTAAAAACACAACAGGACAAATGGAAAAATATAGAGAATATGTGACACTCAGAACAGAAGCAAAGAACAAAGTGCTAGCAGCAAAACAGAAGTCCTGGGAAGAATTTGGAGAAAAGCTAGGAAAAGATGCACAAGAAAACCAGAAATTGTTCTATAAGACCCTAAAGAACATGAGGAATGAAAAACAATGCCCTCTCAAATTTATAAAGGACAAGCAAGGCAAATTGCTTACTGCCCCGAAGGAAGTAATGGAAAGATGGGAAGAATATTTCTCAGAACTCCTGGATGGTGAGCATGGTGAATCATCAGAAATAATAACCACTAGCACATAAGAGAAAACCAATGATGGTGAAGATGACATAAACATGGAAGAACTGAAGGCAGCACTGGAGAAAATCAAGATGGGCAAAGCAGCAGGGCATGATGGTATAACACCAGAAATGGTAAAGTACATGGGAGCATCAGGCTACCTATTACTCTTAAGGGTTCTACAGGCAGCGTGGTACAACAAGACAATACCAAAGGATTGGGAGATTGTCATCATAACACCAATTTTCAAAAAGGGTGACAATCAACAGTGTGGAAACCATAGAGGCATATCAATTCTCAATGTCCATGGTAAAATCTACCCTAGAATCCTAGAGCAGAGACTCCGACGCTTAGCTGAGCCACAGTTGGATGAGGTCCAGTGCGGATTCCGAGCAAACCGAAGTACTCAAGACCTAATCTTCACACTCAGACAGCTGAGTGAAAAGGCCCTTGAGTATAAGAGTGAAATCCATCTTTGTTTCATAGATCTGGAAAAGACGTTTGACAGGGTCCCCTGGAGCAAACTTTGGAACTGTTTGGCAAGGAAGAATATTCCAGCACCTCTGATTCATGCTATACAGAGCTTTTACAAGTCTTGCAGAAATTATGTGAGGACAGCAAACCATAAGTCAGAAGAGTTCAGGACCACCACTGGTGTAAGACAAGGTGATATCCTATCACCTTACTTTTTCATACTCCTCATGGACGATGTCATCAAGGCATGTAAGGAGAGAACAAGAAAGTATTCAGTGGGGTACTGGAAGATGAGACAGGTCGTTATTTCGGTGCTGGCATTTGCTGATGATGTTGCCCTGATTGCTAAATCAGAGGCACATCTTGTGGCGCTGGCTTTGCACGCCACCTGCCAGAGGATAAATAGGATTTTGGTGCTGATGAGCGCTGCACGATAGTGATTTGTCGATATGTGTATTGCGCACATGACGTGAGCAGTTTGGAGGAAAAATGGACAGAGTTTGTGTTTACCCCCAAAGGGGCAACTTGTGTATGGATCGTGTTCTAGTAGGAACCCATTTTAATGAAGTGTTAAGTGTTAATCAATCTCAGGGATGGAAGAGGAATTGAGGAATTGGATTATGACTCACTGATTATGAACACTGCTGAATTAATCTAACTTGTCATGCCTTGTAATAAATGTCCGTGTCATGTGATTAAATATGGAAAAGTTAACGGAGTTTAAAGTTCATATAATTCCTGTTGATTTCGGGTAATTGAAATTCTTGTTACGGGGTTATTGTGGCTGTCCTGAATCCTGAGTACCTTAAATATATAAACCCTGGACACAGTGTGAAAACGAGCATAACTAATCAATTAAATATTATAAACTTATAACGCCACAGATATGGGAGGCTCAGTCCGTTGGAGATGAATTAATTGTTTGAAGTGTATACAAGGCCGTACTGTGGAAAGTACGCAAGATATCAAGCACACGAATTTGTGGAATCAATGGAAATTGCAGTTGTTTTTTGTTGCGAGGTCATGCAAGACCTGGGACTGTTTTGAAGACATTAATGCCAAACAACATACACAGCATATTCGAGTGAAGTCTCTGATCATGCATTTGACTGCCTACGTATAGATACCAAATTTTGACACAATATATTGCTGTCACATGTTATTATGAAGAACGTTGTCACCTCGAGGCCATTTTACATTGAATCCGCTGTCAAAAACCGTTACATCAAGGTCACCTTAATGGACTTTTACATCCTAAAGTAAACTTACCAGTGGACAGTTGTTATACGAATAATAACTATAATAAGATTAATCGGGTGGATCGTGACGGTATCCAGAACCAGTCTGTCAAGTCTTTCAAGTCTGACAAGTTTTTCATTCTGATGTCCGAGAAATCATTTCGTTTGTCTGCAATGGTCAGGAAGGATGATTTAATCTTTTACGTACGTCATCAAACAGATTTGCTGACCACTTCGATTTCTTAATCAGGAACGGGGAACGTCTTGAACAGTACGCTCATACGTGTTTTGGAACTCGACTTTACATTCTGTCGTTGACCCTGGTGTATTGCATAGGTTCAAGGCTACAGTGCGAGGTTGAATGCTCTTGTCTACAGCGAGGATTGGCGGTCGTGGATTTTTTTATTCAGATAAGTGAATATATGTTGTGTAATGGCATGGTCTCCAGTCCTAACAATGTCAGGCACATCTTGTTTTGTGTATCTTTTGTGTTTTATGTTTTCTTGTGGGCGACACTCAATTATATCTTTGGATGAATTTAGTTGTCGTCGTTCTATAGATTTTGATTGTATTGATCTCTTTCAGGGGTTCAGCATTTAGTGCTGTCGTATTTCTTATTTGTTTCCAGCGTTGTCTTTTAGTGTTTTGTCTAATGTGATGTTATGGCATGTTTTTAAATAGGTATTAATGGTAATATTTCTTACTTGATGGTGATTATATTAAATTGTTAATTGCTGATATGTTAATATATATGAGGATTACAGATACTCTGGGAGAGTAGTGGATAAGTATCATATACTTCAGAGACAAGTATATCACACAAAACGAATAAATACTGCATATACAGTTGGTGTTGAAAAAGGTTTTAAGTACCTTACGAATAAGTTAGTCATTTAACTATAGGTGGGATAGATATACATTTTGCATCTATATACCATTGCTCTTTGATTTCATTATGGCTGACTTTGTAAAAGTTAAAGCAGGATTTATACAGAATTGGAAGGACTTGAATTTCTCGGGTGATGATCTTATAGCCTATGTAAATAAAGAAATAGCTGAATACAAAAAGAGAAAGAAAGAGAGAGAGAAGAAAAAAGAGGAGAAAGAGAGAAAGAAGAAAAAAGAGAAGAAAGAGAGAAAGAAGAGAGAAAGAAGAGAGGGAACATGCGAGAATGGAAAGAATTCGTTTAGCAGAAATTGCTGCAGAACAAGCGAAATTTGAAAGAGAAAAAACTTTTGAGTTAGAAAAATTGCGTTTACAATCTTCTTCTTCTAGAGAATCGTCTGGTACAGGATCGTCTAAGATCATTAATTTAAAATTACCAAATTTTTCTTCATTACATGACGACATAGGATTCTTTCTTTTGCGATTTGAATCAAGAGTTACGGCTTTAAATTTACCTAAGGCCTCATAGCCTGAACATTTTGTCGGGTTACTTACTGGTGAAAGTTTACAGACTTTTTTTAACATTGCCGATGACAAAAGAAATGACTATGAATCCATAAAATCAGTATTTCTTCGCGAATATTGTTTGGACGAAGAAGGATATCGTATGAAATTTAAATCTATGGGTCCTGTGGAAGGTAGAGATTTCGAAGACTTTGTGTCTTCAGTGAAGATTTTTCTAAACAGATGGATTAAACTGTCTAATATTACTAAATCTTTTGAAGGTCTTTATGATCTCGTCTTAAGAGACAAAATTCTATCTTCGGTAAATACTGAAATTTTCTCATTCCTTCAAGAAAGGAAGCCCACAAATATAGGAGAAATGGAAAATTGGCTCAACAATTTTCGGTCGCACACCCAAACTTGCCTTTAAGCAAGACGAGGGTCATGGAAACTTTGCCTGCATGTGCTGTTACTCATGAAAGATCACGCACGCGGAGCATGGACCGGCGGTATAGGGACGACTATCAAAACTCATACAGAGGTGGAGACCATTTCCATCATAATCACTCGCCCTCACGGGGTGGAGAGAGGCGAAACTTTAACCATAATAGTAATTCATGGCATAGAAATAAACAATATGCATATAAGAATTACAATAACAAACATCATGTCTCACCACCATCTCGTGATGGTTCTTCTCGCACGAAACGATAATATGACCATGCTTTACAAAACATAATATCACAAAATTGTATATTACGATTACAAATCCAATACTAAGACTACCAGACCTACGACGGCCTTTTCTCATTGCAGATTCCATTAATAAATACATTGGTCTATGTATGGCACTTTGATGGCGAATACCATCCGATTTTTACTGGAAAGAACATTATCTGATGCTGAGTCCATGTACTCTTTGGTTGGGAGGAGAGTTGTCTAACAGTGGTATGGACTTTAAATAGTTGACAGAAATTCCGGGTATGTACTTATTACACTTTACATACAGACCAACAATCACTCACATATTTACAGACTTTTACGACCAATGCACGTCCCACCGGTTGGTTTTTACAGATTCAAGGAGACGTTCTCCCAATAGCGGGAAGGACAATGCCAACGCTTTATCTAGGATAATGTATGGACTCACATTTGGTTTATATTTAAAGTGGACCAATTGAGATAGTGCGTAGTGTTTCGTCACAAGAGGTACTGTAGGAAGTGTAGTTCACATAACTACGGTGTTTAATATGGACAGTTGGATCACTATGCAAACACAGACCAGATTTTTTAACTGTGATGATCACACTTATTGGACAATAATTACTTATTTATTCATATTGTTATTACTGACATTATTAATTTTTTTTCTTTAAATCTTGATTGAAATCTAAATAGATACCATGTAAATGTTTGATAGGTAATCATAAGGCATTAGTGATAATCTGAATGATTTAATCTCGCGTCACATTATAATTCCCTGACTTAAAACGATGTTTTCAGTTGTTCGAGGGGGGGTAATGTGGCGCTGGCTTTGCACGCCACCTGCCAGAGGATAAATAGGATTTTGGTGCTGATGAGCGCTGCACGATAGTGATTTGTCGATATGTGTATTGCGCACATGACGTGAGCAGTTTGGATGAAAAATGGACAGAGTTTGTGTTTACCCCAAAGGAGCAACTTGTGTATGGACCGTGTTCTAGTAGGAACCCATTTTAATGAAGTGTTAAGTGTTAATCAATCTCAGGGATGGAAGAGGAATTGAGGAATTGGATTATGACTCACTGATTATGAACACTGCTGAATTAACCTAACTTGTCATGCCTTGTAATAAATGTCCGTGTCATGTGATTAAATGTGGAAAAGTTAACGGAGATTAAAGTTCATATAATTCCCGTTGATTTCGGGTAATTGAAATTCTTGTTACGGAATAATTGTGGCTGTCCTGAATCCTGAGGACCTTAAATATATAAACCCTGAACACAGTGTGAAAACGAGCATAACTAATCAATTAAATATTATAAACTTATGACGCCACACATCTCCAATCCAATCTGCAAGTATGGAAGAAAGAGCTGGAGAAGAGAGGGATGGTCATAAGCAGCTCTAAAACAAAATCCATGGTGATATCACGAGAAGAAAGAAGACATCAGATTAAGCTGGGAGAACAGGTCCTGGAGCAGGTCGACCACTTTAAATACCTCGGAGCTATTATAGACCGAAAGGGAGGCATCAAAGAAGAGTTGGCCACTCGAAAAGCAGCAGCTGAGAAACTTTTTCAGGCCATAAATCGAGGATTCCTCAGCAAGAGAGAGGTTGGTAAGAAAACGAAGATGGCTGTATACCGCTCCACTTATGTCCCAGTCTTGACATATGGATGCGAGTCATGGGCAATGACTAGAACCCACAAACGCCAGATCCAAACCTCAGAACTTAGGTATCTGAGGAAGGTGGTTGAAGTAACAAGAAGAGACATGGTACGCAACCAGACGATACGTCAAGGCCTTAAATCCTACCCCCTGCAGACGCAAGTAGAACAGTCCCAATTAAGATGGTTTGGCCATGTCTGCAGAATGGGAGAAGATCGGCTACCACGACAAGCATGGGAAACAAAGAGCCAAGGATCCAGATCTCCCCAAGACGGCCCAGAGTCCGCTGGGAGGACAACATTAGACAATCTTTGAAGGACCGAGGACTAGAATGGAACCAGGACAGGAGGAAGACAGCCGATAGGATAGTCTGGCGCTCTCTCTTCCAAACCTCTACACCTCACGGTAGAAGGGGAATGACTAAGTAAGTAAGTAAGTAAATATATATAGAGATATCCAGAAATCTTTTATCAATCCTGGCCGTATACTAGTAGGTAGAGCAATATTCCCGGTACCCAAGTAAGGTGGCGAAAATACTAATGATGGCGACCTAAACTCAGTTGCCTCAATACCTTTGAGACACTCCTTACGAAAATATCAAGAGGGGTTGTGCAAGACTTCTCAATAAGTTTCCTTCCCCAATCTGGAACGATCTTAACAAGGTGGCGGCCTTCGAAAAAATCTATTATATGCCCCAGTTAGAAAACAATACTCTCCATAAAAATTCTGTAGCTTAGAAAAATCACTTCTACCTCAAACCAGTGAACGAATACGGAACGCCAAATAATTAACAATTCGAAACCACGACATGTGACGAAATACGTCACTGTCGCTCACCACGGGTTAACGCTTCGTGCAAAAAGTAGTATGTCTACAGACGAACACGATTCCTTAAATAAAATGGACATGTGCTAGCGTGTAGTAACATGCTACATTATATTACGTCAAATCTATCCATAACAGTTACCTACCTGCAGTACTTGTTTTCGTCATCTGCTGCAAGGTTTACATGCTGAGACAGTACGTTACCTACCTGCAGTACGGTACTTGTTTTTTGTTACCTACTGCAATGTTTACATGATGAGACAGTACGTTGCCTACATGCAGTACTCGTAAACTGAGGTCAGACGTGGCCTGCCTTACTGATGATGCAGTTTCTTGAGAACTGCTGACCTGCTAATGCGACTACGATCTGCTGCTCCGATAACACTAGTCAACAACCAAAATGTACCAGAAATGAAAATAGCTGATCTTAACTAATTTTGGTGTGCTGAAAACGAAAATGACATTAAAAAATGTTGATTGGCTCTAGTTTTCAAGATATATGCTACTAGTTTATTTAATTACGGTCAATTTATGTATATGACGCAACTTTTTGTGGGCGATTGCATAATTTTTTCTAATGACCAATAACAATGTCACTAGAAGTTGATGATGAAATCCTACCTATGATTACATCACCTTTGTGTATAAATATCTTATCTCTGATAAAATTTTGCCATTAGTTAGTGCATTTGTCCTTATCAAAAGTATCGTAGTGAGAAATGCCTAGGACATGTGTGAACAGTGCTAATAATTTCTGTTATATATGTGGTGAGGTGACATTTCTATCACAAAAACGAAATATAACTAAAGCGATTAAGAAGGCGTACAGTTTGTATTTTGGCTGCAGAATAGGAGATCAAGATAAGAGCTGGGCGCCACACATATGCTGCAATACATGTGCAGCACATCTTAAACTGTGATTGACTGCAAAAGGCATAGCTTGCCTTTTGCCAGTCCTAATGATTTGGAGAGAGCCCACTGATCATCTCAACAACTGTTACTTT
This sequence comes from Oreohelix idahoensis, assembly GCA_024509875.1. Lineage (NCBI taxonomy): Eukaryota > Metazoa > Mollusca > Gastropoda > Stylommatophora > Oreohelicidae > Oreohelix > Oreohelix idahoensis. The sequence continues at coordinate 202,670 of JAMPIV010016231.1, forward strand.
TGCATGGTCCCTCCAATTGGGAAAGGCATATCAAAGAAGAAAAAATGGACTCTGGAATATCCAAACATCCCCTCTGCAATACGTCCGGTACCACATGGCGATGACCTACCAGTTCCCAAAGTGCCAGAATAATTTTCAGCTGCTTCCACTGATGAAGAAGAGGACATTGGTGGTCCTGAACCATCAACCTCAAGCGACCCAGATTTTGAGCAAACTACATCCACTAAACCACACTTAATAACCCAAGGTGAACTGAATGATCTTGTAAGAGATCTGAATTTACCGAAGAACAAGGCGGAGCTTTTGGGTTCCAGATTGCAACAGTGGAATCTCCTGGCAGAAGATGTTACAATTTCTGTGTATAGGAACTGCAAGAAGCCGCTTATTACATTCTTTTTCAAAGAGAGTGACCTTTCTGCGTGCCACAACATTTCTGGTTTAATGGCAGCCCTCAAAATCAATTACATACCGGAAGAGTGGAGGCTTTTCATTGATTCATCCAAGACGAGTGTTAAAGCTGTTTTGTTGAATAATGGTAATGTGTTACCGTCAATTCCAGTTGGTCACGCAGTTCATATGAAAGAAACTTATGAAAACATTAAGCAGCTTTTGAAGTGTATAAACTACGATTATCATCATTGGTCACTTTGCGGTGACTTAAAAGTGGTCTCTCTTTTTCTTGGACTACAGGGTGGATACACCAAGTACTGTTGCTTTCTCTGTGAGTGGGATAGCCATGCACAAAGTGACCATTACATCAGAAAGACATTGGCCAATAAGGCAGTCATTGCAGCCCTGGCAGTAAGACGTTGAGAACCCAGCTCTTGTCGACACGAGCAAGATTTTGTTGCCACCCTGCACATTAAGCTGGGTCTCATGAAAAACTTTGTCAAGGCAATGGAGAAAACAGATGAGGCTTTCAAATACCTCATCTGAAAATTTCCAAGACTGAGTGAAGCTAAAATAAGAGAGGGAGTGTTTGTTGGTCCGCAAATTCGAAAACTTCTTCATGATGACGAGTTTCTTTGCGTGTTGCATGGCAAGGAAAAAACAGCATGGCTAGCATTTAAGTCAGTGGTGGACAATTTTCTTGGAAACAACAGATCTGATAATTACAATGAAATTGTAGAAAATCTCCTTCTGAAGTATAAGAGTCATGGCTGCAACATGTCTTTGAAAATTCATTTTCTGGATTCTCATCTGGATTTCTTTACGTCAAACTGTGGAGCGGTCAGTGATGAGCAGGGTGAACGATTTCACCAGGACATTGCTGCTATGGAGACAAGGTATCAAGGCAATTGGAGCCCTTCAATGCTTGCTGATTACTGTTGGACTGTGACAAGAGACACCTCATCGATTGACTACAAGAAGCAAGCAAAGAGAGCTCGAACAGCGACTGAATAATGACAGAATGGGTTCAAATGTGCCTTTTTAAAACATGATATGTGAACTTTAAATAATGTTTTTATTTTTTCTATCATTTTATGTTGAAATATCAATTAATTGAGTATGTAACCACAATTTTTATAATGCTAAAGTAGAAAGACAAGCTGTTCACCCCAGAGAATTAAACAAGCATACATTATTTGTATTACTGGAATGTAAATTCATCATTTAAAAAAAAAACCAGAGCCAATTGGTGAATTTCATTATGATATTTGAAATCATCATGTCAAAATCAATAAGAAATGGTATATTTAATTTTTGGTACAAATAACTTTTGAAAATTTGTTGACTAGTGTAATAGAAGCTCGTGATTGCTGCTTGGACTATGTTGTCATTAACATTTTTCGTACGCCATATACGACTTTGGGCCGAAGGACTTTTTCTTCATCACCAGGATTGTATCTCCTATTACGGTGGATATTTTACCAGAGGAGTAGTGTTTAGTTCTGGACTGTGCTAAGTTACACGTCGTAACGGCACCTGCTGGAACTTCCTCGTATATTTGTGATTGACTTGTTCATAACGTCTTCATCTTACTTCATCATTGTCTGAGGAGCTTCCGGGATCTGCATCGTTGTGGTCAGCGCTGGATCATCAGTTAAGTTAATGTTTTGTTGTATTTTGTATTGTAATTTGTTATATTTTCATTAATATTTCTGTTCTTCATCTCCTTTTCTCTGTCTGTCCATCTAATTCAGATCTTGTCACATTCTGTCTTGTTCTATAGAAACTTTTCTGCTGTGGCCGTGCTAATCTATCATTTTGGAGAAGGGGTCCTTCATCGGGTACTACTTCTTCTTCCAGGAAAATCGTGCTAGATATTTTGCCTCGTGTCTTTATTTACGGCTAGTGGGTTCCTTGGTTCCTTATCTTCTTCTATTTTCTATTCCTGGATATTTTGATATTTATGTTGTTTGCCTATTGCATTAGTTAAGATTGTTTGCTTTAATTTTGCAATTATGCGATCTGTTTGATCTGGTTGGTGGCTAGTTTGTGCTCAAGCTCTCAGCACTTCATTGTTTACGTGTAGTTGTCGTTCCGTCCGTGGTCATTATTATTATACTGTTGTGTAAAGGGTGGACGGGTGGCGAGTTTAATTCTTTATGTTTTTCCTCGTTGGAAAAGATTGGATTTAGGCTGATTTCTTTCTAGGGTGTGGCTGTGTTTGTTTAGTGGCGGAGTCGAGCAGACGTGTATACCTGCTGCTACCCTGCTTAACAAACCGAGCACTGTATTCGTTAGTCGTGCTAGTTTGGTTCGGAAATACGGTGCCGTGTATAGAAAGTAATTTTTACCGTTGTGTTTTAGTGGTGTATCCTTACATGTCCTACTTACTATCTTGTACATACGTTTAGCGAGTATCCCTTGTTTTCTTATGTTTACAGACACGTAGTGTACAAATCATGCTACTTCAGGTCTATCTTAGTCTATCGTTCTATCCTACGAGACTTGGAGTTTTCGTGGTGTCATAGTGTGTGTTTATTCAGCTCTCCACTGTTCTTATTTATAACATATAAACATATTAGTTAATAATTTTGATATTGCTACACTAAAGCACTAGTGTGAGTGCTGTAAGGTATAGGGTGAAAGGGCTAAGGTAATGATTAGTTTGTGGATCAGTGGCCTTAACTAGTGTGGCCTGGCACAGTACCAGTTGTTATAGTAGCGTGGGTGAGATACGATTCAGTTGATATTATTATTAAGAATCGCAAACCAAGAAGAGTGAGGTGCTATTTGGGGACAAAGTATTGTCACCGTCGATTAAGTATTTAGGTATCCATAAGCCAAAAGGCAAGATGTTTGCATATTGATGAGTGAGGTGCAGTGAATACCGGATAACAGATATATATTGAGGCACAATGAGAGTGCACATCTTAGTGAGAACATACATATAAACATACTCATTGCGAGTGCACATATTCTGATTACTGAAAATAGTCTTATATATTGTATTGCTATATCAGATTGAGTTGATTTACACAAAGATGAGAGTTATCTACCCTTCCAAGATGGAGGTGAAATTCTTTTCTCACCTTAGACGCCGAAAGAAAAACATCAGGAATGTGTATATTTCGATGGATAGTACCATGATGTGTTAAATTATAGAATAAAAGTTTACATCAGAGTATCTAGTGGTGTAGATATTTTCCTATAACCGACCTCGAAACCCTCGAATCGGTCGGTTGGATAGGAGGGTTGATCAGAGAATTAACAAGTCACTATCGTAAAACAAGCGATTGTTATCGAAACAGAACCAGGCTCGACAGTGAACATGACAGTGAACATGACTCATTCTAATATCTTGGGGGCTAAGGAGATTTTTTAAAATTGGATACTGGAATGTAAGAACTATGTATCAAGACGGAAAAATGGAAGAAATAATTAAAGAAATGGATAATTATAAGTTGGACATATTGGGTGTCAGCGAGTGTAGATGGACGGGAAAGGGCATAAAATATATTTCAGAAGAAAAAAAGCAAATTATATACTCTGGTAGTAATGATAATCGTCACACAGAGGGAGTAGCCATCTTAATGACACAGAAAGCAGCAGCATCGCTCATCAGCTGGGTACCTATTAATGAGAGGCTAATATTAGCTAGATTTCAGACAAGATTTTTCAAGCTCTCAACTGTACAATGCTATGCACCAACTAACGACGCTCTTGATACCACAAAAGATGACTTCTATGAAGCACTTCTAAGTACCATCAACACAATACCCAAGCGTGACATAATAGTAGTCATGGGCGATTTTAACGCTAAAGTAGGTGACAACAACGATGGAGTACAAAGATATCTCGGTACTCATGGCATAGGCTGTATGAATCAAAATGGCGAAAGACTTCTAGAACTTTGTAAAATATCAAACCTCGTTGTGGCCGACACCATCTTTCCACATAAGAATATCCACAAGATAACATGGAATTCACCTGATGGCAGAACTAAGAACCAGATAGATCACTTCTGCATAAGCGCAAAATTTCGCTCATCAGTTCAAGACGTCAGAGCATACAGAGGTGCAGAGATCGGAAGCGATCATAACCTCTGCATAGCTAAACTGAGAATTAAACTGAAGAAGATATACCAACCGAATAAAAATAGAAGAATAGATGTACACAGACTGCAATCAAACGATGTAAAAGAGGAATATAATGTCAAAATGAACAACTATTTCGATGCTTTAGGCAAAATTGACAATGATGTCACCACCAAGACAATCGATACTAAATGGGAACAACTGAGAACAGCAATGACAGAAGCAGCTGTAGCGACCACCGGATACCTAGTACATAACAAGAAAAAATGGATGAGGGAAGATACTTGGGATAAAATACAAGAAAGGAAAACAGCAAAACTTAAACTATTAGCGGCAAGTACACATAATGCAGTTGAATCTTGCAAACTAACTTATAACTTGTTAAATAAAGAAGTGAAGACAAAAACTCGAAGAGATAAAAGACATTTCATCAATGAACTGGCCGTAGAAGCTGAAAATGCTGCAAGAACTGGTAATAGTAGGTGCCTTTATCAAATTACAAAACAACTATGTCACCAGCCTACTGATATGGAAACACCTGTTAAAGATAAATTAGGGATCCAATACCAACAGAAAAAGAACAAATGAAGAGATGGGCTGAGCACTTCATGGAGGTGCTAAACAGACCACCACCAACAGTAACACCTGATTTTAATAATGAAACACCCACAACCACCTTGCCAATAACTTGCGATGAATTCACGCTGGACGAGATCAAACAAGCCGTTAAAAGATTAAAAAATTTTAAAGCTGCTGGAGTTGACGAAATTTCAGGCGAAATGATTAAAGCAGTTAATGACAACAACCTCTTGAGAATTTTAGATATTATAAATGAAGTATGGAGAGAAGAACAACCACCACAACAATGGAAAGACAGTATTATTGTAAAGTTACCGAAGAAAGGTGATCTATCAGACTGTAATAACTGGCGTGGTATATCTCTATTATCAGTACCTGGAAAATTATTATGTTGCATGATGTTAGAAAGACTTAAATTGCATGCTGACGAAAAGATCAGAGAAGAACAAGCGGGTTTCAGGCCGAAACGATCATGTATTGATCAAATATTCACACTAAGAACAATTATAGAAGAATCAGTGGAAATGCAATCGCCACTTATTATCACCTTCGTCGATTTTCAAAAAGCCTTTGATAGTCTACACCGCACATCATTGTGGAAGATACTTACAATCTATGGTTTTCCAACAAAATATGTGAATATAATCAAAGCGCTATATGACAATGCAAGATGTTGTGTTAGAACAAATAAAGGGACAACCGAATGGTTTACAGTAGAAACAGGGGTGAAAAAAGGCTGTATTATGTCACCACTACTTTTTGGAATAGCTATTGATTGGGTTATGAGAAACTATACCCACAATGAACAATTAGGTATAAAATGGACAAATGGAAAATTCCTGGGGGACCTGGATTTCGCAGATGATTTAGCATTCTTAAGTTCAACACCCAGACAATCCCAAGAAGCAGTAAATAATTTGTGTCATCTTTCGGTTAAAATAGGTTTCCAAATAAATGCCTCTAAAACTAAATTTATGAACTTTTCTAACGAGACCTTTAATATCATCCTGAACGGGGAAAAACTACAGAAAGTTGAAAGTTTCAATTATTTAGGCAGTAAAATGACTCAGGATGGTGACACAACAAGAGAAATTCATACTAGAATTGCTTTGGCAGCTAGCGCCTTCAATAGATTATCTAACATTTGAAAATTACGATCATTGAATATACATACCAAGCTTCGTCTGTTTAATTCAAATGTTATCTCAGTGTTAACATACGGCTGTAAGAGTTGGAAAATAACAAAATCATTGGAGAACAAGCTGAATACATTCGAGAACAAATGTCTTAGAAAACTCATGAACATCAGTTGGAAAGAATTCAAGACTAATCGACAAATAAGAGAAGACTCTAGGCAGAAATATGTCTCCAACTATATAAGGAAAAGACGATGGTCATATATCGGTCATGTCCTACGAATGCAAAACAACAGAATACCATTGCAGGCACTCACTTGGGTTCCTGAGGGTAAGAGGAAAAAAAGGAAGACCAAAAGAAACACTCAGAAGAACAATAATAAGAGAAGGAAGAACGTTGGGATTAAACAATGTGCAAGAGCTAAGAGGAGTGGCGTCACAACGTACACCCTGGAGAGCACTGGTTTCTGCCTTATGCGCCGTGTTTGGTGCTTAAAGAATTTATTATTATTATTATTATTATTGTATATTGCGGGTGTACAACATGAACTTGCTGGAATTTATTCAAATCGGCAAGGAATGTGGGTACATTGGGAAAGAACAGAAGGATTTCGCCAAGGCAGAATTCCAGTCAAAAGAAAATCAAGAAGCTCTAGAGAAGAAGAAAATAGAGCATCAAAATCGAGAAAGAGACGTGCGCGATGAGGAACGAGAGCGCCACAAAGTGGAGTTAGAAGTAAACGAGATGAAGAGGAAAGAAGAGTTAGCTAAAAGAGAGAGATAGAATTGCAAGAGATGAAGAGGAAAGAAGAGTTGCAGCTAAACGAGAGAGAGATAAAATTACAAGCGATGAAGAGGAAAGAAGAGTTGCAGCTAAAAGAGAGAGAGAGAGAGAGAGAGAGAGAATTACAAGAAAGGTAGATCAAAGAGAGAATTAGAGAAGGAGAGATTACGAATAGCATCTGAGGAGAGGAAGAATTTATCCATGAAATAGATAGTTTAGACTTCTTCGAGAGAGATTCGAGGCCGATTGTGTGGCCTGGAAGGATAACAGAGACCAGCGCCCATCTCTGTTTTCCACATTATCGGTCTGGCCAGTGATGTAGACTTTTTACAGCGTCCCGCTGGAAGATAGAGCTGATTACGAGAAGGGAAAAGAACGACTGCACATGAAATTCCGTCTGACGGCTGACGGATATCGTTCACCGTTTAGAAATGCAGCGCCGAGTGCGGACCAGGACTTCGAGGATTTCATCTCGAATATCAAGCTTCTGCTTCCATAGATGGAACGAGATGGAAGGTATTACATAGGACTTTGATGGGTTGTTAGATCTTATGCTACGGGACAAAGTGTTGTCGTCATGCTCATCAGAGCTAGTGCGTTTTTTTTTCAAGAACGTCAGTCAAAAGACATTGACTCCATGTCGCAGTTGGGCCATCATGACGTCCTAGCCCATCCGGGCAAACCCGATCATCGATACGGGCTGTCCTATTCTTTAGTTGCAGGGGTCGAACAAGTTCAAACACAACCGTGGCAACGTCGGTCGGGCGATGCAGATAGGTTCAAAAGAGCAGAAGTACGATAGGCCCTCCCGTCTCGATCAGTCATGCAGAGGGAATTATGATAACTTGTGATATCATCGGAGGGCAGGCCGAATTAGAACAGCCGGCAGTGGAGAAGTGATAGTGACTGAGAGGAGCGCCACATGCGTAAGCATGTGCGCTTCGATGATTCTCGCGATGAAGATTGGTTTTACTACAAAGGGAAACCGTCCAAGCGGAGGAACTAATCCGTGGAAAGCCAATAATCCGACTCCGATGAGCGACCTTCAGCGGCTAGCAACATTAGCAAGAGTCTACACGGGGAATCAAAAAGGGAACGCCGATGTTCCACGTGAAATGGCAAGGGACATGATGCGGACGTGTGTGCAACGCCGATCGAATAAGCGAATTGCGCGTATGTGTTGGATACAGTCAACGACGAAGACTGTGTAGGGTGCCGACCTCAGTTCCATTCGGACGAGAGGGTGGTGTTGCCAGACTGGCGAGTTAATGCTCCACAAGGGTGTAGTGGAGAAGAGACCGGTCTCGGTGAGGAGAGACACAGGGTGTATCACAGGTGGTATTCGTCGTTTCTGCATTGACGAATCCTGCCTCACAGGCAAAACTGTAAAGTTTACCACATTTGGGGGCAAAGTCGAGTCTTACCCTCAGGCGTGCATTAACGTGGACGTCCCGTTCCTTTCAGGTTGAGTGAACGCTTTCGTCCACGAAAATCCCGTCGCCGATTTTATCGTCGGCAATGCACCAGGCGCATGTGTCCCAGCAACAACACAGTCGCGGGGCTGACGACCAGGTGCAGCAGCGACGGGATGCAGGGCAAACAGCCTCTGATACTTAGAATCCTTGGCCGATGGACAAGAATAGGAACCGTAAAGGTGTGTCTGAAAGCCTGATGTCTACTGACCGCACGGTATGGGTCCGCAATGTCCCCAAGTGCTAGTTGGCACACACTCAGACGTGCGTTTAATGAGGTCGCACCGGTTAAGTTCGTTGAGGTACTATCGTTGCGAGACAATACTAGGGTAGTGTTACATCGTGTTTTTCACTGTAACTCAATTATTGGAAGTCCATGATTGTTCAACTATTATATGGGCTTGGTCATCTGGTTATTATTGTGAACTGTCTAGCGATCGTGCTAATGATGTCAATCGCGAATCGGGAACATGCAATCTAAGTCCAACTTGATAAAGTTGATAAGGCTGTGTGGGTTTGAGTCAACAATAACAGTACGATTTGTTACGGAAATACATTCAATCAGTTCATAGATAAGGTATATCATTATCATTATACATACTAATGAGGGGAGCCGCGCTGGTGTAATGGCTTCGGCGTTGTACTGGCGACCAGGTGTTCATGGTTCAAACCCGGGCGTCGGCGTTTGAAGAAATGTTTACGGCCGGAAATTTGACTGAATAGCCTGAACGGCTCCTGTGATAAACCCTCTGTGGATGGGAAGGAGCGAAGCTCCTGACCGGGTTGGAAGGAAAGTCCTCAGGTTCCCCAGCCTCGCAATGACATGTCATTGGGCCGAAGGGCTGAAAGCCTAAGTGCCGCTGGTTAAGAAAAAAAAAAAAAAAAAAAAAAAAAACAAAAAAAAAAAAAAAAAAACATACTAATGAGCAGTCCGACTATTGTCTCCTTATATATTCTTTCATCGTCAAACGTGTCAACGTGTATACTCGCAGTGTCGTCTGGCGAACATTCGGTAGTGATCGTTGTCGTTTTGGAAATATAATAAATTTAGGAATTTATAATACAAATACTTATCCACTCAGGATAACTTATCATTTCACTCGTATATAATAAAAGCTGACCCGTGCCTTATAATTTAGGAGAAAACACTGCACAATTCATAAACATCGAGAGCAATGTATAACACAACTGTCTCCGACAAAGTCATTCTCTAGAAGGGTGTATGAAGAGCGTTGCCATACCCCAGCCTACCAACATACTACGTCATGACTATCCCTAGTCAACCCTATAAAATCGCGGTCAATACAATGGCTTTAAGTGCCAAGCACCTTATATTGGTGGCATCTCAATATGTTAACGCGTACCAAATTAAAGTGGGTTACCATTACCCAGATACCCCGTATCAACTCCGCAGATAGTCCGGGTTTAAAAATCTGTTATACAGATTTTTACCAAATTTTAACATAACCTTTCCATCGCAATTAACTATATCAATGAAAACCGAATTAGGACATACGGCCAACGATGTTTTGAGCAAAACGATGTCGATGGTCGTGTTCAATATATTATAATGTCACATAAGTCATCAAAGAAAAGAAATGTCAACTGTCAAGACAGAAAAAGAAACTATCATTTAATGTCTTAAATAAAGAAGAGTTAGTTAATTAAGGAAAATAATAAGAACTAAAAATTATTTAAGTACCGTAATCAATGTACTAGTGTGTAGATGTCATGTGTGGGTAATATTATAAACATGAATCTATTTAATTAAACTAATTAAATGTCATAAAAGATTAAGATAAAGAATACAGAAGGAATACATTAGAACATAGAAATAAGAAAAAATAATGAAAAAGAAGTATTAAAGAATAAAGGAATAGAGTTAATAAACTAATGTTATCAATAAAATTACATGTGAAAAATTTATCTAATTTACCGCTAAGTTAACTTAGATAAAATACTAATACAAAATTATACATAGTAAGAAATAACAAAATCATGTGTACTGGTTAAAGTACTAATTAAAATATAATTATCCTAAAATTGTAATTGTTTTATTTCATAGTATTAAAACGTTTAATAGTCTTGAAAATCCAGCGTGTGAAGCACGATAAATATAAGGTCATTGTTCGTGCAGAAGGCCTATATAGTCGTTATTATGCTGGTTGGAAGTGTTCATTCCGTTGAAGGAGACCAAGATAATATGAACAATGTTAGTATTCATCCACATATGTGTGCGTTCAATCGGATAATGTTTGTAAATCAAATCGTAATGGTCGATAGGAGAATAGACACAAACCAAAGTCCATATTCAAACGAACTCAGTAATGTAAATCGAAGCCATCCGGTGCATTATTGGAACGATTGATGCGAATACCCGGAAGATTAAAAGTCAATTGTCGTTCGTAAGTGTTTCTCAGCATGAAACCGCTGTAATCCAACGATGTCATATCAAAAGACGTAGATTATGTTGAATGTTCTGACTTGAGCCGAAGTACGTAATTCTTTTCGAAATATCAACATGTGTGGTGAAAGTGTCAGCGATACTGTTGTAACATATATACAATTGAATGCTGGATTGAAATGTTTAGAAGTATGGAAGTAATAAATATCAATCCGTTGTTAGTAGTCGAAGTTCATTGTAAGTTCAATTATGGAAGAGTGAGGATTCACAACTTTGACCAGTGTTGATAATCTGCCGCTCTTGATTATTGAAACCACGGTTTTTTTGTACAAATGTTTTGTTTTTCGTTAGAAATACGTTGTCATTAATGATCTGACGGAGATGTTGGGTGTCTTGACAAGGAGTCTGCTAAAACATTTTCCGTACCCGGAATCGACTCGATTTTGAATTGAAATGGCTGTAGGATGATTGAGTACCTTGCCAGTTTTGGATTTTTATGATTGGCTCGTCTTAGTGCAGCTACAGATTTCTGATCTGTTTGCACGATAAATGGTGCACCTAGAAGAAATTTCTCCAACTTCTGTATAGCCCAAACGACGGCTAATAATTCCCTGTCGATCACTGAGTACTTTCTTTCTGTGTCTGTTAGCTTTGTCGATATAAATAACATAGGATGAAGAACGCCATCATGTTCTTGTAAAAGACTCGCACCTAAGCCCACGTTGCTAGCATCTGTGCGACTTCTTCTTCTTCGATCCTTAACCACCGACCGTCAAAGCAGTCAGTGGCCATCACGCCTAGTGGCGTCTTGTAGGGCAACAACAAATTGATTCCACTTTGCACGGTCGGTGGCCATCCTTCGTACAGTGCCCCAACTCTGGTTCATTCTTTGCATCTCAGCCTCCACAGTCCTCCGCCAAGATGTTTTTGGTCGGCCTCTCTTTCGCTTTCCTTCAGGGGTCCAAAGCATAGCTGTTCTTGTGATGGCATCGGGGTCTCTTCTGAGGACATGACCAACCCAGCTCCAGCGTCTGCCAGCTATGATGGTGTGCATGTCCTCTTGCTTGCTACGAGTAAGCAGATCTTGGTTGGTGATGGTATTCGGCCAAAAGATGCGGTGAATTTTTCTTAGGCATGTTGTGTGAAAAGAGGACAATTTTGACATTTCCTTCTCTGTGACTCTCCAGCATTCCGCACCATAGAGAAGCACAGAAAGCACGCAACTCTGGTATAATCTTAATTTTGTGCTTGTGCTGTATTGGGAGGACTTCCAGATGTTATTTAGGCTAAAGAAGGCTGTTCTTGCCTTATTCATTCTGATGTTGATGTCTTTGCCTGCCCCACCGTCTGGTGTTACTATGCTTCCTAGGTATGTGAAGGTATCTGTCTGTACCAATTGCTGATTCCTTACTGATATGGGCTCAGGGTTGCTCACATTGAGCGTCATGACCTCAGACTTCTTTAAATTGATGTTCAAGCCCACCTGCTGGCTAAATTTATTAAGTCTATCGGTTTTTTCCTGGATGTGTTGATGTGAATGTGCCAGCAGTGCAATGTCATCTGCATATTCCAGATCTTCCAATGTAGAAAATGTAGTCCATCTTATTCCTCTTGGACTGCCCTCTGTTGTCTGGCGCATCACCCAGTCTATGACTGTTAAAAAAAAAGAGTGGTTGATAAGGGGCATCCCTGTCGTACTCCTGTCTTCACCTCGAAGGTTAGGTTGCTCTGCCTAACACTACACGTAAAGTTGGCATAGAGGCTTTTTTATGATTGCCACTATGCAGCTTGGAATTCCATAAGCCCTCAGTATTTTCCATAAACTGTCCCTATGTATGCTGTCAAAAGCCTTTTCAAAATCAACAAAATTTATGTAAAGCTGTCTTTGCCATTCTGAGCACTGCTCTATAATGTTCCTGAGAGTGAATATATGGTCTACACATCTTCTGTTCTTTCTAAATCCTGCTTGTTCTTTCCTCAGTTTGTAGTCTACTGCCTTTGAAATTCTCTATATAATTATCCTGCCTAGTATTTTGCTGGGAACTGAGAGAAGAGTGATTCCTCTCCAATTATTGCAGTCTGCAAGATCTCCCTTTTTGGGCAATTTGACAATTATTCCTTTGTTCCACTCTGATGGTGTTGTCCCCGTTTTCCACATTTGTGCAAATAGTGGTTCTAATAGTTCTGCTGCTAGCTCAGGGTCTGTCTTAAATAGCTCTGCATTTGAGTTATCATGGCCCGGAGCTTTACCGTTCTTTAACCCTTTGATTGCTGTGATGATTTCTTCTTTTCGTGGAATGTCTGTATTTACATCTAGATCGTTTTCAGCCTCAGGAACATTCAATTGTGTCTCTGGTATTTCCTTGTTCAGAGTTTCTCTGAAGTGCTCTGCCCATCTTGTTTCCTGTCCCTCTGCTGTCTTGATGAGATTTCCTTGCTTATCTCTTACTAATGTAATATTGTTTGCACCTTGTTTTCCGCTAATGAATTTAGTTATTTTGTATACTGTGCTTTGTTCATTTCTCAGTGCTGCCTCTTCTGCCTGTTTTGCAAGATCGTCTAGGAAATTCCTTTTGTTGGCTCGGGTTTGGCGTTTAACTTCCCTGTCCAGCTGGCTGTACTGTTCGCTATATAGTTGCTTTAACCTGGGGGACTTCGCTTCTGTTTTCTTTCTTTTCATTTCCTTTCTCATCTTTATGGTGTTTAGTGTTTCTGGTGTTATCCAGTCTTGCTTCTTCCTTTCCTGGAATCCTAAGCATGATTTGCTACTTTCCTTATATACTGTTGAAATGGTGTTGAAATTCTGGTCTATATCATCAGTCAATGTCTTTTCCTGGCTTTTGGCAAATTGATATCGTTTCTTAATGTCGGCCGCAAAAGCTTTTCTGGTAAGGGGGTCCTTCAATTTGCTGATGTCAAACCTTTTCTGTGTAGTTACAGTTGGTCCAGCCCTTCTTAGTTTCGCTTTCAGTTTTGCTACTACTAAATGGTGATCACTTCTCACATCTGCACCTCTTCTTACCTTCACATCTTGTAATGCATGTCTCCATCTACCGTTAACCATGATGTGGTCTATCTGGTTTCTGTCCCGACCATTTGGTGATTCCCATGTTAACTTGTGAATTTCTTTATGTGGGAAATGTGTACCTCCAATGACCAGGTTGTTAATGCTACAGAAACTTATTAGCTTATTCCCATTTTCGTTTGCTGTTCCGCTGCCGCATTTCCCCATTGTTCTTTCATTATATGTATTGTGTGTACCAACTTTCGCATTGAGGTCTCCCATTACTATAACAAGATCATATCTAGGTGTGTCTTCCATTTCTTTCTGCAGTTGTTGATAGAATTCATCCTTGACCTCCTCATCGCTATCATTCGTTGGTGCGTAGCATTGTATTATTGTAGTGTTGGTGAATCTCCCTCTCAATCTCAATCGTATCAGTCTGTTGTTGATGGGTTTCCATTCCAGTAATGTCCTTTCTATCCCTTTCTGTAAAATAATGGCTACGCCTTCACTGTGCTGTCCATCCTCTCTTCCAGAGTAAAGTACTGTTTCTCCTGTTGCTGTTTTAACTTTTCCTGCCCCTGTCCATCTGCTCTCACTTATCCCCAGGATGTGTAACCTGTAGTTTCTCATTTCTGCCGTGACCTGTCTTAGTTTGCCTGTCTCGTACATTGTCCTGACATTCCAAAATCCTATTCTTGTATCCTGTTTTGCGGTCAGGACATCCGTTTTCATGTCAGTGGCTTCCTTTCGGCTTTCACCACTGACAGTCATACGAGCCACAGACTCCGAATGTCCATCCCGCAGCAAAGTTTGTTCATTTGATGTTGTTTCCGTAACTTCATTATTTTTTTTTACATAGACAGGGGTGTCAGCCCTATGCTAAAACCCCCAACCTGGAGGACCAGGGTACCAGCTTTTGTCTGACCCCTACCCACACAGACCAGTCCAGCTAGGTTGAACCTACCAGGAGTAAAACTCCCACTGGCATAGCTCTGGGGATTGTCAGGGTACGCAAGCTGCCATACCGCTACAAGGTATAGGTACCATTGATGGCAGCATCTGTGCGTAGAATGTATATTTTATTAATATCAGGCAACCGTAAGATAGGTGGCCGTGAAAACATATTAAGAATATGAGCAAACATGTTATCGCATTCGTCAGTCCACTTGACATTCGCAGGCATACCTTTCCTTAACAGAGAAGACAAGACTGCGGTGGTGGACGATAAACTCGGGATAATCCTACTATAATATTGAATTAGACCCAATAAACTCCTAACTTGCTTTTTTGCCTTGGGTATAGACAACTTTAAAATCTTATCAACATTCTGTTGCATAGTCTGAATGCGACCAGCCCCAATAACGTGTCCCGGGATAGTAATTTCCTGAACTGCGATTTGGACCTTAGTCGGTCTTGCAGTCAAATTATTTGACCGTAAAATTTCTAATAAGGAACTGAGTCCTGTAAAATGTTCTTCAAATGACGAACTGAATAGACAAATATCGTCTATGTATGTAATAATATCTGGTCTATGGGATAAAAATTTTCGCATCATGCGAATAAAAGTTGCCGGTGCGTTCATAAGCCCAAAAGGCATCACGTTCCACTGATATAGTCCTTGTGGAGTAGAGAACGCAGTGAGATATTTGGCCTGTTCTGTTAAGGGAATTTGCCAATACCCCTATGTCAAATCAATTTTAGAAAAAGATTTTGCTATTGCTAGCCGAGTAAGTAAGTCGTCAAGCAGTGGATGTGGTTCACTGTCAGCGACTGTCTGAGCGTTTAATTTTCTATAATCGACACACAATCTAATGTTATTATCTTTTTTCTAACAATGACTAGTGGAGAAGAAAATGGAGAATTACTATTCTCAATAATACCTAAACTTAACATCTAATTAAGTTCCTGAGCTGTCTTTTCTTGGTAATGTATTGGAACTGAATAAGGACGAAGTTTTATAGGTGTCTTGTCCTTAAGAATGATGTCGTAAGAAATGACTGATGTACGACCTGGTATGTCGTTTAAAACATCAGAATAAGATTCTAAGAGTTCAGAAATTTGTTGAATTTGTTGAGATGAAACTGAAGTAGAGATAGTCGCATCTCGCCACGATTCTGTAACTTGTAAAGTAGGTATAGGAAGAGACATGTGGATTTCAGGAAAGGATGATTCTTCCTCCTGAATTAAGAATAGATCAGAATCATAACAAGAAGTGACGACATTGTCGTCGAGATCATGAAAAGAAACTTGTAAATGTTTATGACGCGTATAAAACTCCCTAAACATATTACTAGAAAGATCGACTATTGACAACTGAGAGTGCTGAGTCATCTCAGATCGTGACATGAAAGTCATAGACATGTCATTGGTAGAGTGATTAATACTTGACACCTGATCGCAGTCATGAGCAAAAGAGATGGTCATGAAAAGATAACTGACCAGTAAGATCAGAAGTAAATTGTGGAGGTTACGTGAGTAGTTAACAGTAGCTAGATGTCTGAAAACACGATAACATGTTATATTCACCGTTAAAAGCAAGCCAGTGATGAAAGACAAAATAGCAAAGAAAAAATGTGTAAGACGAGTCGTAGTATTAACATTGATGGAAGTATATAAAGATACATCATAAGATGTGGTAACAACATTGTCAAGTTTATTGACAATTGTTGTACGTTTAGTATTCGTACCATCAAAGAAGGATTAATCATATATGTATCTGTATTTTGGTACATCATAAGATGTACGCACAACAGTGTCAACCTGAGGGACAAATGATGTGCATGTAGTGTCCACGTCATTACTGCTTGGTAGATCAAACCTGACATCACCATTATTATTACTCAGTGGGAGAGTCTCATCAACCTCCTCAGCCTCAAGAATGGTACAGAGACCAAAACTGGAAACTAATGTGCCAGATGCATTCAATATGTTGGCACGGAATCTAGTCATAGCAATGACAGTGTCAATATTGTCATATGGTTGCAAATGCTTTCTTTCCCATTCTGCAATTTCATCCGGTGTGCAAACCTCGCTACCATGAATGTGACCAACTGTTAAATCAGCAGTCGGATTCTGAAGGAGACATACTTTCACTTTACCTGAAAAAATGGGGTATTTATGTCTATTATTGCAGTGGGGTAGTACTCAATTATACCGCCAAAGGTTATACATCTTATACATTCATTAGTGGAGTAACGAGGATGTACTAAAGATTGACGGATTCCAACAGTAGTGGATCCGGAACCTCTCAAAACTGACACTATGGTTCCATTGACCAATCCTCTGTTGAAGATCAATGTGCCTGTCCCGTCGTTCACAGTGAGACTAAAAGCTGGAATAGGCTGTGTACATATCATCGATGTGTGGTTGGCTTTCTGAAAAATAGTGTTACATTGCGGACAACTATTTACCACATTATAATCAACAGCATAACATGAAGATGAAGCATGTATCTGAGTATTATTGTCATGACTAACCGAGGGTGCATTGCTAGTCAGCGCCGCCCCTGCATTGTGTTCAAACCTATGTGTCCCGCGTGAATTGGAACGTTGTCGATGACAATTAACTGAATTATTTTGACTTCTACCGTTATAGCTATTGTTCCTGGATCTGTAAACATTATGACCATTATTCCAGTTATTGTTATTGTTGATATATGACGTGACATTGTATGGTTTATTCCAGGTTGAATTTTGTTGAAAGTTGTTGCTGTTCCTACAATGAGGTGACTGATTTCTGGATTGTGGTCTACCTCTAAAAGAATTGTTATTCTTGTTAAAATTATTATTTTTATAATAATTATTGTCGTTATTTCTTCGCTGCATAAAATTCCTATCAAGACTTTGAGCACGTGACCTATTATTATCACGCCATGTCGCAGCGGAAGCTACTGGTAATGCTTCTCTCAAATGAGAATTAGATATACAAACACCTCGGTGTGCAGTACAATAATTGACTGCCATTTCTTCTAATGCAGCTATAGTAGGTGGTTTGCGTTCCTGCAAAAATGACAAAAATGGTGTGCTAACGGAGGATAGAACTGTATCCCTAAGCAATAAATCAACCAGTTTATCGTACGATGTGTCTACCCCAGCGAGTTCAACCCATCTATTAAATGTAATGCGTATATTAGCAATGAACCCTGCGAAATCTTAGCTTGAATCAGGTAGAAGAGTTTTAAACTTCATTCTATATCCTTCCCCGTCTAAGTGAAATCGTCTTAATAGCAATGCTTTTGTAGCATCATAATCTTCTTCTTCTTCTTCCTCGTTCGCCCTGAAAAGGACGGTGGTGCATCATAATCATTTACAATTGTAGGATCTATATTCTTTATGGCATTTAATGGTTCACCATCCAGAAATTCACTGAGTTTTAGTCCATGCGGATTTAACAAGTTTATTTGTCTTACATACTTCTTCAAAGCGTAATAGATACGATGATAAGTCGTCGAAATTTTGTTTGAACGGTGGTAATTTAAAATTGTAGTAGCCCCTGGTTTGGTTCGATGAAGACGTATTATATGAATTATCACTATTGCTATTTGCAGCAATTTGCGCTTTCAATTTTAATTCTTCAAGACGAAGAAGTGTCAATTCTTTTTCTCGTTTCATTTTATTTTCTTCTTCAACACGCAACATTTCATCTCTTGCCTCCTGTTCCTTTCTCCTTTTATATTCCTTTGCTTCTCTCTCAATCTCTTCTTGCTTTGCTATCGCTTTTCTCTTTTCTTCCTTCTCTTCTCTATCAAGTTCCTCTTGCTTTCTAATAGCTTCCTTAGCTTCATATTTTGCTAGTTCCGCCACTGCAAATTCTCTAAGTGCTTCTCCCTTGTAACCAAATTGCTTACCCACATTTATTAAAGATTCTAACGTCGCCATGTTACATAATAATATATTTAATTAGTTAATTATATCAATCTCCAATATTTATATACTTACTTATATATGCCCAATGGCCAATATGGTAATGTGACTAAATCAGTCAACTAATCACCCTTTAATATGCTGTACAACTCAATTGTAAGCTCAAATAATTATCATCTTAATAATATATTATAATATTATGTCTTACTCATAATACTCAACTAGTAGTTACGTGAACTAATAGTGCAATTGACTGAAGTCATGTCAGTCATTCAGTAATTCAATTTATATACTCATCAATCTTTTTTTCATATTATTATAGGATTATATTATAATATATGAACATAATATTAATTATGAATGAAGAAATATAATAGACAAATTAAACCAAAGAGTTACAAATACAACTTCACGCCACAATTACGAATTACCAACATTAAAATGATACTAAAAATGAATAAAAGTACAGGAAGTGATGAACTATACTGAAATCAAAAGTGGATTGAACCACAAGAAAAATCTTAAAACTGTGCACAAAAACATGGACTCTCTATGAAGTAACAGTTTTATGTGTAAAACTAAACGATAGTAAGGTGAGACTTGACTGACATTTGACGAACCATTTCGAAATTAAATAAAATGAAACGAAAACATTAATAAAACAATGTTTATGTACACGACGTCACAACTAACAGAAAGTGTTGACTGAGTTCGACATGAACAGATTATGCCACAGCCTTTAGTGTAGCTTTCACGAATCGAATTTAGTCAATCGGTCCCTATAGAACGATTTAAAATCTTCTCACCGTCCGCAGAGGTATCTGAGAAGAGATCAAATTCCTGCCATCCGCCCGCAAACTGAACATACATATAACATTATATAAAAAAACATGTAACATGTATTATAAGAAGACACATGCCTGCAAACTAAAATGGACTAACATTGCACAGGTCAACAAGATGTACTTATCTTTTTGAAGAAAAAACAATCTCCAACAGTGCAGGCATGCATCAAAGAACTATGTAGATGGCTTGAAGTATTGATTATTCCTTGATAGTAGTTGTTCATTCGTTTGCGTTATCTTGAATAATTTGAAGCCCGCTGCCTTGTTGATTGAGAATTTCCAAACGGCTGCTTCCATGAACTTGAGAAGGTCGTGACGTCATTTACATCCCTAGTACGCATGCGCCTTGGTTACCATTCTGATTTTAGTAATTTCAAACGTATGGAAACATTGAAAAGTTCTTGGCACGACGAACATTTACTCTGGAACAAGTCTGTGACTGTTATTTCTTCTTTTAAAAAAAACTTTTCTCGTTCCCCACACGTGCCGCCACTCTGTTACATCGTGTTTTTGACTGTAACTCAATTATTGGAAGTCCATGATTGTTCAACTATTATATGGGCTTGGTCATCTGGTTATTATTGTGAACTGTCTAGCGATCGTGCTAATGATGTCAATCGCGAATCGGGAACATGCAATCTAAGTCCAACATGATAAAGTTGATAAGGCTGTGTGGGTTTGAGTCCACAAGAACAGTACGATTTATTACGGAAATACATTCAATCAGTTCATAGATAAGGTATATCATTATCATTATACATACATATGAGCAGTCAAACTATTGTCTTCTTATATATTCTTTCATCGTCACACGTGTCAACGTGTATACTCGCAATGTCGTCTGGCGAACATTCGGAAGTGATCGTTTTCGTTTTGGAAATATAATATAATTTAGGAATTTATAATACAAATACTTATCCACTCAGGATAACTTATCATTTCACTCGTATATAATAAAGGCTGACCCGTGCCTTATAATTTAGGAGAAAACACTGCCCAATTCATAAACATCGAGAGCAATGTATAACACAACTGTCTCCGACAAAGTCATTCTCTAGAAGGGTGTAGGAAGAGCGTTGCCATAACCCAGCCTACCAACATACTACGTCATGACTATCCCTAGTCAACCTTATAAAATCGCGGTCAATACAATGGCTTTAAGTGCCAAGCACCTTATATTGGTGGCATCTCAATATGTTAACGCGTACCAAAATAAAGTGGGTCACCATTACCCAGATACCCCGTATCAGGTAGCACGAGTTACTTTCGCGAATAGGTGGGGTGCGCGCGAGGCAGTCCGGTGGAAGCATATGTCATTGCTTAATAACCACCTGCTGACAGTCCAGCAGTAGTAATGGCTGGTTATCAAGGTCCGCATATAGTCGCAGTGTTTCGGTTAACACGAACCGAACGTACGGAGTCTGACCCACTACACCAGCACAGTTCTACTGTATAAATGTACTGCAGATATTACAAGTTGGAGCATATGTAGGTTTCAGATGTTCAGGTTACGATTGACTGTAAATCTTCTGTATATCTGAATGTCTTACTTGGGTCAAGAATGCTATGTTCATCGTTTTCATGATGTTTGTCGCCATAAAGGCAGTTTGTGATTTTTTGTTTGAAAGGATGAGTATGGCAGAAGGTGAATCTAGTCTTGTATATACCTATTCACCCTACGGGGATTATTTCAAAGATACCCAGGTGAGGTAACCTTTGTAATTGTTATGGTTGCCTTAACCTTGGGTGATTTATCATGTACACATGTTTTGGTCCCGATGGATGTTGCGGACATGAGAGGGATTTTTGCTAGGACGGCAATGTTACGTCGGTGAGAGTTTGCTGTTAGGTGGCATATGGGCCTCCAACCTCTGAGGGGGTTCGCGCCCAGCACCCTCCGGATGGAAGAAAACTTAGTTTTCTTTATTAAGGGGGAAGGGGGGGAGGAGATTTCACAACGATATTTTGTGGTTACTTGCTTGTAGGCGACAAGGCAAGCCGGTCGGAAGCCGACGCATATTGCCAAACGACCGGGTCATGCGACCATCGGAAATTTGGGCGCCATGGGTTTGAGCGCGAAAGATTCATTAGTGATTGGACTGCCGTCCCGTTAGGACGATATTCGATGCCAGCTTGATGCTGTCCATATTTCATTGTATATCTTGTTGCAGTGCCCGCCAGATTAGTCTTATGTTGGTGATATTTATTCTAGGGAAGTGATTATTTGCTCAGTAATGATTTTTGAGTAGGCTGAGAATTGGTTGCACGTACTTTGAGAGTCGTTAGGTCGTTCGTACTATGTTGGTTCGCCGCTGCATTGAGCGGGGTTCACCGTAGTAGTTAGGTAGCCATATTGCCTGGTCGTACATATTGTTCATTCCCTGTGGCGGCATTTATATATGTATTTGCATTTCATTAGGCCGTGTGTGGCCTAGTTATGTTCTTGCTAATAAAGGGGATGTTAGCTGTTTAGAAGCGTTCGTTCCTTATGTCACCAACTGTTGTATAGTCATACCTCAGAGGACACGAGCCAGATTATGTGTCGTAGTTGAATCTGTACAACAGTGGTAATTCCCTAGTGGTGAGGGGTTAGCCAGCTGGCACCTCCCCCCACCATAGTTAAATAGTGGCTTGTGATACTATGGTACCCAAATTCATGAGGCTGGGTCGACCCCCAGAGACCGTTTGCGGTCTAAACAAAACCTACTTTAACCTGGGATCGAACCATGGACCACCGAGCTACCAAGCCACTGTATAATTGCTCTACAATGGATCTTGTGTTATAAAGTCATTCATTTATTTATTTTCATTTTCTCTAATAAATTAGTATAGCGCCACAACTACAACTTCCCCCTTGTAGGAAGCCTACGCCGAGCCTTTATATACTCTTACAGCAGTGCTTTATGTGGCCAGTTGTTTTAAATGATGAAGTTGACAGCCTCATACACAACCTCACATTAGTCGCTTTATAGGACATGCTTGAGCGTGCAGCAACCTTATTCTATGTGTGTCTTTTCAGAGACCCCCTTGAAATACGCTCGGGGTCGGGGGGAGGTTGGGGGGAGGGGTTGTTAGAAAATAGAGCCTGTCACTTCTGTTGTCTAGTGTCGTCCTTTACGTCTTACGAGTGCCTGTTAATTATCTTTATGTCCTACGAGTGCTTGTTAATTACCTTTATGTCCTACGAGTGGATGTTACCTTTATGTCCTACGAGCGGATGTTAATTACCGTTATGTCCTACGAGCGGATGTTAATTACCGTTATGTCCTACGAGCGGGTGTTAATTACCGTTATGTCCTACGAGTGGATGTTAATTACTGTTATGTCCTACGAGTGGATGTTAATTACCGTTATGTCCTACGAGTGGATGTTAACTACCTTTATGTCCTACGAGTGGATGTTAATTAACTTTATGTCCTACGAGTGCCTGTTAATTATCTTTATTTATTTGGTTATTTACTTATAAAACAGAGGCCGAAAAATACTACTATTTCTTCTTTTGTCAAGTTCAGGGTCAGAGTTAGGTAACTCAGCGGCTATACATAATCATAAAGACGACTAACGAAAAATTGACATAGGGCCGGTTACTCTCGTCCTTTAAAAAAAGTGTGGAAAATACGGAAACACTTTGAGCCACTGACATTTGACACGAGAACGTGGCGTGAGTTTGTTGAAGACCGACACTCCCTAGAGAGTTAAGATGTAATGATTAATGGTTTTGGGATTGTTGCTGTCATTTTTGACGGAGTCATCTGTCAAGTTATTTGCTTATGTTTTTATCATAAGAATAATTGTGTCTTTACCTGCGATGTCAGGTTGATTAGGGGTTGTCTTCCCTTGTTTATTCATTCATTGTGTTTGACCTTTAGGGTCAAAGGTAGACAGTTCGGGCGTATGCCCATGGGCAGGTTTTTTTTTAAGCGGGAGAGTTGAGTTAGACTTCCGGCGAGCCGGGGAAGTGTCCTGGTTTCTGAAGGGACGAGAGTCCATTGTGTTTTTCGGGAAGAATCTTCGAAGTGACTGCACTGGCAGTTTTCCCCAGTGAATCTCTGTGCGTTGGAATGACAGCAGAGTTCCTTGTTAAGTTCTGTGGACTCGGTTACAGGTAATACCGACTTTTTCCATTACTATGCTTTCGGTAGCAGAACATGTTAGAAGATTGCCTAGTCTGTGAACTGCAGCTCACCGGTCCTCCATTTCAGAACTTATATGTTGTGCTCAAGGTAGCCATCCAAGACTATTAGTCTTCATACCATCCAGAAATCCAGTGACGAAGATATATTGTGGGAACCGCAGATTGGCGGAATTTATGTCTACAATAAGCATTACTGCAGGGTTGATGGTAACCTGCTTATCAGAAGTACACAGCCGACGTCAGAACGAGGCCTGTGTTTTTCGGCTATTATACTACAGCCTGATAATGTGCAATTGGCGGGGAATGCCAAGTTGCACCTATGTGTCAAAGTGATTAAGGTATCTGACGCGTTTAGTCAGTAATCCCAGGGCGACGCCACGAACTGTCCTTATTGAAGAACATTGTATTGACCATGCACGAATATTCAAATGTTTGCCAGCTTGCTGAATGCCTAATGTATACCTATCGATTTCCGGTCAGCATGACCTTGTTTACACTGACTGTTCCTGTTGATACCATGTGTGTTCTCGTCAATAAATGTTTTGAAAGGTGCCTGTAGTGTCCAAGCATCCTTGACTACTGCATGTGAGTGTATGGGTTGCAGGGTCTACATACATACGAGCCTAAACACATTCGCGCCTTCATTCGCACCCACACTCAGTTCATCATACGCTCGCACTACACACCTAACAACATGTATACTGTCTTGGGCCAGTGATCACCTCAACAAGAGAAAAAGTACAGTACATTTTTGGTGGACCAGTTACGTGGGCTCTTCTGATACATTTCTTGTGGACAGAGCGAGCAATTAACATTATTGATGACATTAATGTGGTCCAGAAATTTACATTTCATGGGGCTATTTGCGTGAGAAGGACAAGTACACATTACATTTCTGATCTGTGGGTCTAAGCTACATACTGGACAGCTGTAACACACATCGCTAATTCTACACTTGCAAGTTTTGGCTACAACAGGACAGAAATAGGTCATCAACTGTTGACCCAGATAAACAGTGCTAGCATTTATGTTATAATGCTGCTTGAACAACAACAGGACAAGTACTGAAGTTAACATCTAGGCATTTGCTACGTGGACCAAAACTGCAAGTCGAGTCCCTTTTTGTAAACGGTACCGCTGGTCGTTTACACGTTTCAGTCAACAACAGACTTTTCTACACCCGAGCATTCAAGCTACATTGTTCGAGGTCAAGTGTTTGTAAACAGTACGTGGAAATTGTAAACATTCAATGTGCAAGTCCTAAGTCGAGAAGGTCATAGTAACTTTTGTTCGTGAATACCACTTTATGCTACAGTGGTTTTGACATTCAGTGCGCGCTTGACATTTTGTTTCTGTGTTCGCAAGGAGCAAGTTAGTTACTTTAATATCATGTGTGACTGAGCTTTATTTTGCAACACATTGAATTGATTGCTATTTATGTTAATTGTACTATTTTTGTGTATTTTTCTTGTGTTCTTTTGATGGTTTTTGGTTGGTGGGTCTTACAGTAAATATGCCACTTAATCGAGGGTTACTGTAAGCGTTCTGTAGGGATTGCAATTTTCTTAATTGAAATTTGCTAGCGACTTTTGTTGCTATTTTTTTTTTTTTTAGCTGTGACGACATCAGTTAGTGTTGTTTTCGTTATTTTTCCGTTCTTTGATTTTCGACTAATTTTGTTTGTATCTGTTCTTCTCTCATTCCTTCCATTTATTTCTTTACACCCTTTCGTTTATAACAGTGTTGCCATTTGTCTTGTTTATTTTTCGCGGTTATCATTACACATTTGTGTAACTTTTTTTTTTTTACTTTTGCTGTATTGTTTATTTGACTTCCGCGAACGTTTTCGGTCATTGTTCTGTATCTTTGTCTTTGTATTTATGATTGTACTACATTATTGTCATACACAGTCTACATACATACACTTGGTCATGTATTATTATTGTTATTGATAAGGTACACTCTTCATATAGAGATTGTTAATAAAATATTATTATCTAAGATATTTATACAAGTTCTTTGATAAAAGACTTGTTATCCACAAAGATTGAGACAAGGTGAAATACATATTCAAGTTCTTTATAAAAAAAAAAAAAAGACTTGTGCCCATAGTGAGTGGGATATAAAGGAATTATTTTCCACAGGTACTCAAGTGATTTTTTGTTACATTATAAACAAGAGGACCATACAAGGTCTTTGTCTAAGACTAAGAGAGTGAAATAAAGTGAAGTGAGTATACAAGTCTAGCATTTCAGACTTGTCTCCCATTGAAGTGGGATAAGGTAATTGTTGAATTTTTCAGGTTACTGATCTCATTAGACAGAATGTCTACATTGGATTTCTTCATCCAGCAAGGGTTGACTCTTGGTAAGTCTGGTAAAGAATTGGAAGAATATTCATCTGCTCTATTCGCCACTGCATTAAAGTCAGAGGAAAAGAAACAAAAAGAGGAAATTAAATTGAAAGCAGAAGCTGAACAAAGGAGAGCAGATGCTGAACTTAAGAAGCTAGATGCTGAGAATAGAAGATTAGAACTTGAAGAGAAAAGGTATCAAAGAGAAGCTGCTGCTGAGGACAAAAAACTTCAAGCTCAAGCTGCTGCTGAGGAGAGAAAAGCTCAAGCTGCTGCTGAGGAGAGAAAAGCTCAAGCTGATGAAAGAAAATTCCAGATGGAAATGGAAGACAAAAAACTTCAAGCTGCTGCAGAGGAGAAAAAAATTCAAGCTCAAGCTGCTGCAGAGGAGAGAAAGCTTCAAGCTGCTGCTGAGGCTGAAATCAGAAAAATGGAACATGAGGAAAGAAAACAGAAAATGGAACTTGATGACAGACTCGCAACTTTGGAGTTAGAGAAATTGAAATTGGCGAGTACGGGTGCTCAGCAAACAACTTCGAGTACGACAAAGGAGTTTGTTAATAGGATTAAATTGCCTCATTTCAATCCTTTAAAGGATGACGTAGCAGATTATCTAGATAGATTCCAATTTTTATGCGATACGCATAACATAAAAAAGGAAAAATATGTTGAACAACTGATGGAATTTTTTACAGGTGACACAGTGACTACTCTTATGACAAAAGACGAACATGACAGAACTAATTATGATGTTGTCAGAGCAGCATTGCTAAAAAAAATACCAACTAAAAGAAGAAGACTATCGTCTTCGTTTTAGGACAATGTTGCCAGAAAATGGAGTAGATTTCTCTGATTTTGTTACAAAAATACGTCGTACATTTACACGATGGGTTGAGTTGTCTCAGACTGAGAAAACATATGAAGGTCTAATGGACTTATTATTGCGAGATAAGGTTTTGTCATCTGTTAATGATTCTTTTCTTGCATTCCTTCATGAGCGTAAGCCTAAAAACTTAAAAGATATGGAGGAATACTGTTGTCAGTATGCCACCGCGCATCCCCATGCTACAGTTAACAATTCTAAAGTGAAAGAAGGGTTGCCAGCTGCTTCGGCAACACCATATGGCCCTAATTTCAAAAAAAAATTTCAGGGTGCTCAACAAAACTGGAATAGGGGAAGTAATCAGAATTACACTCAGAAGCGGAGTAATCCAACACATGATGGTTCTTCGTCTATGAATTGGAGACAAGATGGTAGTTCTCGTAATTTTAATGGTAATAATCTTAGACACTTTCGCAAGGGTTATCGTAATAATAACCATTCGAGCTTTCGAGATAACCATTCTCGACGTCAAGATTATGACGATGGTGAATTTAGAAACCGGGATTCAAACCGGAATGATGATTACAATAGGCAATATGATAACAATTACAGGGGAAATGATAGTCGAAATAATTACAGGGGAAATGATAATCGAGGCAGACCTAGATTTAACAAAAAAAAGACCTTTCCAACAGGCAAACTCTGCACAACAGGAGTTTGATGGAGCCTGTAATACAGTAAATGATAGTGGTAACTCTAGAGCTATCACTGGTTGTGCTTTCGATTTTGGGAGAGCAACTGAATGCCCCCAATGCTTAACATTGTTCGACTCATCGACTGTATCTACTCTAAGTTGTGGTCATCCTCTTCGTGCTCTACCTGCTACAGTTGCGCATGATGGGAGAGGATCTCTCATCTTACATAAAGGTCTAATAAATGATAGGCTAGTCTCAGTACTTTTCGATTCGGGATGTACTACCGTCGGGGTTAGGGAGTCTCTGATAGATCCTTGCTGTGCCGCTGGCAAAACAATCAAATGTGTTACATTTGGTGGTACTATGGAAAGTTATCCTACTGCTATTATTAGGATTGACACTCCATTCTTCACAGGAGATGTCCATGCATGTCTTCTTCCTAATCCTATTGCGGATCTTATAATCGGTCGTATTCATGGGGTTAAGGAATGCACCCCGCAACAAATTTCTAGTTGGGAGGAAAAATACATTCACACGGTCAATGCAGTGGTGACAAGAGCTCAAGCTCTTAATCCCCCAACTTCATCGGATAATAGTAATGAAGTTGATAGCCAAGACGAGCACTTGGTGATTTCCCATGACTCGTTTGTTAAACGTCAAGAAGAGGATCCTTCTTTGAAGAAATTCTTCCTTCTTGCAAAGAAAGGGGATCCCAATCAAAATACTGATCACAAATCGTATATTACTATGAAGAATGGTATATTGGTACGGATGGTACAACACTCGGACAAGTCTATGCACTCGCAAATTCTTGTGCCTAAGTGTATGAGAGCCTTAATTCTTCAGCATGCACACGATTCTCAGTGTGCTGGACACATGGGGTTTTCCAGAACTAAAACTAGAGTCCTTGCGTCCTTCTTTTGGCCATTCGTGAATAAAGACATCCGAATTTATTGCCGATCTTGCAAAATTTGTCAAGAGGTCAAGTCTAGAGGTCCGAGACATGCTGCTCCTATTCAGGCTGCAGATATTCCGATTCGGCCGTTTCAGAAAATGGCTATAGACATCATTGGTCCGTTCAAAATTAAGTCAGCCAGAGGACACCAATTTATCCTCACTTGCGTGGACATGTGCACGCGTTGGCCAGAGGCTATTCCTCTGAAGAGCATATCAACTGTCGATATCGCTGATGCTCTTTGGCTCATATTTTCTCGTCTGGGATTCCCCGGAGAAATACTGTCGGACCACGGCACTCAGTTAATTTCGGACGTTATGTCTCAGGTAATGGCTACACTAGACATTAAAAGGTCTCTCAGTAGTATTTATCATCCAATGTCCAATGGATTGGTAGAACGTCTTAACAGGACACTAAAGAACTTACTTGGCAAGATAACGGAGGATCATCCGGAGGATTGGGACAGGGTTTTACCTGCAGTCCTCTTTGCCTATAGAGAAGTTCCCAACGAGCATACAGGGTTTTCTCCTTTCGAACTTGTCTTTGGTGCGCAACCGCGCGGTCCGATGTCCTTGTTACACGATTTGATAACTTCTGATAATATTGACGATGATACACAATCGTCATATGAATAGGTCATTGCTCTTAGAGAAAATTTTATCGAATCGTGCAGGTTAGCAACTTCATCTTCCGAATTTGCGAAAGAAAAAGCTAGGCGATTTGATAACAAGAAAAGACGCCTACGTCAACTTTGTCCTGGAGACAAAGCATATGTCTTACTTCCCTCAAGAGAGAATAGACTTCTCATTTCATGGAAAGGTCCATACACTATAGTCTCCAAAATTTCCGATGTCTACTATATTGTCGATGTGGATGGAAGGCATAAAACATTCCATATAAATATGCTAACAGAGTTTATTGAACGTCCAGACTATTTGCAGCCTATTTTCCAGGCGATGGACGACTCTCCAGTCCAACATGGTCACATCTCATCCCTGTCCGTTATACAGGATGAGGAAACTATTTTTTTCTGACGTTAACTTACCTCTTCCTGCGATTCCACTGAATTCAACGGAATCGTGGAGGGACGTTACAATCTCTTCGAACTTGTCTTTTGAGGAGCAACGTCAAGTATCCTCTACGCTACAATCATATCAGGATGTCCTTACCGACATTCCTGGACACACAGATGTCATAGAACATGACATCATAATTACTGATCGTAATCCGATCAGAGTAAGACCATACCCAATACCTATTCATTTTCAAGCACAAGTCGAGAAAGAATTGGATGAAATGATTCAACTGCAAATAATTGAACCATCCACTTCAGCTCATTTTTCGTCGATAGTTATTGTTCGAAAGAAAGACAATAACATACGTCTTTGCGTTGACTATCGCAAATTAAATCAAGTTACGAAGTTCGATGCTGAACCTATGCCATTATTAGATGATCTACTTATTAGACTTTCTAAAGCTAAATTCTTTACTAAACTAGACTTGTCGAAAGGTTATTGGCAAGTCCCACTGACGGAACACGCCAAACCTCTCACTGCATTTTCGACACCTAGGGGTCTGTTTCAATGGAATTTTATGCCTTTCGGGCTTATGAACGCCCCAGCGACTTTCGTGCGCATGATGCGACGAATTCTATCAGATCGTGCAGATGTCATCGCATATTTAGACGACATCTGTCTTTTCAGCGATACTTGGGAAGAACACTATTTGGGTCTAAAGGAATGGCTATCTACTCTACGTGAGCATAGTTTGACTGCAAAACCCTCTAAAGCTTTTGTTGGGTTTAGTGAAATTTCCTTCCTAGGTCATCGAGTTGGTCATGGTCTGTTGAAGACAGAGGACCAAAACATTTCGAAGATATTAAATATCTCGGTTCCGAAGACAAAAAAGCAAGTGCGTAGTCTCTTGGGATTGATACAATTCTATGGAAGATTCATTGAGAATCTGTCCTCCATTATGGCACCACTTTCATCGTTATTGAAAAAAGGTTCTCCTAATATGGTGCGTTGGTCCCAGGAATGCCAATCTTCATTGGATCAGGTTAAGAATTTGTTCTCATCTCATCCTATCTTAAGACTACCAACGATTGATAAGACTTTTGTTCTTCGTAGTGATGCCTCTTCCACTGGGATTGGAGCGGCACTAATGCAGGAATATTCAGGAACTCTGCATCCTGTAATGTATATTTCTAGGAAGCTAAATGCGGCAGAAAGGAATTACTCGGTTTTAGACCGTGAATTGTTGGCTATGGTTTCGTCCATTCTTAAGCTACAAAGGTTCCTTCTGGGCGCGCATTTCTTTATGGAAACCGACCAAAAAGCTCTTACGGCTATGCAAAGTAAGGATTTGAAGAGCTCGAGATCTACTCGTTATGCTATTGCTCTTCAGCCTTTCCATTTCACGGTGCGAGCTATCCGTGGTTCGGATAATGTGATGGCGGACATATTGTCCAGATGCCCACATGATTCCAGTTAAATCTTGTGTCCTAGTTTTTCCTGATACACTTTCGGACTTAGGTCTGTCCTTAATATCCTAATATGTTGTAATACAAATGTATTTGGATGATGTTTAGATAATTTAACAAATTTCATTTTGTCCATCCATCAGTGATATGTTGCTAATATAGCATTGTAATTCATGACATTTGTATATTGCTATAATTATAGTATTTAGTAATGATTGATATATGATTGGTATTGCCAGCAACTTAGGTTTCTTTAATGGTACCCCTTAGTTTGTTTGGCTTAAAGGAAATATTTTCTCCTATGTTGGGAGATGATTTGTATCCTCTTCAGATGCTTTGTTTATGCGTCTATTGTACCTGATATTAAGTTCATTTTTTTCATGAG
Source organism: Oreohelix idahoensis (assembly GCA_024509875.1). Taxonomy (NCBI): domain Eukaryota; kingdom Metazoa; phylum Mollusca; class Gastropoda; order Stylommatophora; family Oreohelicidae; genus Oreohelix; species Oreohelix idahoensis. The sequence continues at coordinate 234,071 of JAMPIV010016231.1, forward strand.
CACATAAGTGATACTTGTGCAATCTTGCTCATGGACATATTAAAAAAAAAAAATTTCATTTTGTATTTACAGGGGGGTTGTAGTAATATGTTGCTGTCATTTTTGACGGAGTCATCTGTCAAGTTATTTGCTTATGTTTTTATCATAAGAATAATTGTGTCTTTACCTGCGATGTCAGGTTGATTAGGGGTTGTCTTCCCTTGTTTATTCATTCATTGAGTTTGACCTTTAGGGTCAAAGGTAGACAGTTCGGGCGTATGCCCATGGGCAGGTTTTTTTAAGCGGGAGAGTTGAGTTAGACTTCCGGCGAGCCGGGGAAGTGTCCTGGTTTCTGAAGGGACGAGAGTCCATTGTGTTTTTCGGGAAGAATCTTCGAAGTGACTGCACTGGCAGTTTTCCCCAGTGAATCTCTGTGCGTTGGAATGACAGCAGAGTTCCTTGTTAAGTTCTGTGGACTCGGTTACAGGTAATACCGACTTTTTCCATTACTATGCTTTCGGTAGCAGAACATGTTAGAAGATTGCCTAGTCTGTGAACTGCAGCTCACCGGTCCTCCATTTCAGAACTTATATGTTTTGCTCAAGGTAGCCATCCAAGACTATTAGTCTTCATACCATCCAGAAATCCAGTGACGAAGATATATTGTGGGAACCGCAGATTGGCGGAATTTATGTCTACAATAAGCATTACTGCAGGGTTGATGGTAACCTGCTTATCAGAAGTACACAGCCGACGTCAGAACGAGGCCTATGTTTTTCGGCTATTATACTACAACCTGATAATGTGCAATTGGCGGGGAATGCCAAGTTGCACCTATGTGTCAAAGTGATTAAGGTATCTGACGCGTTTAGTCAGTAATCCCAGGGCGACGCCACGAACTGTCCTTATTGAAGAACATTGTATTGACCATGCACGAATATTCAAATGTTTACCAGCTTGCTGAATGCCTAATGTATACCTATCGATTTCCGGTCAGCATGACCTTGTTTACACTGACTGTTCCTGTTGATACCATGTGTGTTCTCGTCAATAAATGTTTTGAAACGTGCCTGCAGTGTCCAAGCATCCTTGACTACTGCATGTGAGTGTATGGGTTGCAGGGTCTACATACATACGAGCCTAAACACATTCGCGCCTTCATTCGCACCCACACTCAGTTCATCATACGCTCGCACTACACACCTAACAACATGTATACTGTCTTGGGCCAGTGATCACCTCAACAAGAGAAAAAGTACAGTTACAGGGATCCTTCCTGGTGCTACGGAAGTCGTGCACTGTGCTGATATCCTCCTTGTGTGATCTAAGGGAGGTGGTCAGAGTTCTGTTGGAGTTGTCCGTGTGTAATGAAGATGCTCCTTAAAGCTATAACCAAAGGAAACTATTTATGGTTAAAATAGTTGAGGACACGTTATAACAGCAATAGCCATGTATCGTTCGAGACGCAAAGACAACGAGGAAAGTAACTGTTTACCCCACCTCATCTTGATGAACCTAAAAAAAAAGTCCCTGAGTCATTCAGTTGCACACCGTTTGAAAATTTCACGAGTTCTTATAACATACTTCTGAATATGTCTCAAATCACTAATTTACTGTACGAAGAATTCGATTTTTATGTCTTGTTGTTGTTGTTGTTTTTTTTTTTTATGTTTATTTTTATTTACTTTATTTTTAAATTCATTATTATTACTATTATTATTTTATTTTATTTTTTTTTTAAATTTTATTTTAAAAACGTACTTTAATTATGATGATTATTGCAAATGTAACATTACTTTTATAATGATAAATGCCTTAAGGCCCAAGATGCCTTATACTTGAATGAAAAATTCAATCTTGTGTCCATGGCTTTAAGGCACACTGCTTATTGCAGATTGCAACTTTTTTTTTTTATAATTCTAAATGACCTTGACCTAGTTTTGAACTGTCCCATATATGACCCAATGGGCTTTGGTCTATATTTATTAGCACATGACAACAGGTTTTCTTAAGAAAATGGCCAAGTCCCACAAATAATAACTACAACTATTTAAATATTCTGTAACAAGAGAAACATTCAAACTCCATTTTTATGGTACACTAATTAATAATAAACATACATTTGCTTACAAATACATATAGCAAAATTTGAGTAAGTGAATACAAGAAACACATGTATAACTTTCTACTTCACCATGTAATAGTAAAGTTAAATGTGGAACAGTCTAGTGTAACAGTTCCTTTGCTCCATGAAAAACAATGGAATATTGCATTTTTCACAAAAAGTGTTTGTTTTCTGGCTGCATATTTTGCATCGCAGGCGACAATTTACAGATCTTTTCACTGGCAAATGCATAAATCCATCTTTTTGGACCTCAGGTTCTGGCATAATAACTTTCTTGTTTTTTTTTACTGAATATGATGCTGCCAGCTGTGCATCTGAAGGCCTCCCTCTTTTTCTTGGTGCCAACATCTCTATAAGTGAGGAAGCAAGTTTTCCTTGAAACCTTCGCTGAGTTAGAACACTCTCTTTGGGAACAGCGAGCAAATTACAGTCACGACGATATAACAACCAAGCATTTATCATCATGATCATCAAACTGTGCCAGAACACATACAAGTACCATCTTCTGGATTTCACTGGGCACTTGTACTTAGCCACATAGCAGTCTAAAAGGTCCACTCCACCCATATTTTGATTGTACATACTGATGATAGCAGGCCGATCTATGTCTACATTCTGCCTTTTGCCTTTGTCAAATCTCCTGACCTTGTTGCACGGTTCTAGGCCAGTACAACTGGACAAAATGGTCACAGCTCTGGTGTCATACCAGCGAACAGCAACACAGTTTGTGTACTTCTCAACACTGTAACCCATGGCACCACGTCCTTTACTTTTGTATACTGTTTAAGTTTGCTAAATTTTGCAGTGAAAGGTATCATTATTTCATCCACAGATTGGTTAGCATTAGGAACAACTTTCAAACAGTTTGATCTTAACTTCTGCAGCCATGGCCTTATTTTTCTTAACTTGTCTTTCTGATCACTTTCTGTGACACTTAAGTTGTCTGTAAAATGCAGTGATCAGATTAGTGCTAGAAATGTGTTTCGGCTCATCACACCAGCAATAGGATCATACCGTATCTCTTCTTCCTAGTAGCATCTGTTACCAGGCATCTTTACTAGCTCCATTCTAAAATACATTCCAATTAACTGTTCTTTTTGTTTCTTGTTGGTATTTATGGACTTCCCACTTTTCAGTGTGCTGTATAAACTTGAATTGTCCACTAAAAGTTCTAACATGTCATCAGTGAGAAACTGCTTGAAGTAACAAAGTGGGGATCCTAGCTCAAAATCATCTGAAAGATCATAAGTAGGCTCTTTAAATTGAGAATTAGGTGGTTCAAATGATTTCTTTCTCCACATGTATGTATGTGACTGGCCAGCAGTAACCTATCTATTAATGTCGAAGAGGATGATGTTGCAAGGGTTGAAGTAGCGGGTGAGTATGTCACATTATCACCATTCAACATCTTATCAGATGGTGAGGTAACCTTCCGAGTAGTGTCATCGCCATCTTCCTCACTGCTATCTGTTCCATTAGAGGTAAAAGTGGTATCTTCATCGCCACAGTCATTGTCCAGCAAATCATCATCAGTTGACTCGCCACCTGATAAGTCACTGTCATTTGTGTCAATCATGTCCAAAACATCAACGGCTGTCATCAGCTTTTCCTTTCGTTGAGATGCCATGTCTGAAATAATAAAATTGCTCTTTTTTTAAATTCTGTCTCACATATATAACTTCACACACAAATATTATTTTAGGTTTGTACTATATAAGTTGCCCCGTGTAATTCTTGGGAATCTCTGAAGATATACAGAAAGGATATGGCTATCGCTCCCTCAGGCATGCCGTACAAGGCGATTCATATGAAGATACCAACCTCATCAATTAAACAACTTGCTACATAAACTATCGCTGCAACAGTATACACATGCTTTGTGCAGACTTCCTGGTAGGGGATCAGCTGTAGTGGTGGCTCCATGCTCCATAAATAGTGACAAGGAAAATGATGATAGTGATGATATTATATAAACTGTAGGGGCCTATAGGCCAATAAAAAGTCAAAATTAAATGGGTTAACCAAATAAATGATCAAAATAAAGCCAACCAACTACCATACTGAGCCTTACATGCTAGAATTACTATTTCAACAGATGGCAGAAGCAAACGCTCCTGTTTGATTAGCATTTCTCGCGGAAATAAGGAGAGTTTGTTTACCATGACAGTGTTATACTTAATGCCCATTGGACCACATGTGGGTCATCACATTTTAGATTTATAATACGACTTTTCATCTTCATCACTGTATTCAATTTATGTTTCACTACATTTCTAAACATAAAATAAAGTTAATTATGTGGAATAAAACGTAGGAACTTACCGTGAAATGGCTTTACTCGCTAGAGAAACAGAGCTGATTCACGCTGCAAATTTCAAACCATGGGGATGGCCATTTGTGAAGGGGAACTCATGCAGTAAATTTTGAGCAGTTATCAAGAGTTATGGTTACTATGGGTCTACATTGGTCCTATGGGCTTTAAGGATTAAAAAAAACGACTGAATATAAAAAAAGTGTCTATGTATTGCACACAAATAAATAGTGGGTCATATATGGGCCGCTGGGCCTTAAGGTTATGCTTAAAGTAAATGTGAGGATGAAAGGATATAGTATACATGACGAGAGAGAGAGGAAGGGCAGAATGTCAGACGGGCCTGCGTGCCCAATTCTTAACCCTTTGAAAATAAAGTTCGTTCGTTCGTTCATTCGTTCGAACCGATAATTATAATATTAATACAGAGTTCAACAAATTGATATTTTTTTTTTTAAGTTTTGTATTATTGTGAAGTGATGAAAGTTCTTCTCCCTCTGAGGCCAGATAAGTGGAACACCTTAAATGAAGAGATACAACAACTTGCGAGCACATGTAGAGACCACTTCATAGCACTGGGTCGAAAGGCAAGACCCCAAACCCAGCAGATCAGTAACAACAAGACATTTCACCGAGTAAACCACAAAATTAATGACAAATAAACAAATAAAATAATGAGAATGGAAAGAACTCAAGTTCAATATACACAAAAAAGAATAACAAAGCAAATTTCAAGTTAATCCTATTATATGGATGTAAAACATGGAGAGCAAAAAAAAAAAAAAAGCTACCGACTTTCAAAAACAGAATGCTTGCGTAGAAAAGAAGGAATGAAATGGTATGACAAGATGACTAATGTAGATCTGATAAAAATTACAGACAAACACCAGAGGAACAGTAAGGGAGAAGAAGATGGTACACACATTAAGATCACCAACTCACAGCATTTTAAGGCGGCTCACTTTCTGGAATCCAGATGGAAGGATATAAACAAAAAGGGAGATCACAACACGCATGGAGACAGAATTGTAGACGTACATGAACAAGATAAAAGTGTATGGAACGACTTTATCCACTTGGCACAAGACAATAGAGCTTAGCGTGTTTGTGTTGATGACCTATGATCCACAGGGAACCGAGAGATACTGATTCATCATCAGTAGCCATCTCCACAACGAAGGTTGGCTGTAATGGATCTCCAACGTCTTCTGTCTCTTGTCTTGGTGGTGCACTCTGATAGACTCTTTCCTGTCCATCTCTTGATGTTATCTTCCCACTTATAGCGCTGTCTTCCCCTTGCACGTTTGCCTTCAACTCTCCCTTCTGTTATGGTCTTCTGCAAGGTGTTATGCCTTTTTATGTGGCCAAAGTATTTTAGCTGCCGAACTTTAACCTCCCTCATTAGTTCTCTTTTCATACCTAGATTTTCTAGGACCTCCTTATTTGTTTTCATCTCTTTCCATGAGATACGCCCCATTCTTCTATATATCCACATTTCAAGAGCCTCAATTCTTTCCTCCAAATGCTTATTCATCGTCCATGTTTCCGCACCATACAGAAATGCAGAATATATATAACACTTTATGATTCTCAGTTTTAATTTGTGAGATAACTGTTTAGATGTCAGTATATGTTTCATGTTGTTGAATGTAGCTTTGGCCATTCCTATTCTCTTCTTGATTTCTGTTTCACATCTGCCATCTTCTGTTATTATATGACCAAGATATACGTAGCTCTTGACCTGTTCCAGGATTTTCCAATTTACGCTTATCTTTAATGTGGGTTTATCGTCTGTTTTGCTAATTATCATAGTTTTTGTTTTCTCAATATTAATGTCGAGTCCATATTCATGACTTATACTGTTCACTTGTTTCACTAGTTCTTGTAACTCCTGTTCGCTTTCAGCTAACTACACGGTATTATCTGCATATCTAAGGTTGTTTATTGACCTTCCACTGATGTTCAGTCCTGGTATTTCCTGTATCTGTTTGAAAATTTTTTCAGTGTATAAATTAAATAGGCAGGGGGACAGCACACAACCTTGTCTGACACTTCTTTTCTTTTCATACATAGACAAAAAGAGGTGTCAGGGAGATACTGATTACGAATTTCAAAACAAGCGTGATTCAAGGGACATAACGCTTTAAAGGTATGTTTGTCAGAACCGTTTCTAAAGTTCATTCCCTTAGTTTGCGTAATACGAAAAGATTTTTTTTTAACAGAAATATTTTCTCATAGCCTCTCGGATTATTTTTACTCTGTCTTTCTTTTTTTGTTTCATTGTTTTTTAAATTTCTTTCTTCTTTCTCCCAGCTATGGAGCATTGGTCCAACAATGTAGCTTGCACCCCCTTCTCAGCAGGAACATGCACCATAGCGCTTTATGTGCTATCTCAGTTTTGATTTCTGTAGCAAATAGTTTTACATAGTGAGGTAGCCAGTCCCAGGAAAGTCTGATGTTAGCCACTTCCTACGATACGAGTGCTGGAGACATGGTTCTTTTCTTTCGTTCTTTGCTCAAGAGACTTCCCCCACACCGTCCCCATTCTTTTCGGGCACAACGCGGTGTCTACCGTTTAATACTATCTTCTAATAGGTTATCTATCTATCTATCTATCTATCTATCTATCTATCTATCTATCTATCTATCTATCTATCTATCTATCTATCTATCTATCTATCTATCTATCTATCTATCTATCTATCTATCTATCTATCTATCTATCTATATATACATATGTGTGTGTCTGTCCGTGCATGTATGTACGTATCTATTTGTCTATCTACCGTTTTGAATGTCTGTCCATTCGTGTTTCTAATCTATCTATCTATCTATCTATCTATCTATCTATCTATCTATCTATCTATCTATTTATCTATCTATCTATCTATCTATCTATCTATCTATCTATCTATCTATCTATCTATCTATCTATCTATCTATCGTTATGTATGTCTATCCATTCGTCTATCTATCACACTGCTTTTCCATTTATGACTATCCGTTTGTCTGTCTATTTATCTATCTATCTATCTATCTATCTATCTATCTATTTTTCTATCTTTCTATGTATCTATCTAATGTTTTGTATGTCTGTCCATTCATCTCTCTATCCGACCGTCTGTCCATTCATCTCTCTATCCGACCGTCTGTCCATTCATCTCTCTACCCGACCGTCTGTCAATTCATCTCTCTACCCGACCGTCTGTCAGTTCATCTCTTTATCCGACCGTCTGCCCATTCATATCTCTATCCGAACGTCTGTCAATTCATCTCTCTACCCGACCGTCTGTCAATTCATCTTTCTATCCGACCGTCTGTCAGTTCATCTCTTTATCCGACCGTCTGCCCATTCATATCTCTTTCCGTGTAGCGGGAGGTTAATTAAAATTATGATCTATGTGAGAATCCAGGTATCTCATAGGCTACCAGGATAGTATGCCAGTAAAGAGTTCTGGTCTTACAAGTAATACCCCAGTCTTAGAAATAAGCACTGGTGTATGGATATCATAGAAATAGTCAGACTGTGAAAACCCTGGCCAGTTGGTAAGAAGTTGTACCAGGATTTAAGGTGTCTCCTCCCTGTGACTATCTTATGATTACTTAATAATATCTAGGGAATAAATAAAATGAACATTCACTTTAACCACAACTGTAAGAAGTGAATAAATCCTCAGGTACAGTTAAAATATTTTAATTTTTACACTAATATTCTATCACTGCTAGTTGGAAAAGAGCATAAAATTATATATATAAAATTATTCACACAATTACTATTATTGTCTGTTAGACTTCAAGATCTTGAGTTATAAAGTTACTGAAAACTGCAATCACTGGATCACTGTCCTTAGTCCTTTGCATTTACAAATAACTATCATCAATTGACTGCACTTCTTTATGGTTAACTACTGTTTTCATCTATTAGCTGTTTCTTATATATTGTGGTGGTCAGTGTCTTAAATGACAATTATCTTTCAACTTGACAATGCTGACACTGAACTATACTTGGTGGATATCAGATTTGGTAGACCCAGCTGTAGGGATGCCAATGACCAGTTGAAGTTCACTCTTTGGGGTCCTGCACTTTTGTGGGATTGTCTCTGATGAACAACACAGGCTTCTGATACTTGACAGTCCGGTTTGAGTTATTTCATGGAACCTGAAACATCATATCAGCTTTGGCTAGTATCTGGCTAGACTTATAGCTGACTAGCACAGATGTCACCGACCATAGTAGTAAGACATCATTTCAGTGATATGTAACACCGTTATTGTAACACTATCATAAGTCAGACTAAGTAAGGACATCATTTCAGTGATATAGAAGTATTAACATTTCAGTTAATTGCGAAACTGACTAGTGCAAAATCGAAAAAAACTCACATTCACCTCCACGTGATCTAGTCCAGTCATGGCAGATCCGAAATGTCAAAGTTATACAGTCATAGCAAGTAACATCGTTTCAATGATACAGGATTAATATTCATTATCAGTAAATAAACATCATCATGGTTCAAAGTTATTCTGCTCCTATACATCCTTTCAAATGATATGATCTATAACTTGATCCTTCCAAACCATATCAAGTACAAATTCAAATACTGATGCTATTCTTAGCATCTACACAAAATTAATACATAAATAAATAAAGTGAGTGACCACGTGATCAGGTTGCTTTCTACTGAAACTGGCTGTAGAACACTCCAGTTTACCAGCTGTAAATGGGTACAAAGTTGTGCGCTCGAACTAGGGAAGGAAAAGGCAGCGAGGAAGGGGACTAGTCACCTAACCTCGTAAAAGCGGTATCTTCCATGCTGAAGCTTCTAACAATTCATTTCCCTATGACAATCTCTGGTCACGGGACTGCCTTTATCTTCGACGAGATCCAGCATTTTAATATAATAAATATTTTCTATTTGGCTGTGGGGCTAGTTTTGATACGTTTTTGTACAAGCAACCATCTTCCACTAAGCACATGAATAAATCATATTAAAATAATAATACGTTATATCAGTGAATATTATACAGGCATATTTTGTGAAATTTCTACGAACCTGAAATAAAAATAAATATTATACACGGTAGTTATCCTAATTTCGCTTACCCTCAGACTCCAGACATCGACTGAAACTTTTGGCGATCCGCTCACACTTCAGATGGATTTTGCGTAGTGGCGTTATCTCCGTCAGTCTGTCTCAAACCTTTTTCGATGTGTGTGTCTCAGTTTACCGATACGCTTATTTTTACGCATCACGCGGCCGTATCGGAGAGCAGTGACGTCACAGCTTAGGCCTCTGCGGAAAATCTCTTTTCGAAGCAGCGATTTCACTCGATCTGTGCGTTGCCTGAACTTCTCCTTTCTCATCCTCGGCTTATATATTATCCATACTGTTCCATCTTATCTTGTTTTATACAGTTGATAAATCTCTACCTTCCTATCCATGTAATTTCCCCAACTGTTATTTGTTGATTTTAGTATTTAGTACAGAAGTGGGTTTACAGGCTTTCAGCGTAACTGTGGGCAGCCGAAATACGTATATATCTCCGTAAAGGATAACTTCCTACCGTTTCTTCTTATATGCAGTTATACACAATCCTTCCCTGGACTAAAATGTGAAATTCTTTTCATAATGATTCCCTTCTGCTTTTATTTATCCTTGGCGATTTCCTCTGTCTGATACACATTTCGCTGATACACTGCCATTTTGACAGCGGTCGCTTTGTTGACAATCGATCAGTGGCTTTAACTGTAAACTCCTCGACCACGTTTGCAATGTATTGAAACCAATTTTGCGACATAGCCCCATCATATTTTAAGCTGGATGATATCTAGCTTAACTATTGGGTACAATACAAGTGCAAATCGACCATTCCGAGGTCAGTTTTCCTTCCTTGTATCTTGCTCTAAGTCTGTGGGATGGCGACTGAGAAAATCTGCGCCCACATTCTGTTTTCCAGGAATATATTCATCCCTTACTATCTCTCTTTTTCCCGTTCGGCTTTTCATCCAGGCCCTTACTGCTGGTGAAACGGGGTCGGTAGCTTTCCCTTGAAGTTTACCGCCGTCTTTTCGTTGATAGTTGGTTGCGGTTTTTCCCCGCAACTCCGTAGGTGTTTGATTTTCGCTACGTGATTTGTTCCTTTTTTTCCCGCGCATGGGGTTTAGACTGCAATTTAACCTGTGTGGGATGTTTCCTTTCCCCTCCAGTGCAAATCTCGGAAGTACCCATGATTGCTGGTTTTCTTGTAGACTTTTGATGAAGACTCTTCCGTCGACTTTCTGAATCTACATGGGTGCACTCTGGACAGGAATTTACATACCGATTAATGTCTTCCGTAATGCCCGGCCAGTAGTACTGGGTGGCTACTCTTTGTTTTGTGGCACCATTTCCCAGGTGTTCACTCAAAGTTGTTAGGTGCCCCCAGCCCATAACCTTATTTCTATAGGTGGATGGCACAACAATTTGACCATGACTTTTCGTCCCTCTGCCAGCTTTCCTGTGCAAGAGTCCATGTTCCATAAAGAAATGTCCTTTCCTTGGAGTGTTATGAGTTTTTGACAATTTTCCAAAACAAGGCTTCAATGTGCTGTCTGCTTCTTGAGCCCGTTTCATTTCAGTCGAATGAAATGATAATTTGGTGTTCCTCTCTATGTTCCTGGCGTCAGACCTAGTCTGGATTCCTGCCATAACCATAGGTTTTACAGGGTCTCCCAAGAAAACATCTACGCCCCACCATCAGGGGGTAAAAGGGATCATCTATCACAGCTGCATTTATCTCCCCTTCCACATAGCGACAACTGACATGAATCTTTGCTATGGGTAAAGTAAGGGGTGATGTTCCTTTTAGTGGCCCTTGAATATCTACTGTTTCTGTGGTGATTTGTTCAGGGCGCACCAGAGATGCCCACACGACTGCGTCATAGGACAAACCTGTGTCATACATTCCTGTGACTTGTTTGCCATTCACAGTCACTATCTCCTGTGTAGGTGGGTGATGGAGGCTATTCTGACTCACAGTCAGTTCCTTTCTATCAGAAGTCCTCACCTGTAGACATGCAGCATGATGAAGGAGTTTTTTCCTCCCACATTCATCAGTGTTGTGGTTGCTCATCTTACGAATTTTGCACCACTTATCTCCCTGTTTGTAGGGTTTCTTTTCCTGAGTCTGATGGTTTTTTTCCTTATCATCAAATCTTGGCTTATTTCTGAACTGTTGGTCTTTTTGGTCAACCTTGGTATTTTGTGGTGGTGGCTTATATCCTTCTACTTGCTTTCTTTTTGTTCCTACCAGTTCAGCTTGAGCTGCTTGGTATCTCTCTGCACATCTCAAAGTGTCTTCCAGCCTCTCTGCTCCTTGTTCCATAAGGAATTTCCTCATTTCTGGAGGCATGGAATCTTTCACTTGCTCTAACATAACCATTTCTTTCAGATCCTAATAGGTTGTCTGATACTTACCTAAACTACTCCATTTCAACAAATACGTTTCTAGTCTAGCTGAGTACTGCTTATATGTTTCTCCAGGTAGAGGTTTAGAAGTTCTAAATGTCTTCCTATATGCCTCAGAGTTCTTTTCATAACGGATGAGTAAGGCTTGCTTTAGTATTTCATAATTTTCCTGATCTTCTTTGGGGAGTTTCAGAAACACATCATATGCAATACCTCTCAATCCTTGAGGCAACTTTAGACTCCATTTCTCCTTTTCCAGTCCATATGTAGAGGCTAGCCTTTCATACCTATCCAGGTACGACTCAATTGCGTCCTCTTTTTCAACAAATGGATCTAGGTGGAAATTCATGGCTCCATTTGCCGTGTTCTGAAAAGAGCTATTCGCAGAATGAGGTGAGCTATTACCATGGGTGATAGTCCCAGCCTGAAGTTCAAGTTCAAGCTGTCTCATTTTCACCTCATTGTCTCTCTCTCTCTCTGCTTGTAACCTCGGTTCTTCTCTCTCAGCCTCTTCTTGTAACCTCTTTTCTTCTCTCTCTGCTTCTAATTTCTTGGCTTCTCTCTCTGCTTCCAATTTCTTGGCTTCTCTCTCTGCTTTCAATTTCTTGGCTTCTCTCTCTGCTTCTACTTCTAATTTCTTGGCTTCTCTTTCTGCTTCCAATTTCTTGGCTTCTCTCTCTGCTTCCAATTTCTGGGCTCTTTCTGCTTCCAATCTCTTTTCTTCTCTGTCCATATACTTTTCACATTCCGTCGTGACATACTGGACCAGAGCATCACCACTCATGCCAAGCTCTTTTCCCACCTGCAGTGTGGCAGACCTAAACTTGACCAAGTCAGCCATGATGTATCTGTAGTCTAGTAGGGTAAGCTGTCTTACTCAAACTAAATTACTACAATATAATTAACTTAATTAAAATTAAAGTTAATTAACTGACTTCACCATATATGAAACAGCTTTCTTTATCTGTACTCAATGGTACTCCTAAATATATTTCATTTCCTACTTTGTTTACTCTTTTCAAAAAATTTTACAAAAAAAATTTCCTACACAGCAGAAATAGAAAGTTGGCTCTGGAATATCAAAGATATCCCGCAGACGAGCCCCCACTGTAGCGGGAGGTTAATTAAAATTATGATCTATGTGAGAATCCTGGTATCTCATAGGCTACCAGGATAGTATGCCAGTAAAGAGTTCTGGTCTTACAAATAATACCCCAGTCTTAGAAATAAGCACTCGTGTATGGATATCATAGAAATAGTCAGACTGTGAAAACCCTGGCCAGTTGGTAAGAAGTTGTACCAGGATTTAAGGTGTCTCCTCCCTGTGACTATCTTATGATTACTTAATAATGTCTAGGGAATAAATAAAATGAACATTCACTTTAACCACAACTGTAAGAAGTGAATAATTCCTCAGGTACAGTTAAAATATTTTAATATTTACACTAATATTCTATCACTGCTAGTTGGAAAAGAGCATAAAATTATATATATAAAATTATTCACACAATTACTATTATTGTCTGTTAGACTTCAAGATCTTGAGTAATAAAGTTACTGAAAACTGCAATCACTGGATCACTGTCCTTAGTCCTTTGCATTTACAAATAACTATCATCAAGTGACGCACTTCTTTATGGTTAACTACTGTTTTCATCTATTAGCTGTTTCTTATATATTGTGGTGGTCAGTGTCTTAAATGACACTTATCTTTCAACTTGACAATGCTGACACTGAACTGTCCTTGGTGGATATCAGATTTGGTAGACCCAGCTGTAGGGATGCCAGTGACCAGTTGAAGTTCACTCTTTGGGGTCCTGCACTTTTGTGGGATTGCCTCTGATGAACAGCACAGGCTTCTGATACTTGACAGTCCGGTTTGAGTTATTTCATGGAACCTGAAACATCCTATCAGCCTTGGCTAGTATCTGGCTAGACTTATAGCTGACTAGCACAGATGTCAGACCAGTCAGTCATCAGATGTCACCGTTATACAATCATAGTAAGTAAGGACATCATTTCAGTGATATAGAAGTATTAACATTTCAGTTAATTGTAACTGACTAGTGCATAAGTCAGACTAGTCAGTCATCAGATGTCAAAGTTATACAGTCATAGCAAGTAACATCATTTCAATGATACAGGATTAATATTAACATTATCAGTAATAAACATCATCTGGTTTATTCTGCTCCTATACATCCTTTTCTGATCTATAACTTGATCCTTCCAAACCATATCAAGTACAAATTCAAATACTGATGCTATTCTTAGCATCTACACAAAATTAATACATAAATAAATAAAGTGAGTGACCACGTGATCAGGTTGCTTTCTACTGAAACTGGCTGTAGAACACTCCAGTTTACCAGCTGTAAATGGGTACAAAGTTGTGCGCTCGAACTAGGGAAGGAAAAGGCAGCGAGGAAGGGGACTAGTCACCTAACCTCGTAAAAGCGGTATCTTCCATGCTGAAGCTTCTAACAATTCATTTCCCTATGACAATCTCTGGTCATGGGACTGCCTTTATCTTCGACGAGATCCAGCATTTAATATAATAAATATTTTCTTCATTTGGCTGTGGGGCTAGATTTGATACGTTTTTGTACAAGCAACCATCTTCCACAAAGCACATGTTTAAATCATATTAAAATAACAATACGTTATATCAATGAATATTATACAGGCATATTTTGTGAATTCTATATGAACCTGAAATAAAGAAAAATATTATACACGGTAGTTATCCTAATTTCGCTTACCCTCAGACTCCAGACATCGACTGAAACTTTTGGCGATCCGCTCACACTTCAGATGGATTTTGCGTAGTGGCGTTATCTCCGTCAGTCTGTCTCAAACCTTTTTCGATGTGTGTGTCTCAGTTTACCGATACGCTTATTTTTACGCATCACGCGGCCGTATCGGAGAGCAGTGACGTCACAGCTTAGGCCTCTGCGGAAAATCTCTTTTCGAAGCAGCGATTTCACTCGATCTGTGCGTTGCCTGAACTTCTCCTTTCTCATCCTCGGCTTATATATTATCCATACTGTTCCATCTTATCTTGTTTTATACAGTTGATAAATCTCTACCTTCCTATCCATGTAATTTCCCCAACTGTTATTTGTTGATTTTAGTATTTAGTACAGAAGTGGGTTTACAGGCTTTCAGCGTAACTGTGGGCAGCCGAAATACGTATATATCTCCGTAAAGGATAACTTCCTACCGTTTCTTCTTATATGCAGTTATACACAATCCTTCCCTGGACTAAAATGTGAAATCCTTTTCATAATGATTCCCTTCTGCTTTTATTTATCCTTGGCGATTTCCTCTGTCTGATACACATTTCGCTGATACACCGCCATTTTGACAGCGGTCGCTTTGTTGACAATCGATCAGTGGCTTTAACTGTAAACTCCTCGACCACGTTTGCAATGTACTGAAACCAATTTTGCGACAATCCGACCGTCTGTCAATTCATCTCTCTACCCGACCGTCTGTCAATTCATCTCTCTATCCGACCGTCTGACTCTGGAGAGCCAAAGATAAAAAATAAGACCACTTCACGTGTCGTAAAAGCCACCTAACATGAAGATGTACATGCGGCTGGCAAGCTCATCATGTCAAACCAATTGCTACAAAAACCACCTCATCATTGTTTGTGCTTTGTCATACGCTTCCTCATGGTGGCATCTGCCTTTATGGGCCCGTGCTCCATCTGGGAACTCCGCCTATGCCGGTCCCAAGCCCGGATGAAAAAGGAGGAGGGCGGCCTGCATGGAGGCCGTAATGAGGCAGCCCCTCCACCATGCAAAGGCACAACAGGCCAATCACCTGTTTGCTTTAAATCATGATTACGCGAACTACAAGAGAGAAAACCGGACTGATTCTAAAGGCGACGAACTGGAACGGACTACGGACTACGACTTATGGAACTTGGAACACAAGAAGTATAAATGGGAAGGAAGAGGAGCTGGTGGAAGAGATGAGGAAAACAAAACTAGAAATCCTGGCTATAACGGAAACGAAGAAAAAAGGACAAGGAGTCATGGATCTCGATGGCAACACGTTGCTCTACAGTGGTGTACCCATATCTGAAAGAGCTAAAGGGGGCGTGGGTTGCATTGTGGCCCAAAATCAAAAAGATAGTATCAAGGGATGGAACTTTGTCTCGGAGCGCATTATGGTTGTAAAACTAAAAGAAGGAGAAACCATAGTCAACCTGGTCATAGTGTATGGGCCAAATGAGGATGAGAGAGCAGAGGTCAAGGAGGAATTCTTCGAGCTGCTTCAAAGGACAGTAGATGACTGCCTAGATGAAGTTATTATGCTCGGAGATTTTAATGCCAGAGTTGGAAATGACCATGCTAGATGGGGTGGAGTTATCGGAAGATATGGAGAAGATACTCTCAATGACAATGGAAAGCGACTCCTTAGATTCTGCAGTGAGCAGAATCTGATCATTACAAACACAAAGTTCCCCCATAAGCGCATACATGCATACACTAGATGTGAACCAACCAAGAATGAGAAGTCAGTGATCGACTATGCCATTGTTCGGAGAAGCTCATTCAGATATGTCCGAGATGCAAGAGTCTGGAGGGGGCCAGAGATTGGAAGTGATCACTACCTGCTAACAATCAAACGAACAACTGAAAGAGTTGCTCAGCCTAGGAACTGCCCAACATCACGCAAGAAACCAAGTAAACGAGAAGGAGAAATGAGCATTAGGACCTACAAGCTGAGAGAGCCAGAAATTAAGACCAGATATCAGGGGCTTATTGCTACAGCAGTGAGCAACACAGAAGAACGACCTGATGACTTGGAAACCCTCTGGAATAAATTCAAGGATATCATAAAGACAGTTGCTGCAGAAGCATGCGGTGAAGTCCGACTTGGGAACCAGAGAAAGAGGACACCTTGGTGGACAGAGGAAGTCAAAGAGAAAATAAGAGAGAAGAAAATGGCATGGAAACAATACTTAGGAGCTAAAAACACAACAGGACAAATGGAAAAATATAGAGAATATGTGACACTCAGAACAGAAGCAAAGAACAAAGTGCTAGCAGCAAAACAGAAGTCCTGGGAAGAATTTAGAGAAAAGCTAGAAAAAGTTGCACAAGAAAACCAGAAATTGTTCTATAAGACCCTAAAGAACATGAGGAAAGAAAAACAATGCCCTCTCAAATTTATAAAGGACAAGCAAGGCAAATTGCTTACTGCCCCGAAGGAAGTAATGGAAAGATGGAAAGAATATTTCTCAGAACTCCTGGATGGTGAGCATGGTGAAGCATCAGAAATGATAACCACTAGCACATAAGAGAAAACCAATGATGGTGAAGATGACATAAAGATGGAAGAACTGAGGGCAGCACTAGAGAAAATCAAGATGGGCAAAGCAGCAGGGCATGGTGGTATAACACCAGAAATGGTTAAGTACATGGGAGCATCAGGCGACCTATTACTCTTAAAGGTCCTACAGGCAGCATGGTGCAACAAGACCATACCAAAGGATTGGGAGATTGCCATCATAACACCAATTTTCAAAAAGGGTGACCATCGACAATGTGGAAACCATAGAGGCATATCCCTTCTCAGTGTCCCTGGTAAAATCTACTCTAGAATCCTAGAGCAGAGACTCCGACGCCTAGCTGAGCCACAATTGGATGAGGTCCAGTGCGGAGTCCGAGCAAACCGAAGTACTCAAGACCTAATCTTCACACTCAGACAGCTGAGTGAAAAGGCCCTTGAGTATAAGAGTGAGATCCATCTTTGTTTCATAGATCTGGAAAAGGCGTTTGACAGGGTCCCCTGGAGCAAACTTTGGGACTGTTTGGCAAGGAAGAATATTCCAGCACCTCTGATTCATGCTATACAGAGCTTCTACAAGTCTTGCAGAAATTATGTGAGGACAGCAAACCATAAGTCAGAAGAGTTCAGGACCACCACTGGTGTAAGACAAGGTGATATCCTATCACCTTACCTCTTCATACTCCTTATGGACGATGTCATCAAGGCATGTAAGGAGAGAACAAGAAAGTATTCAGTGGGGTACTGGAAGATGAGACAGGTCTATATTTCGGAGCTGGCATTTGCTGATGATGTTGCCCTGATTGCTAAATCAGAGGCACATCTCCAATCCAACCTGCAAGTCTGGAAGGAAGAGCTGGAGAAGAGAGGGATGGTCATAAGCAGCTCTAAAACAAAATCCATGGTGATATCACGAGAAGAAAGAAAACATCAGATTAAGTTGGGAGAACAGGTCCTGGAGCAGGTCGACCACTTTAAATATCTCGGAGCTATTATAGACCGAAAGGGAGGCATCAAAGAAGAGTTGGCCACTCGAAAAGCAGCAGCTGGGAGACTTTTTCTAGCCATAAATCGTGGATTCCTCAGCAAGAAAGAGGTTGGTAAGAAAACGAAGATGGCTGTATACCGCTCCACCTATGTCCCAGTCTTGACATATTGATGCGAGTCGTGGGCAATGACTACAACCCACAAAAGCCAGATCCAAACCTCAGAAATGAGGTATCTGAGGAAAGTGGTTGAAGTAACAAGAAGAGACATGGTCCGCAACCAGACGATCCGTCAAGGCCTAAAATCCCATCCGCTGCAGACCCAAATAGAACAGTCCCAACTAAGATGGTTTGGCCATGTCTGCAGAATGGGAGAAGATCGGCTACCACGACAAGCATGGGAAACAAAGAGCCAGGGATCCAGACCTCCAGGACGACCCAGAGTCCGCTGGGAGGACAACATTAGACAATCTTTGAAGGACCGAGGACTAGAATGGAACCAGGCCAGGAAGAAGACAGCTGATAGAATGGTCTGGCGCTCTCTCTTCCAAACCTCTACACCTCACGGTAGAAGGGGAACGACTAAGTAAGTAAGCTCCATCTGGGGCCAATAAAAAGAGAAAAGGAGTCACCCAGAAAGTGCTCTTTTTCTCTGTAAAGAAGGAAAGGAGGACGACGGCAGGGGCGTACTTGAAGTAACTGACAGTTGGGGCGGATCCTTCCTTTGGCACATCCAATAAATAAACATACAGAAAAATATTTTATGCATGAAAGTGGATTCTGAAACAATACCGAACTGCCATAATAGTGTTCGATGGTACCCCCTTCCTGACTTTCACCCGAGACGGAATCCTCCTCCCCCTTCCCCCTTCCCCCTCCCCTCCCCTCCCCCACCCCCACCAGCACCCGTAAGTACGCCACTGGGCTACAGTGGTTATTTCTGCACCTGGATACTATAAACGTTTCATATTTTTGTTGTTTTTTTTTTTTTTTAACGCGCTCACGCACGCGCATATTCACATGTGTGAAACTGTCACACGACACTTGTAGACTGTTTAATGTTGATGAAGAATCGCACAACGAGGATGTGTCACCTGATGAGATATTTTCACCGAGTGACAAAAACAGATTTCAAAAAACTGGCGTGACTTCCCAGACGGTCAAATTCCATTTGATCATCACGTGATTGCTGTATTCTTTAGGAATGAGTAATGAAAGAAAGGGTCAAAGTTGATTGTGGGAATAATAGATTGATTTGGGATACTTTGGATTAATGGAAAGACGGATGAACAAAAAAAGGTGTTTGATTAATTGATAGAGGAAGCGAGCATGGCTGGCCTTAAGGCAGGGCAACTGTAGCGCCTGCCATTGCGTTATGTGCACGGGGCGTAGGAGCGGGGGAGAAAAGCAAAAGTATTTTTTCGTCACGAAACCGTTCTTGTTCTGTGACACAATTTGCGTAGGCCAAAGCACCCAATGGAAATGGTTTATTAAAAAGAAAAACACAGAAACAAAAATGTGACGAGTTTTGAAAATTCTTGCTTTAGTTTTTTTATCGTGTTTTTGTTTGTTTGCTTTGTTGTTATTTTTTGTTTCTGTAAGTAATAACTTCACAACAGGAGGCTGAGACGCGTGGGAGTCATGACCCAAGTGGGCCCGCCCCCCCTTTGAGTGTAAAGGAGTATATCGGGCCGAAACACTTGTCGGATGGAGGGACCCTTCTGATGATCAGATTGCCTCTAGTTGTATCGCTCTGTAAAGAGTTTCCTTTCATATCTAAAACGAAGTGCAATTTTTTTCACTAGTCATACAATATTCCAATATAATTTAACCAACTCTCGAAGCTAGAAGCGTTGGGAAGAGGCCGAATGTAAAACCACTCGCCCCTAGCACCGAATGATCTAAGGTTGGCTCTGGAAGAAAGTATCATTAAGCAAAACAAGAAGAGACGGGAAAGCGAATATTCGATGGTCAATTTGTTTCTCACCAATGTTGAACTGATGATAAGAACCATACAGATGTCAGTGAGACAAGAGATGAGAAGGAAACTCTAGCGATGAATAGAGAGCCGAAGGTCAATTTGTTTCTCACCAATGTTGAACTGATGATAAGAACCATACAGATGTCAGTGAGACAAGAGATGAGAAGGAAACTCTATCGTTGAATAGAACATACATTTTGGAAACCTGTTGATAGCATTTTAAAAGGGCCGATAGTTCATATAAACCTACATGAGCGCGCATACTCACACACTCTCTCCAACATGAAACATGCACATAAACGTGATTGTACAAAACCTCGCTTAAAATAAGTGCTTGTTCTGGAACCCTGTGAGTAAGAGAGATATGAGGACGACCGATAAACGCACGGAGAAGAGTACTGGAGACAGACATGAAAGGATCAAGAAGGCATTGACATTGTAGAGATGGTTTCACAAGATAGATTTATGGGCGACCTCTTTCCGATCTCTCTTTCACTACGGCAGTAATCAGTTACATTTGTTGTACTAATTTTATTGCGATATTTCCGGGTCGCACCCTTTTTGTTTCTCTGCTAGGCAGCAGATATTTGATATTGTCAAAACATTTGACACTCCTTATTGCTTTATACCTCACATTTGCTAGGCGCGGCACAGCTGTGATGAGATTAAGCGCAGGTAAACCCATATTGGTCTGATAGGTTTTCGTGTAGAGTTGTGTGCTTAAGCAAGGGATAACAAGATTACTCGTCTGTGCAACACATTTTGGACAGATACGTATGACATAATCGCTTCCTGTCCGACTTGTTATGACAAGATTACTTTAGATAGTAATAATTTGTTACATCTGAAACACATTGTCGTATGAGTTTACATATGTGTTGGTGAGTTCGCCTGCTATGGATCGGATATTTGCATGCTATATATGGAAGAGTTGACCCCTACATTACGTGCAACATTTTCCCATGTCAAGAATATTTTGAAATCGGCCTCCCCCTGTCCCCCCCCCTTCCCCTTCCCCTCCCTCACCCCCCCCCCCCCCCAACCAGCATGTTTGAATTGATTGGAGCTTTTGCCCAGCTTCATAACAAACAGAGCGGGGGAGGAAAGTGAATATAACCTAACGCTTCAGTCAGTCAAATTTACTGTGAAGATCGCAACCAAGACACCAGACGTGCCAGAAGTTAGATTTCAGAATTTCATTTCATCAGACTGGACACCTTTTATTGAAGAATCTTGGCGGACTTACGAAACAGCCCAAGAAAGTTCTATCATTTTAAATAAGGAAATGCGGAATATCTGAGGAAGCTCAACACATGAAATCCGAAAAGGAATTAAAGTTAAAATTAACGACCCCAAGTACACGTGTAAAATGGCATTGGCTAGTGCCTTAACTTCATTCATCTGAGCAAAAATGTCTGTGAGCCAGGAT
The DNA here is from genome assembly GCA_024509875.1 of Oreohelix idahoensis. Classification (NCBI taxonomy): domain Eukaryota; kingdom Metazoa; phylum Mollusca; class Gastropoda; order Stylommatophora; family Oreohelicidae; genus Oreohelix; species Oreohelix idahoensis. The sequence goes on from JAMPIV010016231.1 coordinate 255,637, forward strand.
TGGCTTGTTGGTGGTGGTACCAGTTGTTCTCTGGAACAAGAAGGAAACAGGGGCCTAAGCTTTAAGACGAGGGACGAACTTTGTAGACTCTCCCTGACACTTCTGGGTACGAGCTGCACCTTACATCCTTGACCCAGCGGAGCAAAAACAACCACTGGCAGCTAAGTGCAATATATAAGCTGCCAAAGTGAACTTTTTCCATAGAACCTACTATCCATCAGTGATGAACCTTTTCTGTTTAACTTTTCATTTATTTTTAAACTTTTAAAACTAAATAATTATTAAATTTTGTTATTTGTAATTATACAAATTAAACTTCGATTTAACCATTTTAAAGTCACTGCATGTTTCTCTCAGTCATCTTACTAAATACACTCCAGTCAGAGCTATCCGAAATAATAAGAGTTCCACTGAGTAAATCAGAGGTATGGGCTTGAACCAGCTAAGGTTAATCATTGCTTAATTCTTCACAAAAGTTGTCGGCAGATTCTAGAATTAACGTGCTCAGCCAATGCAGCATTGTTTTCGCTTATCTGAATATCTTGTGAATACTCCATTGAGATAGAAGTGTCATTACCCTTCTATTTACAAATCTGCCAAGAGTAATCTTGTGCGAAGGTAGACACCTTTGAAGCCCATATTAGATGCTCTTGAGTTTTGGCCACTGTTAGACCACTACTGCAAAGCATGGGAGGAAATACCGTCACAGATGGTACACGATAGGAGGATATGGCATGAATATGTTGAAGGCCTTTGCTCATGGGTAGGTGAATCGTAATCAATCTATACTTTTTAGATCCCATGGTGATTAGGTCTTCAACAAACAACATGGCCAAGTTCTCCTGTCACGTGACATCAGCTCATGTATCGTAATGAATATGAATTATGAATCTATTTATGTCAGCATCTACCGCATGGTTATGTTTGTCAGTCATTGTATAATCTTTACTTTTGAAACCCATTCTAAGTTTTTCGCATCAACTGACCTCCAATGTGCAACTAATGATAAGAACCAGACAAGTGTCAGTGAAATACGAGATTAGAAGTCTCTTGTGATGTATAGGATACACAGTAGAAAACCTGCTGATAGCATTACAAGACAGTCTTTGTTTTGAAAACCCAGGAGAGAGTGGAATAGGTAGACAAAAACAAAAACATGGGGGGTTGGAGTGGCTAAGAGCATGGCGTCCGCCTCGAATTCCAAAGGTACCGGGTTGATTCCCAGTAGAGGGAATACTTACTTACTTATTTACTTAGTCGTTCCCCTTCTACCGTGAGGTTTAGAGGTTTGGGAGAGAGAGCGCCAGACTATCCTATCGGCTGTATTCCTCCTGGCCTGGTTCCATTCTAGTCCTCGGTCCTTCAAAGATTGTCTAATGTTGTCCTCCCAGCGGACTCTGGGTCGTCCTGGGGGTCTGGATCCCTGGCTATTTGTTTCCCATGCCTGTCGTGGTAGCCGATCTTTTCCCATTCTGCAGACATGGCCAAACCATCTTAGTTGGGAGTGTTCTACTTGGGTCTGCAGGGGGTGGGATTTTAGGCCGTGACTTAGCGTCTTGTTGCGGACCATGTCTCTTCTTGTTACTTCAACCACCTTCCTCAGATACCTCATTTCTGAGGTGTGTAGAGGGAATACAATTTAAGGAAATCTTTTTTTTTTTTCAGAATGATGTCATACTCCCCTCTGATCTCCTGGGTAGTGAGATCTGATACCTAGCCTTCTCGGATAATGGCGAAAAAAGGAGGCACCGTCTGCATGTTGCGCACGTTAAAAATCCTACGACAGTTGGAAATCGTAAAGAGTAGTCAATGAGGCCGCTGCCCTGGCAAAATTTAAAAATTAGAAACCTAACCACCACAAAAATATTTATAGTATGTGGGATTCCTATATAGACACATTGGGATTCTCACCGGTGATACGTAGCTCGTGCACTGTGCTGAGATCCTCCTTGTGTGATCTAATGGAGGAGATCGGAGCACTGATGGAGTTGTCCGTGTGCAATGAAGATAGTCCTTAAAGCCAAAAACTAAAACACACACACACAAACAAACAAACACGGAGAAGAGACCATAGATAGAAATACAAATGATGAGCACGACATCGTAAGAACATGGGCTAATAGCTCGCGACACGAGAACGTGGCATGTATTTGTTGAAAGATTATGCTCCTTGGGAAACTAAAGGATATTGATTGATCACCACCTGGCCTGTTCATCTGCATTCTATTTTTTTTTTAAACCTCCGTTGTCATACCTACATACTCTAAATAACGTTCAACTTTTATAAACATTCTTCACTTATGACATGGCTTCTTAAACTTTTCGGTGCCAAGGACTCCTTTGATTGTCTGGTGAAGGATATGGACATTATTGATTGTCCGGTGAAAGATAAGGACCCCTTTGATTGTCTGGTGAAGGATATGGACATTATTGATTGTCCGGTGAAAGATAAGGACCCCTTTGATTGTCCGGTGAAAGATAAGGACCCCTTTGATTGTCCGGTGAAGAATACGGACCCCTTTAAATTGTCAGGTGAACGATACGGACCTCTTTGTCAGAAACAAAATGCACATGAACGTATAATTCAAACAATTTTAATTTTAAATTTTAGGTTATATAAGCAGACCTCTTAGAACACATTCATGGGCTTCCAAGCAGTCCGTGGGCCACATGCTGAGAAACCCTAGCTTATGATAAAGTGACACGAATTACGTCACGGAATCACGTGGCACTTGAGTGAACATTGTATCTGTTTACTTATCACTCGTGCTGGTATGCCCCAGATCGCGCCTCGGATCATAAGTGATTACACGTGATGTAATCGTTGTTTTATATTTCAGAAAATATTAAAAGGTGAAGGTAGTCCTGTAGCAAATACTGCCGTGTGTCAGTGAAGTGTTAGAGACTTAACTATGTTAGGCCTCAGCTCGATGAGGTGAGGGTGATCGGGTTTCTTAACTCAATAGGTGAATCGGGTACATATTTACAGCTGAGTAAATTGGAGTGTGACGCTACCAGGCTTCGAACCCGAACCTAGTAACTTTGCCAAAGTACCAGACTGTATGACAAAGTACCATAATGTACGACAAAGTACAAGAATGTATGACAAAGTACCAGAATGTATGACAAAGTGCCAGAATGTGTGACAAAGTACCACAATGTTTGACAAAGCACCAGAATGTACGACAAAGAACCAGAATGTATGACAAAGCACCAGAATGTACGACAATGTACCAGACTGTATGACAAAGTACCAGAATATATGACAAAGCACCATAATGTACGACAAAGCACCAAAGAGTGTATGACAAAGTACCAGAATGTATGACATGTATGACAAAGCTTCAGAATGTATAACAAAGCACCAGAAAGTATGACAAAGCACCAGAATGTATGACAAAAGCAAACAATAAAGATACCAGACTGAAAATTACAGATCTACAACCAGATAATCTACAGACAAAAGCACAGATCTACAATAAGATAATCTACAGTCGAATGCATAGATCTACAATCAGATAATCTACAGACACAGACACAGATCGACAATCAGATAATCTACAGACGTAGGCATAGATCCACAATGTACATAATGACATGGAGCCTTCAACTTGTCATTGGCTGCAAAAGAGCGACAATTTCAGCAGGTCTAGTTAATCAGCAACAGCGCAACTGGTCACTAGAAGGTCCTTAGTGCTCTAGTATTGCGGGCCTCCTTGAGTCATGACTCCCAAATTTTAACTTCCTGTCCGCACTGGAATTCAAACCCGCTCCATTTAGATTGCAATTACTAAACTGGCTCTTGACTCCTGGTTTTTCAATTTAGCCAACCTGAATCGCTTATGAAAATGAAGATGTTATTGTAGATCAGACTCGACATAATTGCATTCCGGATGCTCAGTTTCCCTCAGCAAATGTCGAAGGGTATGAATGCTAATAGTTCCTATAGCGCAGTGTTAAGTCATGTTTTTTGAGTTAAGTGTTAGGGATTCCTACGTACGGGTCTGATTTTTTATAGACACGCTAGTTGTCATAAAATTAACAAGTGATACAACGTAAAAATATCTCCAAAGGATAAAATGTAAGGATAAAAACATAATGCGTAAGCTGCTGATAGTACATGATCGCCCTGACCGCGGGTCATCACCCTCCATAAAAATTGACTTGCTAGACGGGAAATCAAAACGGTTACCATTTGAACGGGATGAGAACGGCGGATCAAAAGGAAAAAAAATATGACTGAAAAAATTGCGTGAGACTAGCAAGGCTAAGGAGACGCAATTGGGGAGGGGGGGGGGGGGGGGGGGGGGGGGGGGGGTAACGGAGAAAAAGTCACGTTTCCCAAGTTGACATAAAGTAAGGAACTCGACAGAAGGGACCTTGGATATAATACGCCACAGTCATTTATTGGACGCTTTTGCGATACCAAGCCTTTTATTTGAATTCAGCGGCAAACGCAGATGCTTGAAATATTACAAAATTTAAAAAGTAACTTTTTCTTAATATTAATGTTAGGAATATAAAAATCAGCTGGCCGGATGGCCCATTCTGAGCAGTGAAATAATATGCTTTTATTTATACAGACGGATAGCTAATAATGAAGATAATGACAAAAGACAGTGTTGTTCACATCAGCGAAAGACTGCATTGAATCTAACATATCACTATTTGCACAAAAAATCGCGACCTTGAGACGCAAGTGTTCAAATCTAGTTAGAATGAAAGAGAAGGGACATTGGTGGGAGCTGTGGCTAAAAATAACTTTTCAGGCAAATTTGTAGAGGGGAAGGATAGGTTGGTTCAAAAAACAAGTACGTTTTTTGTGAAAACGCAAGTAGAGACGGACGGACTAACAGATAAAAATCCATACTTGACTGAAGCATGACTGAAATGACTTTAGTGTAGGAAATTTGAATTTAAAAAACCTAGGCATTGATTGGCCACAGACAATCATATTATCCGCGCTCAGACGAGCTTTTTTGCCATTCCTCAATAGTTGTCCAGTGATAGACACAGTAAATTTCAAGTGTGGTGATTTCCAAATGAAATAAATTGAAATAAGTTCAGGGACGCCATACTATAGCCAGCAGCTCAGCTGAGTTTTGCTAGCATTTCTGTGTTCTTTATTCATAATCTGGTAAGATTGAAATTATTTCTTTGCATATTTTGAATATTGTTTAAGGTTTCGAGTGATTTGATACTGCCATATCGAAATCTAGCCTTACAAACAAGTAAGGATTTGCTCTAGACCCCCCGCCCTAGTTCAGGGTCTAGGGACAAACAATATATATAAACTCCAGCAATGATTAGGAAGGACAGATCAAGTGTTGAGATCAGTGGAACATATCACCTATCCTATTCTAGGGCAAGAAGCTAATAAACATATTTATGAATATGTAGTATGGGAGAACTTATCCTATGGGAAACCAACTTGGTAAGGTGTGTTGTATGGTCAGAGAGATCTGACCCTGTCTAAATGGTGTTAATGTAAATTGTTACGTGTAGAAGTGGCTCCTTAGGTAAGGTTCTGAACCTAAACCAATACTTTATTTCAGAGCTGTGAGTTTTTATGTTGACACCAAAAGGTGGTGTCAAATGCTGGGTAGATAATTGACAGTGAGGACCCGTGCAGTGTCGCATCTCGGCAGAACAGCCTTGCATTGCCCCCAAGCCCGGAGAGGTGGGGCCACCCGATATATTGCCCCCAAGCACGGAGAGGTGGGGCCACCAGATTCCAGCACCAGCGCTACTTCTTCAAAGTTACGTAAGCAGGCTGGTCTGCTGGATTTACACCAACTTCATAGACATAACACCCAAAGTGAATTCCTACTAAAACATCCCATTTACTTCCATCATTAATGGACAATGTTTGGTAAACTTAGACAGGGAGGGATGAAGCCACCCCAACAGCACATCTATTCATCGTTCTCCCAGGGAAAATAAATTTTTGAACTGTAGAAACCTTAACTACTCGTGAAAATTGTATACGTACACACCTTTTATTTATCATGTCATTTATTCATGCCATTCACTCATAAATTCCAAAATCTTTTCATATGTTCTGGCCAACATAAAATATTGGTTCAGAACAAATAAATTTAAAAATAGATTTACTTTCTAAAATTTCACCAGCTGGATTTAGTTCATTGTGTTCTAAATTTTATTGATAATATATTATTTAATATCTGTGTGTGTGTGTGTTTGTATATGTCAATACAACACATTACATTCAGTACCCTAGATTATAACGTAGCCACATTCATTAGGAAAAAAAGATAGGTGTGAGGTCGTAGTGGTAGCAAGAAAGGCCTTCTGAAAATTCACAACTACATTTTATCTCAGGAGCCTTCACAGCTGACCTCATACATTACACTTAGTAATATCACCATCATACAATACCATCAAAACCACTACATATATTGGGGTCTTGTCCAGGGATAATTAGCATAAACAGTAATATAAGGATCTCCTGGTGGGAGAAATAAAATTAGGGGAACAAAATTGTAAAATTCCCTTAAAATTAAAAGTGTCCCTTTAAATTAAAAGGGCAATTAGAAGTTGGTGAATCTTCACAGCCAGTGTTAGTTAATTCGTTAATTAGAATTATTTTGGTCTAGAATAATTATAATTACTTTAGAGATTGGAAATTTTACTTTGCTTATTGCTAGATTTGTTTAGAAAGTATGGCGGAGCTAGCAAAATTTAGATCAGCTGCTGTGCTGACCGCAAAGGAGATGGGAATGGATGGTCAGATTTTAATTCAATACGTAACGGCTGAATGTGATAAATATATTGAACGGGAAGAAAGGAGATTAGAAAAAGAGGCTGAAAGAAAATTAGAGTCTGAAAGGTTGGCTGAAGAGAAGAGGTTAGAGGCGGATAGAGAAATTATGAGGCTGCAGATTGAGGCAGAAGACAAACGACAGCAAAGGGAGGCAGAAGAAAAAGATTGACTGCCGAAAGGGAGGCAGAAGATAAAAAGGCCGAAAGGGAGGCAGAAGATAAAAAGGCCGAAAGGGAGGCAGAAGATAGAAGGTTGCAAAGGGAGCACGAATTACGACTAAGGGAGCTGGAATTACAAGGCCAGGCTCATGAAATTGGTGCCGAGCTTTCTGCCTCAGATGCTCGCCTGTCTGGGAGCCTCAACACTCCAGCGTATGGGGTTTATATA
>JAMPIV010016232.1:0-82500 GCA_024509875.1 Oreohelix idahoensis
AGATGCATGTGAGAATTAATGGATTCAGTATGGAAGACGAGAGAAAGGAAGGGCAGAATGTTAGACGGGCCTGCGTGCCCAATTCTAAACCCTTTGAAAATAAAGTTCGTTCGTTCGTTCGTGTTCTTCGGTCTCCCCTATCTCTCTTTCCCTGGGGGTTCCAGAACAAGGAATGCCTTGTAATGCTATCAATAGGTCAATTCATGTGTGTCCTGTCCATCGCCATCTCCGTATCTCCTGTTCCACTTAGAGATGGCTACTGTGTGTATGTGTCGAAACAATGCTTCGAAACAGCATCGAGTCCGAAAGCTTCGACACACAGCTTGCTTGTTGTTTCGACACAGTTTCAGTTCCTGTCTGCCTCGCTGTTTTGCAGAGACACACTGTCTCACTGTCTCACCTTCCGTGGGCCTTTGTAAAATTTGCATCAACCGTTCGGAACATTAGTATGGAATATCAAACATGTCATATTTTTCAGGGATGTGTTATGATGACTTGATTTTACAAGTGATATTATTTTTGCTGAGAAGTTATAGACACTGGAAATTGTGTCAGTGCTGCAGTTGTCAATGTTTTAGGCACTATGTTAAAGTTGAAAGTGTCCGTGTATTCGTATAAATGTAATGGACACTTTATTAGCTCTGCTGATATCTGTGTACTCGGTGTGGATTTGAATCATAGTCTACCAAAACTAGCTTACTCTAGTTTGATATCATGTGTTATTATTACTGTTATTATTATTGTTGTTTTTTATTATTTTCACATATACTGCAGCTATCATCATATCTCCGTTTTATTTCATCATAATGAAGACTTGTGTAAAAATATTGAATTGTGGTCACACGAAATGCCATAGATTTTCACACACGACAGTAGCGCGCAAGTAAAAACAGTTCATGTATAGTAATGTATTCTGTCTATTAGAGACTTCTTTCTCCCCGATACGGGCAATAGTGCCGTTGTGTCGACGCACTGTTTCGACACAGTTTAAATCACTGAGCCGAGTGTCTCGAAACAGCGGAGTGTGTCGATTTGCCCACCTCTAGTTCTACTGTCTAGTTGTTATCATTAGTTCCAAATGAGTCAGCGTGTGATATCATTTCATTCCTTCTGTGCCAGACAAATACCCATTTAGGCTGTAACTTCTATGTTGTTGCTTTTGTTTGATATAAACTTCATATTTTCGTGTTAGACTTGATCTCCATTGAACACCCTAAATCTCAGGCAACTTCTTGCGTTCTATTAATTTGAAATGTTTGTAAAACTTCAAAAGAGGCAAATAGTTCAGAGTGTCCAAGATTGTCAGCATGTACAAATGGTGTACACGAATGGAAGTAGGTTTACGGACTGACCATAAATACAATGTTGGACTGATGACACGAACCAGCATCAGTAAAGAAAGAGATAAGATGTAGACGCTGGAGATGGATAGGCCACACATGACAAAACCTGTTTAAAACATTGCTAAACATTCTTAATGCTGGAATCCACTTGTTTAGAAAAGGAGAAAAAGAATACCCCCCCCCCCCCCCCCCCCCCCCCCCAAATAAAAAAAAACCACACGGAAAAGAGAACTGGAGAGAGGAGTGGGGATGAAGAGGTAGGCCTTGAGCTGAGGTCACGTGAAAGGAGGTCCTGTCACGAAGTGGATTTGGGACTAGAGGCTGCTACCTAAATAGACTAGACCCTAGTGGAAAGAAAGACTAAGAAGATAGATTTCAGAAGAAAAATGACAGTGACTGTGGGAGATGAGGCTATTGGCGTCAAGGGTCGAGAACCTAAATTGACCCTCCCTTGCCACTAGGTGACGTAATGTTATGCTATAGCCTCACTACCTCTAACTACCAAGACTGGGATAAGGTTTAATTAACTTAACACCACATACACCACTATACAGACAACATATAGGTCACGTATAGTTTTAAAATTGAGTGACTGATCCAAACTAAGGTTAAATAATTTTTATTTACATAAAAAAAAAACATTCCAACATATCAAAATCAAATAAGTGCGAGTTCGCACACCTGGAAAGAACACACACAAATAAAGTACAGTGATTTAAGTAAGGTAACCCCACCGTCGCCCTCCCATCAACCTGTAAGGAAGAAAGGTAAGTAATACAACATTTGGTTAAGTGGGATCTCTAACATTCGATCCACCTTACTAAAAAATCAGCTGATAAGTAAGTACCACTATCTAACTACTACTGTCAGTCTGTCTGCAGACGTCACTAATCTGAAATGTCTACACAGCTTCTCCTCTTTGGACAAATTAACCTTTTTCTGGCTAACCCACTGTCCACGAAAAGAACTCTTCTATCCTCTCCTACACAACCTATCGACGAATTTGCTGAGTTCTCTCGAAGTTCAGTGTCTGTACGACGCTCCTGTTTTCTACTCCTCTTCTCCACTACTCTCCTTCTTTCTATCTAGTGCAATTCAGAGGTATTTTTGCCCTATTTCCTCTGCCTGCAGTTGTAGCTGCTAACTTGGTTTAGTACTTTGGTTTCTTGACTTGGACTATCTTCTGCACTACCAATGACGATTCTGAATTTACAGGCCGGATACCCCTCTCTTGGGTTTAGGCCGTCGGTGTTATTATGACCGACAAATCACGACACTTCTAGGCCCTGTGCCTAGGTTCAGTGTGTGCTTATGAACGTAGAACTCTGGGTTGGTTAAGAAACCCGTTCTCTTCTGAAGAAGGCTTCGCTTCCCGCTCCCTGCTCTCTCTTGGGTACAAAACAGACTTTTGCACCAGTGACCACTGCGTCACCACTCTGCTTTCTCTTGGGTACAAAACAGACTTTTGCACCAGTGACCAACTCGTCACCACTCCGCTTTCTCTTGGGTACAAAACAGACTTTTGCACCAGTGATCAACTCGTCACCACTCCGCTTTCTCTTGGGTACAAAACAGACTTTTGCACCAGTGACCCCCTCGTCACCACTCCGCTTTCTCTTGGGTACAAAAACAGACTTTTGCACCAGTGACCCCCTCGTCACCACTCCGCTTTCTCTTGGGTACAAAAACAGACTTTTGCACCAGTGACCAACTCGTCACCACTCCGCTTTCTCTTGGGTACAAAAACATACTTTTGCACCAGTGACCAACTCGTCACCGCTTCCCTTTCTCTTCTCCAGAGAAAGCCGGCTACTTCTGACCAGCTGTAGGACCACCCTGTCGCCCTAGCGGCCCCGCCATGAAAATATTTGCTGTGGACAAAACAATAACAAATATATATCGCACAACAAATTTCCGTATCCTTAACACTTAAATCCCTTAACTCCCAATCTTTAACCACTTAAGTCTCAAATCTCTAACACTTAAGTTTCAAATCTTCAATACAGCTCCCATGCTCTAGTATCGCCTCAGCGATTCTATGCCAACCCCTTCAACCGTCATAACATTTCCACTACTGAATGAACCGGTTGCCGGTAAAATTCCTTGCCCTACTTATTAACAATGATTGAGGTGTTACCTCGCTAAACCACATTACAATAGACTTCACCCAAGACAATAATCTCCCGTCTCCATGAATTCACCATTATAAATATATGTCTATTTGATAAGGACTAATTAAAAATCCCAACTAGACCCGTAACTGCTGACTTCAAAATGTAGGATTTACCCACACAGAGCAAAAATACACGATTACCTATGCTCTAACATAACTGTTAAAGTCACTCATTCTTAACAAAAGCGTTACCCAAATGAGCCCGCTGGTAATTTACACACACTTAAAGAACAATTAAATACACACCCCAAAACTTAGCGTATTACTCGCTAATATTATAACTCAAATCTTGAGAAATCTTCACCCACATGCTGGGAATATTATTTACACCCGATTCCAATAAAGATATACATAGTTACATCTCTAAAGGAACTGAAATCCTATCTTACAAATGCATGCCCCACTATCTCCCCTCGCTTCTTTAGTTATCAGATTCACCCCTCTAGAAAAAGATACACAGCACGCGCTCAGGTACCCCTCTCCAAATACTCGAAAATCACAATGAAATTACTTGCATCGTATCTCAAAATGTTGGTATTTAGCATCTCACATCTTTAAGCTTTCCTTATCTCATAAAAATGAATGCACTCTACCAAGATTATTTAGAAAAGACGGTAACTCATGGCATGTCTGTTACGAAATACAATTAATTTCACGAGCGTGTTTTTTTTTTACGCTGCAATATTTATAAATCACAAAATCCAGGAAAAAGTAAATACCCCTGTCTTCTGACAATATAACAGTAAAGCCCAGTTCATACGAGCAGCTATTCTGAGGAAACTATCAAAATTCCCTACTACCTTTTCACAAAATACCTACATGCGCTGTCAGTTATATTCAGTTCTAATAGATAGCATTGATGGCTCTACTTCTATGAATAACCACGATCTAAACCCTGCAAAATTCTTACAAACTTTCTTAGCTAAATTAACTAGATATTTACCAGCAACGAATTTCTCTTGAAAGAGCAAATCGGGCTCTGTATATAAAATACAGGCAGTGCTTTCCACGGCGTAGAAGTTCTAAAATCTGAGAGACTTCTGCCTGAGAAACACGCGTATTTATTTACCAGAGCCAGCGGTCGACCCCACGCTACCGTGAGTCATAGCTTGGCTTTGTTCTTAAGTCGGTCACACACTGATCCAATCAACAGGCCGGAATAATTCCGTTGCTATACTGTTCCACGCGCTCAAATCTCCCTATCTACCCCCAACTATTGCGTTGCGTAGAGGGTCTAAATTACCCTTCCTAATAATTACGGCGCTCTCACTGTGAAAGAACAAAAATGCTCTGCCATTCTGTTTACAATATAAATTCCTACATGAACGAATTTCTTAATGAAAAAGCGCACTGGTGCCAGTCTAGAAGTTAAACCTACCATCTCTTCTAGAAACCGTAATTCTTAATCTACACAAAAAGTCCAAACACCCTTATTATACAAAGAGAAAAAAAAAACGACTAAGATAAAAAAAATCCCGCCGTACTCCTTCCTAGAAAAACGTAAATACTACAAAAACTCCTACCCAAAAACGTAATTAAATGCAAGGAAAAAAGACAAGGGGCCTGTTGTAAATCTAATCACATTAACTCCTCACAGGTCCTGACAAACGTTGGTTGAAGGTCAGTGCTCCCTAGGACGTTGAAGAGTAACGAATGCATAACAAACTGGACATCCCTTGTTGTCAATAGCAGGACAATTATTCTTACCCAAAAAGGTTATCTTTGACACCAACAGTTCCATGTTATGTAAACGTTGTACCACTGTCATGGGTTGCCTCCCTTTCTCTCTGCTGTGATGGTCCAACTTTGGCCAAAACCCAAAATATCGAATGTGGGTCTTCTTAGGTGTCTACCTTCGCACAAGATTTCTCTTGGCAGAGATGCAGATAGAAGGATGATGATGCTTCTATCTCGAGGGAGTATTCACATAATATTTAAGAAGTCGAGAACAATGCTTGAATGAGTTTTAGCAGTGTTAAGTCTATTTACCGCCGCCTTTTGTGAAGAGATATATAGAATGATTTAGTTCAGTGAAATCTTAATTTAGTAGCGCTGATTTAAGTGTATTTAATGTGACTGAGACAAACGGGTGCAGTACACTCAAAATGATTAAATAAACTATAAATGTGTATATATACAAAAGAGAAATTTAATAATCAGTTATATTTAACAGTGTAAAGTGAATAATCCTCTTTAAAAAAAGGTTATCATCACAGGGTCATGTTATAGATATTGAGAGAATTGTTTTAAAGCTCACTTGGCAGCTTTTAAGACTGTACTTAGCTGCCAGTAAGTTTGTTGTTTCTACTCCAGCCGATGTTTGGTTCTTTGCAAGTTATGGACTGTTCAACAGTTGGGCGACCACAGCTGAGGTTCAAAGATGTGTGCAAGAGAGATATGAGAGCACTGGACATGGATCCAGCAACATGGGAGGATGAAGCTGCCGATCGCACTAAGTGGCGATGCTATTTACGGCACCACCTCAGATTGGGCGAAGAGAGGCTCACACAAGAAGCAGAGGTGAGGAGAAAACGTCGAAAGGAGCACCAGGAAAATAAGCAGCTGAGGGCTGCCACCTCAAGGGCGCATTCCCATAGTCAGTTATGACTGAAGGGGCTATTATTATTATTATTATTATTATGGACTGATGCACACTCGTCACTGGTCAAGTCTGGAGGTTGTGACACGTTCCAAGAAGTATCAGTGAGTAATCCCGAAACTGGTCCAGCGTCTTCAAGACCAGTCTGGTGATGGTGTTTAGTGTTGACAGCAGGCCACTTATACCACACACTTTGGTCCAGAGATAGCACCCTCAACTGGTACCACCGACTAGTATAATGAAAGAAGAGAAACTTCTTCTTCTTCTTCTTTCGTTGGCTTGAAATATATTGTCTATATCTGCAATGTTGTTTCTTGTATAAACTTCACTGTCTTTTGTAGTCCATACATAGTTTTGCTTCCAGTGTTGTTTCTCTGGGCCAGTGGGTTTGCCTCAACATATCATATTCGGGGTAATCTTGAAGTACGTGCTCCGCAGTCTGGGGTGCCTGTCCACATGTACACATGGCTGAATTGCCAATCTTGAATTTTGTATACATGTGGCTGCGGAGGCGGTTGTGTCCTGTTCTGAGGCGCAGAATGACTATTTGTTCTGATCTGTTCATAGCTTGGTAGTCATCCTGCGTTGATGTTGGTGGCTTTCTGATAGATTTGATCATCTTTTTCTTCTGATGGTACGTAACTGGTACATCCGGTTGTTCGCCTGCAGCACCTTCTTTAGCCAGTCCGTCTGCTCTCTCGTTTCCTTGTATTCCACAATGAGACGGTATCCACTGCATGGCGACCCTGCGCTGGTTGCACAGTTCAGAAAGTAGGGCTTGTATGCCTGGCAATTTTCTGGACTGAAGTGCTTGGAGTGCTGATCTTGCATCTGTCAGGAATACTACAGGCTGTGGACCAAGATTGGTGTTCAGTAGTTTCTCAGTTGCCACCTTGATTGCCTGGACTTCTGCATCATAGTTGTTACAGAATTTCCCCGTTGGTACTCTGACCGTATCCCTAGTGTTGTTTGGGTATTCTATGTACACTCCTGCTCCTCCATTCTTTACTGCATTCTGTGCTGACCCATCCGTGTATACTCGGACCCAGAGGTCCTGTGGGTATTCATCATCCAGGAAACTGAGAGTGACTGTCCTACGTTGCACGCTGTTCTGTTCATCATTGTTGAATATTCCTTTCACTTTTGTGTGGATGTGTACTGGTAGTCCAGGCTCCTCTCTCCAAGGGGTTTGTTCTGGCACAGACTTTAGGGGGCTGTTAACTTCAGGCAGGTCTGAAGTTTGTCTACGTAATCGTTTGGCCTGGTGGATAAAGCTGTTTCTTTTCAGTCGCCCCATTGCTAGGTTTTGGAATCTGTCCTTCATTGGATGGCTCGGCATACAGAGGAACTTTTCTGCCTGTGTTAGCACTTTCGTGTCACGTGTCTCTGCGTTCTCTCAGTGCTTGTATCCTCCCCATTTTCTCCATCTCCACTATAGGCGTTGATTTCATTGCCCCCGTGATGACCTTAAGCGCCTGGTTTTGCACCTTATCTAGCTCTTGTAATGTGGTGTTTGATGCTGGAGACCACGCAGCTGACCCATATTCCAGGTGTGGTCGTATGCCCTGCTGGTAAACTTTACTAATCGAGAAAGTGGAGGGGAACTGCGGTAAGACGTGGAATACGATGGATGGGTTTGAAAAAAAATCGAAAAAAGGTGATTCGTCTTACGAGGACAAAAGACAAAGAAAATAGTCTACGTTACGGCCACAAGGCCTTCGTCAGGAAAGGAAAGAAAGTGAAGGCTAGATAGGACACATAAAAACTAAATAAAATAAAAACTGGGTACTTCCCTGAAGGCAAGAACCGAAATTCTATCAAAATCGCTGTCCTGTTGATAAGCGCGTGGCTGAACAGAAAGCGACTTCCGCCGCCGGATGTACACAATGCATACTAAGAAACTAAAAAACGAAACCGGAAAATAAACTACCCAACGTGATAAAAGTGGGGACTGGAAATAGAAGGGGACAGAATGAGTGGGAGATAAATAAATATGAAATAAAAAAATGTATATGGCATACAAATAGAAGAATAGGATAAGAGTGGAAAGAGTAAAATAGAGCAAGAGAGGAGAGGGTGACCTCAGACAAAGGTGTGAAAAGTGTTGAGACCGGCTGGTTTTAGACACCCCATGCGGTGGATAAGACGGTTCTCAAGCTGTTCTCGGCTGGCAGTGTCAGAGGAGCAGGATCGGATCGCTGTGACCTGGATGTCGATGGGACCATGGTGGTCAGGACCATTGAAGTGTATAGCAACTGGTGTTGACTTTTGCTGAGCGATGTCATTTAAGTGCTGGCTGAATCTGTCCCCAAGTCGTTTGCCTGTTTGGCCAATATAGGTTTTGCAGCAACGTTTACATATGATCGTATAAATGACATTGCGCGATTCACACGTGAAGCTACTAGTGATGGTGTACGTAGCCTTAGGAAAGGACACCTTCTGGGTTGAGATGACATACTTGCACGTGTTGCATCGTGTCCGACCACAGGGTAGTGTGCCAAAGTGAGTGGCATTCTCCTTTGGGAGACGGCTGTGAACAAGAAGATCCTTCAAGTTCTTGTCACGTCTATATGCCACCAAAGGTGCTTCACTGAATACTTTTTGGGTCAGAGGCTCTGCTTGGAGGATAGGGAGGTGGCGGAAAAGGATCTGTTTGACAGTAGTACTGTGAGGGTGATGGGTCAAGATTAATTTGACTCTATCCGAAGTGGATTTATGGTGAGGTTTGAGGGCCTCCAGACGAGAGATGGGGAGCACACGTTGGAGAGCAGAGGTGAGAACATGTTCTGGATAAAGTCTGTTACGGAAGAAATCCAACATCTCATTTGCTCGTAAGTGGAAGTCATCGTCGTCTTGGCATAAACGGCGGAGGCGGAGAAGTTGTGAAAAAGGAAGGGAGTCACGACAGGCCCGAGGATGAGAAGAGGTATACAGGAGGTAGCTGTGGGCATCTGTCGGCTTGTAGTATACTGAGGTATTAAGGCCGGAGGGCGTGATATAAATAGTAATGTCAAGGAAGTTGACAGATACTGTGGAGACGAGGGAGGTGAACTTGATGGTGGGGTGAAAGTGGTTCAAAAAGTCGATGAAGCGGTGTAAATCAGTCTCAGACATATCTGTGAGACCTATGCCATCATCGATATATCTGCGGTAAAACCCAGGGAAAGGACCGGAGTATTGTTGCCATATCTGATGCTCCAAGTGGCCCATGAATAGACAGGCATAGCTGGGACCCATCTTCGTTCCCATGGCAACACCGCTAATTTGGTCAAAAAACTGACCATTGAATTCAAAGGAATTCAGTTGAAGGACCAGTTCAGCAAGACGGAGAAGAGTGACAGTGGATATAGAAGGGCAAGTGCGTTGGTCCAGAAAAAACTGAAGAGCTCGGAGACCATCAGAGTGGGGAATAGAGGTATACAGAGAGCAGACGTCCAGCAAGAAAAGACGGTAGGAGCGGTCTGCTGGGAGTCGGATAGAGGAGAAAGTTGTAAGAGCGTGATTGGTGTCTTTGATGAAGGAGGGAAGATTCTCAACGATAGGCTGGAAAATGCTATCGAGAAAGTCAGAAATGTGTTCAGTAGGACAAGAACAGGCTGAGACAATAGGTCTTCCAGGGTTTTCGATCTGGAAGACCTATTGTCTCAGCCTGTTCTTGTCCTACTGAACACATTTCTGACTTTCTCGATATCATTTTCCAGCCTATCGTTGAGAATCTTCCCTCCTTCATCAAAGACACCAATCACGCTCTTACAACTTTCTCCTCTATCCGACTCCCAGCAGACCGCTCCTACCGTCTTTTTGGAGGGAAGGCAAACTCGGTCCCAAAAAATGCTGTGCTGAAGTCGGATGTGTCGGCCGAAAGGTGCAGATATCGCAGCTTCACTGTAAACAGACACAACGCAACCAACGTCCTTTTCAGGACGAACGAGGAAGAAGAAGAAGAAGATAAGTCGATGCCTTTTGGAGTGAAGCACCTTTGGTGGCATATAGACGTGACAAGAACTTGAAGGATCTTCTTGTTCACAGCCGTCTCCCAAAGGAGAATGCCACTCACTTTGGCACACTACCCTGTGGTCGGACACGATGCAACACGTGCAAGTATGTCATCTCAACCCAGAAGGTGTCCTTTCCTAAGGCTACGTACACCATCACTAGTAGCTTCACGTGTGAATCGCGCAATGTCATTTATACGATCATATGTAAACGTTGCTGCAAAACCTATATTGGCCAAACAGGCAAACGACTTGGGGACAGATTCAGCCAGCACTTAAATGACATCGCTCAGCAAAAGTCAACACCAGTTGCTATACACTTCAATGGTCCTGACCACCATGGTCCCATCGACATCCAGGTCACAGCGATCCGATCCTGCTCCTCTGACACTGCCAGCCGAGAACAGCTTGAGAACCGTCTTATCCACCGCATGGGGTGTCTAAAACCAGCCGGTCTCAACACTTTTCACACCTTTGTCTGAGGTCACCCTCTCCTCTCTTGCTCTATTTTACTCTTTCCACTCTTATCCTATTCTTCTATTTGTATGCCATATACATTTTTTTATTTCATATTTATTTATCTCCCACTCATTCTGTCCCCTTCTATTTCCAGTCCCCACTTTTATCACGTTGGGTAGTTTATTTTCCGGTTTCGTTTTTTAGTTTCTTAGTATGCATTGTGTACATCCGGCGGCGGAAGTCGCTTTCTGTTCAGCCACGCGCTTATCAACAGGACAGCGATTTTGATAGAATTTCGGTTCTTGCCTTCAGGGAAGTACCCAGTTTTTATTTTATTTAGTTTTTATGTGTCCTATCTAGCCTTCACTTTCTTTCCTTTCCTGACGAAGGCCTTGTGGCCGTAACGTAGACTATTTTCTTTGTCTTTTGTCCTCGTAAGACGAATCACCTTTTTTCGATTTTTTTTCAAACCCATCCATCGTAAACTTTACTAAGTATTTTCCCACTGGCTCCCCATGTGGTTCCACTTAGTTTTCTCAGGATGGCTAACTTCCTCCTGGCCTTTGTTGCTGCCTTGTTGATGTGCTGCTTCCATGTCAGCCTATCATCGAATGTAACTCCGAGATAGGTGGGTTGTTTATCTTCTCTCAGGAGCTCTTCGTTTATCTTGATGACACCAGCTTTTTGTTTGGGAGAGAGGGTGAAGAGCGTAGTGCTGCACTTGTCTGTGTTGATGCTGACACACCATCTATTTGCACATGAGGTTAAGGCATCTATAGCTCTTTGTAGCAGTTTGGTGGCCACTGTTGCATCCTCATCTGTGCACCATATTACCAGGTCATCAGCGTACATTGCCACTTTCATTCTATGTGGTAGTTCAGCAACCAGGTCGTTGATGTAGACTAGGAAAAGTGTGGGGGACAGAACCCCTCCCTGAGGGACGCCATGACGCAGTAGAATTTTCTTACTCTTGAGGCCATCTAGTTGTACTCGGGCTCTTCTGTTATGCAAGTATGCTTTCACCCATTTGTACATCTTACCATTCACTCTACAATTTCTCAGTTTCTTCAGAAGCCCTTCTTTCCAAACCTTGTCAAATGCTTTCCTTAGATCTATCCATGCTGCTAGTACCAGTTTCTTATCTTGGAACGCATCCTCAATCTCTTGGGAAAGGTAAGTTGCCTGATCTTCGGTGGAATAACACTGCCTAAAGCCCGCCTGCTGTGGTACAAGAAGGTTTTCACTTTCAAGGTACCACTGTAGCCTGAGGTTGATGATACGTTCCATTGTTTTGCAGAGGCAGCTTGTAAGGCTGATTGGTCTGTAGCTGGAGGCAGTGGAACTGTCTTTTCCTAGTTTTAGGAGTGGTATCATGATTGCTTCTCTCCAGTTCTGTGGAACTCTGCCTGAGTTCCAACAGATATTGAAGATCTGCAGCAGCTTAGTTTTTGCTGCGGTTCCTAAGTTCTTAATCATTTCATTGGACACTCCATCAACTCCTGGCGACTTTCTCATTTTCAATTTGGATATTGCAAGCTCCAGTTCTCTGAATGTGATTGGTGCCTCCATAACTTCAGGTATGGTTCCATCTCGTCCTGCATATTGTTGTTTCTCACGAGTCTCCTGTTGCTTCTCTGGGCTAACTTCGATGTTGTTGTCTTTAGCAAAGGAGTCTGCAAAGTGATCAGCTGCCTGTTTTCCCATGAGGATGTTTCCATCTTTGTACAGAGCAATCTTTGAGTTTCTCCCTGTACCTTCATCGTTAAGTTGCTTTACCAGCTTCCACAGTTTCCTCGTATCTCTTTCAAAGTTCAAGGACTCTGTTTTCTCCTTCCAGCTTCTTCGCCTGGCCTGCAACTTGGCCCTTTGAAATTTGGCCTTAGCTTGCTGGTAGTTATTGTGGTGTTCTTGGCATGGACTGGTCTCTGCCTGCTTTCGAGATGTTTCCACGTCGTTGTGCAGCTGCTCTAGTTCACTATTCCAATATGGTCTGTAGTGCTTACGAGCCCCTCTAGGTATTGTTTCACGAGCAGCCTGTAATATGCATCTGCTGAATTCATCGACTAGCTTATTGATGTCTTTGTCTACAGTCAGATCTCTAGCCAGTATACTAGTACGGTGCTGGTACATTGTCCAGTCTGCCTTCTTGTAGTTCCACCTAGAGAGAGTGCTGCTCTCCTTGACAAGTTAATTTTCCACAATTAGGAAGACTGGCCGGTGGTCGCTGCCTCCAAGTTGTTTCCCTACAATGCGTGTAGTGTTCCACTCCACGCTGGGTGAGTGGAATGCCAGGTCTGGTGTAGAGGTGGTGTGCCATGATCTCGAGTAGAAGGTTGGTGGGTCGATTGGCTGGTTAATCAGGATAAGCCCATTGTCATCCTGCCAGTTTTCAAGCTCCTCACCTCTCCTGTCCATGTGATCATAGCCCCAGCTCTGTGAGTGGCTGTTGAAGTCTCCGCATACAATTAGTCTTTCTTTTGCTGGGATTGTATCTAGTGCCAGTGGGCGGTCGCTCGGACAGTAGTAGTTGAGCAGTTGGAATTCTGAACTTTCTGTCCTGAGATGAAGCATCTGGTATTCTGCCCCCTAAACTATAAATGTGTATATATACAAAAGAGAAATTTAATAATCAGTTATATTTAACAGTGTAAAGTGAATAATCCTCTTTAAAAAAAGGTTATCATCACAGGGTCATGTTATAGATATTGAGAGAATTGTTTTAAAGCTCACTTGGCAGCTTTTAAGACTGTACTTAGCTGCCAGTAAGTTTGTTGTTTCTACTCCAGCCGATGTTTGGTTCTTTGCAAGTTATGGACTGTTCAACAGTTGGGCGACCACAGCTGAGGTTCAAAGATGTGTGCAAGAGAGATATGAGAGCACTGGACATGGATCCAGCAACATGGGAGGATGAAGCTGCCGATCGCACTAAGTGGCGATGCTATTTACGGCACCACCTCAGATTGGGCGAAGAGAGGCTCACACAAGAAGCAGAGGTGAGGAGAAAACGTCGAAAGGAGCACCAGGAAAATAAGCAGCTGAGGGCTGCCACCTCAAGGGCGCATTCCCATAGTCAGTTATGACTGAAGGGGCTATTATTATTATTATTATTATTATGGACTGATGCACACTCGTCACTGGTCAAGTCTGGAGGTTGTGACACGTTCCAAGAAGTATCAGTGAGTAATCCCGAAACTGGTCCAGCGTCTTCAAGACCAGTCTGGTGATGGTGTTTAGTGTTGACAGCAGGCCACTTATACCACACACTTTGGTCCAGAGATAGCACCCTCAACTGGTACCACCGACTAGTATAATGAAAGAAGAGAAACTTCTTCTTCTTCTTTCGTTGGCTTGAAATATATTGTCTATATCTGCAATGTTGTTTCTTGTATAAACTTCACTGTCTTTTGTAGTTCATACAGAGGTCCGTTATAGTTTTGCTTCCAGTGTTGTTTCTCTGGGCCAGTGGGTTTGCCTCAATATATCATTTTCGGGGTAATCTTGAAGTACGTGCTCCGCAGTCTGGGGTGCCTGTCCACATGTACACATGGCTGAATTGCCAATCTTGAATTTTGTATACATGTGGCTGCGGAGGCGGTTGTGTCCTGTTCTGAGGCGCAGAATGACTATTTGTTCTGATCTGTTCATAGCTTGGTAGTCATCCTGCGTTGATGTTGGTGGCTTTCTGATAGATTTGATCATCTTTTTCTTCTGATGGTACGTAACTGGTACATCCGGTTGTTCGCCTGCAGCACCTTCTTTAGCCAGTCCGTCTGCTCTCTCGTTTCCTTGTATTCCACAATGAGACGGTATCCACTGCATGGCGACCCTGCGCTGGTTGCACAGTTCAGAAAGTAGGGCTTGTATGCCTGGCAATTTTCTGGACTGAAGTGCTTGGAGTGCTGATCTTGCATCTGTCAGGAATACTACAGGCTGTGGACCAAGATTGGTGTTCAGTAGTTTCTCAGTTGCCACCTTGATTGCCTGGACTTCTGCATCATAGTTGTTACAGAATTTCCCCGTTGGTACTCTGACCGTATCCCTAGTGTTGTTTGGGTATTCTATGTACACTCCTGCTCCTCCATTCTTTACTGCATTCTGTGCTGACCCATCCGTGTATACTCGGACCCAGAGGTCCTGTGGGTATTCATCATCCAGGAAACTGAGAGTGACTGTCCTACGTTGCACGCTGTTCTGTTCATCATTGTCGAATATTCCTTTCACTTTTGTGTGGATGTGTACTGGTAGTCCAGGCTCCTCTCTCCAAGGGGTTTGTTCTGGCACAGACTTTAGGGGGCTGTTAACTTCAGGCAGGTCTGAAGTTTGTCTACGTAATCGTTTGGCCTGGTGGATAAAGCTGTTTCTTTTCAGTCGCCCCATTGCTAGGTTTTGGAATCTGTCCTTCATTGGATGGCTCGGCATACAGAGGAACTTTTCTGCCTGTGTTAGCACTTTCGTGTCACGTGTCTCTGCGTTCTCTCAGTGCTTGTATCCTCCCCATTTTCTCCATCTCCACTATAGGCGTTGATTTCATTGCCCCCGTGATGACCTTAAGCGCCTGGTTTTGCACCTTATCTAGCTCTTGTAATGTGGTGTTTGATGCTGGACACCACGCAGCTGACCCATATTCCAGGTGTGGTCGTATGCCCTGCTGGTAAACTTTACTAATCGAGAAAGTGGAGGGGAACTGCGGTAAGACGTGGAATACGATGGATGGGTTTGAAAAAAAATCGAAAAAAGGTGATTCGTCTTACGAGGACAAAAGACAAAGAAAATAGTCTACGTTACGGCCACAAGGCCTTCGTCAGGAAAGGAAAGAAAGTGAAGGCTAGATAGGACACATAAAAACTAAATAAAATAAAAACTGGGTACTTCCCTGAAGGCAAGAACCGAAATTCTATCAAAATCGCTGTCCTGTTGATAAGCGCGTGGCTGAACAGAAAGCGACTTCCGCCGCCGGATGTACACAATGCATACTAAGAAACTAAAAAACGAAACCGGAAAATAAACTACCCAACGTGATAAAAGTGGGGACTGGAAATAGAAGGGGACAGAATGAGTGGGAGATAAATAAATATGAAATAAAAAAATGTATATGGCATACAAATAGAAGAATAGGATAAGAGTGGAAAGAGTAAAATAGAGCAAGAGAGGAGAGGGTGACCTCAGACAAAGGTGTGAAAAGTGTTGAGACCGGCTGGTTTTAGACACCCCATGCGGTGGATAAGACGGTTCTCAAGCTGTTCTCGGCTGGCAGTGTCAGAGGAGCAGGATCGGATCGCTGTGACCTGGATGTCGATGGGACCATGGTGGTCAGGACCATTGAAGTGTATAGCAACTGGTGTTGACTTTTGCTGAGCGATGTCATTTAAGTGCTGGCTGAATCTGTCCCCAAGTCGTTTGCCTGTTTGGCCAATATAGGTTTTGCAGCAACGTTTACATATGATCGTATAAATGACATTGCGCGATTCACACGTGAAGCTACTAGTGATGGTGTACGTAGCCTTAGGAAAGGACACCTTCTGGGTTGAGATGACATACTTGCACGTGTTGCATCGTGTCCGACCACAGGGTAGTGTGCCAAAGTGAGTGGCATTCTCCTTTGGGAGACGGCTGTGAACAAGAAGATCCTTCAAGTTCTTGTCACGTCTATATGCCACCAAAGGTGCTTCACTGAATACTTTTTGGGTCAGAGGCTCTGCTTGGAGGATAGGGAGGTGGCGGAAAAGGATCTGTTTGACAGTAGTACTGTGAGGGTGATGGGTCAAGATTAATTTGACTCTATCCGAAGTGGATTTATGGTGAGGTTTGAGGGCCTCCAGACGAGAGATGGGGAGCACACGTTGGAGAGCAGAGGTGAGAACATGTTCTGGATAAAGTCTGTTACGGAAGAAATCCAACATCTCATTTGCTCGTAAGTGGAAGTCATCGTCGTCTTGGCATAAACGGCGGAGGCGGAGAAGTTGTGAAAAAGGAAGGGAGTCACGACAGGCCCGAGGATGAGAAGAGGTATACAGGAGGTAGCTGTGGGCATCTGTCGGCTTGTAGTATACTGAGGTATTAAGGCCGGAGGGCGTGATAGAAATAGTAATGTCAAGGAAGTTGACAGATACTGTGGAGACGAGGGAGGTGAACTTGATGGTGGGGTGAAAGTGGTTCAAAAAGTCGATGAAGCGGTGTAAATCAGTCTCAGACATATCTGTGAGACCTATGCCATCATCGATATATCTGCGGTAAAACCCAGGGAAAGGACCGGAGTATTGTTGCCATATCTGATGCTCCAAGTGGCCCATGAATAGACAGGCATAGCTGGGACCCATCTTCGTTCCCATGGCAACACCGCTAATTTGGTCAAAAAACTGACCATTGAATTCAAAGGAATTCAGTTGAAGGACCAGTTCAGCAAGACGGAGAAGAGTGACAGTGGATATAGAAGGGCAAGTGCGTTGGTCCAGAAAAAACTGAAGAGCTCGGAGACCATCAGAGTGGGGAATAGAGGTATACAGAGAGCAGACGTCCAGCAAGAAAAGACGGTAGGAGCGGTCTGCTGGGAGTCGGATAGAGGAGAAAGTTGTAAGAGCGTGATTGGTGTCTTTGATGAAGGAGGGAAGATTCTCAACGATAGGCTGGAAAATGCTATCGAGAAAGTCAGAAATGTGTTCAGTAGGACAAGAACAGGCTGAGACAATAGGTCTTCCAGGGTTTTCGATCTGGAAGACCTATTGTCTCAGCCTGTTCTTGTCCTACTGAACACATTTCTGACTTTCTCGATATCATTTTCCAGCCTATCGTTGAGAATCTTCCCTCCTTCATCAAAGACACCAATCACGCTCTTACAACTTTCTCCTCTATCCGACTCCCAGCAGACCGCTCCTACCGTCTTTTTGGAGGGAAGGCAAACTCGGTCCCAAAAAATGCTGTGCTGAAGTCGGATGTGTCGGCCGAAAGGTGCAGATATCGCAGCTTCACTGTAAACAGACACAACGCAACCAACGTCCTTTTCAGGACGAACGAGGAAGAAGAAGAAGAAGATAAGTCGATGCCTTTTGGAGTGAAGCACCTTTGGTGGCATATAGACGTGACAAGAACTTGAAGGATCTTCTTGTTCACAGCCGTCTCCCAAAGGAGAATGCCACTCACTTTGGCACACTACCCTGTGGTCGGACACGATGCAACACGTGCAAGTATGTCATCTCAACCCAGAAGGTGTCCTTTCCTAAGGCTACGTACACCATCACTAGTAGCTTCACGTGTGAATCGCGCAATGTCATTTATACGATCATATGTAAACGTTGCTGCAAAACCTATATTGGCCAAACAGGCAAACGACTTGGGGACAGATTCAGCCAGCACTTAAATGACATCGCTCAGCAAAAGTCAACACCAGTTGCTATACACTTCAATGGTCCTGACCACCATGGTCCCATCGACATCCAGGTCACAGCGATCCGATCCTGCTCCTCTGACACTGCCAGCCGAGAACAGCTTGAGAACCGTCTTATCCACCGCATGGGGTGTCTAAAACCAGCCGGTCTCAACACTTTTCACACCTTTGTCTGAGGTCACCCTCTCCTCTCTTGCTCTATTTTACTCTTTCCACTCTTATCCTATTCTTCTATTTGTATGCCATATACATTTTTTTATTTCATATTTATTTATCTCCCACTCATTCTGTCCCCTTCTATTTCCAGTCCCCACTTTTATCACGTTGGGTAGTTTATTTTCCGGTTTCGTTTTTTAGTTTCTTAGTATGCATTGTGTACATCCGGCGGCGGAAGTCGCTTTCTGTTCAGCCACGCGCTTATCAACAGGACAGCGATTTTGATAGAATTTCGGTTCTTGCCTTCAGGGAAGTACCCAGTTTTTATTTTATTTAGTTTTTATGTGTCCTATCTAGCCTTCACTTTCTTTCCTTTCCTGACGAAGGCCTTGTGGCCGTAACGTAGACTATTTTCTTTGTCTTTTGTCCTCGTAAGACGAATCACCTTTTTTCGATTTTTTTTCAAACCCATCCATCGTAAACTTTACTAAGTATTTTCCCACTGGCTCCCCATGTGGTTCCACTTAGTTTTCTCAGGATGGCTAACTTCCTCCTGGCCTTTGTTGCTGCCTTGTTGATGTGCTGCTTCCATGTCAGCCTATCATCGAATGTAACTCCGAGATAGGTGGGTTGTTTATCTTCTCTCAGGAGCTCTTCGTTTATCTTGATGACACCAGCTTTTTGTTTGGGAGAGAGGGTGAAGAGCGTAGTGCTGCACTTGTCTGTGTTGATGCTGACACACCATCTATTTGCACATGAGGTTAAGGCATCTATAGCTCTTTGTAGCAGTTTGGTGGCCACTGTTGCATCCTCATCTGTGCACCATATTACCAGGTCATCAGCGTACATTGCCACTTTCATTCTATGTGGTAGTTCAGCAACCAGGTCGTTGATGTAGACTAGGAAAAGTGTGGGGGACAGAACCCCTCCCTGAGGGACGCCATGACGCAGTAGAATTTTCTTACTCTTGAGGCCATCTAGTTGTACTCGGGCTCTTCTGTTATGCAAGTATGCTTTCACCCATTTGTACATCTTACCATTCACTCTACAATTTCTCAGTTTCTTCAGAAGCCCTTCTTTCCAAACCTTGTCAAATGCTTTCCTTAGATCTATCCATGCTGCTAGTACCAGTTTCTTATCTTGGAACGCATCCTCAATCTCTTGGGAAAGGTAAGTTGCCTGATCTTCGGTGGAATAACACTGCCTAAAGCCCGCCTGCTGTGGTACAAGAAGGTTTTCACTTTCAAGGTACCACTGTAGCCTGAGGTTGATGATACGTTCCATTGTTTTGCAGAGGCAGCTTGTAAGGCTGATTGGTCTGTAGCTGGAGGCAGTGGAACTGTCTTTTCCTAGTTTTAGGAGTGGTATCATGATTGCTTCTCTCCAGTTCTGTGGAACTCTGCCTGAGTTCCAACAGATATTGAAGATCTGCAGCAGCTTAGTTTTTGCTGCGGTTCCTAAGTTCTTAATCATTTCATTGGACACTCCATCAACTCCTGGCGACTTTCTCATTTTCAATTTGGATATTGCAAGCTCCAGTTCTCTGAATGTGATTGGTGCCTCCATAACTTCAGGTATGGTTCCATCTCGTCCTGCATATTGTTGTTTCTCGCGAGTTTCCTGTTGCTTCTCTGGGCTAACTTCGATGTTGTTGTCTTTAGCAAAGGAGTCTGCAAAGTGATCAGCTGCCTGTTTTCCCATGAGGATGTTTCCATCTTTGTACAGAGCAATCTTTGAGTTTCTCCCTGTACCTTCATCGTTAAGTTGCTTTACCAGCTTCCACAGTTTCCTCGTATCTCTTTCAAAGTTCAAGGACTCTGTTTTCTCCTTCCAGCTTCTTCGCCTGGCCTGCAACTTGGCCCTTTGAAATTTGGCCTTAGCTTGCTGGTAGTTATTGTGGTGTTCTTGGCATGGACTGGTCTCTGCCTGCTTTCGAGATGTTTCCACGTCGTTGTGCAGCTTCTCTAGTTCACTATTCCAATATGGTCTGTAGTGCTTACGAGCCCCTCTAGGTATTGTTTCACGAGCAGCCTGTAATATGCATCTGCTGAATTCATCGACTAGCTTATTGATGTCTTTGTCTACAGTCAGATCTCTAGCCAGTATACTAGTACGGTGCTGGTACATTGTCCAGTCTGCCTTCTTGTAGTTCCACCTAGAGAGAGTGCTGCTCTCCTTGACAAGTTAATTTTCCACAATTAGGAAGACTGGCCGGTGGTCGCTGCCTCCAAGTTGTTTCCCTACAATGCGTGTAGTGTTCCACTCCACGCTGGGTGAGTGGAATGCCAGGTCTGGTGTAGAGGTGGTGTGCCATGATCTCGAGTAGAAGGTTGGTGGGTCGATTGGCTGGTTAATCAGGATAAGCCCATTGTCATCCTGCCAGTTTTCAAGCTCCTCACCTCTCCTGTCCATGTGATCATAGCCCCAGCTCTGTGAGTGGCTGTTGAAGTCTCCGCATACAATTAGTCTTTCTTTTGCTGGGATTGTATCTAGTGCCAGTGGGCGGTCGCTCGGACAGTAGTAGTTGAGCAGTTGGAATTCTGAACTTTCTGTCCTGAGATGAAGCATCTGGTATTCTGCCCCCTAAACTATAAATGTGTATATATACAAAAGAGAAATTTAATAATCAGTTATATTTAACAGTGTAAAGTGAATAATCCTCTTTAAAAAAAGGTTATCATCACAGGGTCATGTTATAGATATTGAGAGAATTGTTTTAAAGCTCACTTGGCAGCTTTTAAGACTGTACTTAGCTGCCAGTAAGTTTGTTGTTTCTACTCCAGCCGATGTTTGGTTCTTTGCAAGTTATGGACTGTTCAACAGTTGGGCGACCACAGCTGAGGTTCAAAGATGTGTGCAAGAGAGATATGAGAGCACTGGACATGGATCCAGCAACATGGGAGGATGAAGCTGCCGATCGCACTAAGTGGCGATGCTATTTACGGCACCACCTCAGATTGGGCGAAGAGAGGCTCACACAAGAAGCAGAGGTGAGGAGAAAACGTCGAAAGGAGCACCAAGAAAATAAGCAGCTGAGGGCTGCCACCTCAAGGGCGCATTCCCATAGTCAGTTATGACTGAAGGGGCTATTATTATTATTATTATTATTATGGACTGATGCACACTCGTCACTGGTCAAGTCTGGAGGTTGTGACACGTTCCAAGAAGTATCAGTGAGTAATCCCGAAACTGGTCCAGCGTCTTCAAGACCAGTCTGGTGATGGTGTTTAGTGTTGACAGCAGGCCACTTATACCACACACTTTGGTCCAGAGATAGCACCCTCAACTGGTACCACCGACTAGTATAATGAAAGAAGAGAAACTTCTTCTTCTTCTTCTTTCGTTGGCTTGAAATATATTGTCTATATCTGCAATGTTGTTTCTTGTATAAACTTCACTGTCTTTTGTAGTTCATACAGAGGTCCGTTATAGTTTTGCTTCCAGTGTTGTTTCTCTGGGCCAGTGGGTTTGCCTCAATATATCATATTCGGGGCAATCTTGCAGTACGTGCTCCGCTGTCTGGGGTGCCTGTCCACATGTACACATGGCTGAATTGCCAATCTTGAATTTTGTATACATGTGGCTGCGGAGGCGGTTGTGTCCTGTTCTGAGGCGCAGAATGACTATTTGTTCTGATCTGTTCATAGCTTGGTAGTCATCCTGCGTTGATGTTGGTGGCTTTCTGATAGATTTGATCATCTTTTTCTTCTGATGGTACGTAACTGGTACATCCGGTTGTTCGCCTGCAGCACCTTCTTTAGCCAGTCCGTCTGCTCTCTCGTTTCCTTGTATTCCACAATGAGACGGTATCCACTGCATGGCGACCCTGCGCTGGTTGCACAGTTCAGAAAGTAGGGCTTGTATGCCTGGCAATTTTCTGGACTGAAGTGCTTGGAGTGCTGATCTTGCATCTGTCAGGAATACTACAGGCTGTGGACCAAGATTGGTGTTCAGTAGTTTCTCAGTTGCCACCTTGATTGCCTGGACTTCTGCATCATAGTTGTTACAGAATTTCCCCGTTGGTACTCTGACCGTATCCCTAGTGTTGTTTGGGTATTCTATGTACACTCCTGCTCCTCCATTCTTTACTGCATTCTGTGCTGACCCATCCGTGTATACTCGGACCCAGAGGTCCTGTGGGTATTCATCATCCAGGAAACTGAGAGTGACTGTCCTACGTTGCACGCTGTTCTGTTCATCATTGTCGAATATTCCTTTCACTTTTGTGTGGATGTGTACTGGTAGTCCAGGCTCCTCTCTCCAAGGGGTTTGTTCTGGCACAGACTTTAGGGGGCTGTTAACTTCAGGCAGGTCTGAAGTTTGTCTACGTAATCGTTTGGCCTGGTGGATAAAGCTGTTTCTTTTCAGTCGCCCCATTGCTAGGTTTTGGAATCTGTCCTTCATTGGATGGCTCGGCATACAGAGGAACTTTTCTGCCTGTGTTAGCACTTTCGTGTCACGTGTCTCTGCGTTCTCTCAGTGCTTGTATCCTCCCCATTTTCTCCATCTCCACTATAGGCGTTGATTTCATTGCCCCCGTGATGACCTTAAGCGCCTGGTTTTGCACCTTATCTAGCTCTTGTAATGTGGTGTTTGATGCTGGAGACCACGCAGCTGACCCATATTCCAGGTGTGGTCGTATGCCCTGCTGGTAAACTTTACTAATCGAGAAAGTGGAGGGGAACTGCGGTAAGACGTGGAATACGATGGATGGGTTTGAAAAAAAATCGAAAAAAGGTGATTCGTCTTACGAGGACAAAAGACAAAGAAAATAGTCTACGTTACGGCCACAAGGCCTTCGTCAGGAAAGGAAAGAAAGTGAAGGCTAGATAGGACACATAAAAACTAAATAAAATAAAAACTGGGTACTTCCCTGAAGGCAAGAACCGAAATTCTATCAAAATCGCTGTCCTGTTGATAAGCGCGTGGCTGAACAGAAAGCGACTTCCGCCGCCGGATGTACACAATGCATACTAAGAAACTAAAAAACGAAACCGGAAAATAAACTACCCAACGTGATAAAAGTGGGGACTGGAAATAGAAGGGGACAGAATGAGTGGGAGATAAATAAATATGAAATAAAAAAATGTATATGGCATACAAATAGAAGAATAGGATAAGAGTGGAAAGAGTAAAATAGAGCAAGAGAGGAGAGGGTGACCTCAGACAAAGGTGTGAAAAGTGTTGAGACCGGCTGGTTTTAGACACCCCATGCGGTGGATAAGACGGTTCTCAAGCTGTTCTCGGCTGGCAGTGTCAGAGGAGCAGGATCGGATCGCTGTGACCTGGATGTCGATGGGACCATGGTGGTCAGGACCATTGAAGTGTATAGCAACTGGTGTTGACTTTTGCTGAGCGATGTCATTTAAGTGCTGGCTGAATCTGTCCCCAAGTCGTTTGCCTGTTTGGCCAATATAGGTTTTGCAGCAACGTTTACATATGATCGTATAAATGACATTGCGCGATTCACACGTGAAGCTACTAGTGATGGTGTACGTAGCCTTAGGAAAGGACACCTTCTGGGTTGAGATGACATACTTGCACGTGTTGCATCGTGTCCGACCACAGGGTAGTGTGCCAAAGTGAGTGGCATTCTCCTTTGGGAGACGGCTGTGAACAAGAAGATCCTTCAAGTTCTTGTCACGTCTATATGCCACCAAAGGTGCTTCACTGAATACTTTTTGGGTCAGAGGCTCTGCTTGGAGGATAGGGAGGTGGCGGAAAAGGATCTGTTTGACAGTAGTACTGTGAGGGTGATGGGTCAAGATTAATTTGACTCTATCCGAAGTGGATTTATGGTGAGGTTTGAGGGCCTCCAGACGAGAGATGGGGAGCACACGTTGGAGAGCAGAGGTGAGAACATGTTCTGGATAAAGTCTGTTACGGAAGAAATCCAACATCTCATTTGCTCGTAAGTGGAAGTCATCGTCGTCTTGGCATAAACGGCGGAGGCGGAGAAGTTGTGAAAAAGGAAGGGAGTCACGACAGGCCCGAGGATGAGAAGAGGTATACAGGAGGTAGCTGTGGGCATCTGTCGGCTTGTAGTATACTGAGGTATTAAGGCCGGAGGGCGTGATAGAAATAGTAATGTCAAGGAAGTTGACAGATACTGTGGAGACGAGGGAGGTGAACTTGATGGTGGGGTGAAAGTGGTTCAAAAAGTCGATGAAGCGGTGTAAATCAGTCTCAGACATATCTGTGAGACCTATGCCATCATCGATATATCTGCGGTAAAACCCAGGGAAAGGACCGGAGTATTGTTGCCATATCTGATGCTCCAAGTGGCCCATGAATAGACAGGCATAGCTGGGACCCATCTTCGTTCCCATGGCAACACCGCTAATTTGGTCAAAAAACTGACCATTGAATTCAAAGGAATTCAGTTGAAGGACCAGTTCAGCAAGACGGAGAAGAGTGACAGTGGATATAGAAGGGCAAGTGCGTTGGTCCAGAAAAAACTGAAGAGCTCGGAGACCATCAGAGTGGGGAATAGAGGTATACAGAGAGCAGACGTCCAGCAAGAAAAGACGGTAGGAGCGGTCTGCTGGGAGTCGGATAGAGGAGAAAGTTGTAAGAGCGTGATTGGTGTCTTTGATGAAGGAGGGAAGATTCTCAACGATAGGCTGGAAAATGCTATCGAGAAAGTCAGCCTGTTCTTGTCCTACTGAACACATTTCTGACTTTCTCGATAGCATTTTCCAGCCTATCGTTGAGAATCTTCCCTCCTTCATCAAAGACACCAATCACGCTCTTACAACTTTCTCCTCTATCCGACTCCCAGCAGACCGCTCCTACCGTCTTTTCGGAGGGAAGGCAAACTCGGTCCCAAAAAATGCTGTGCTGAAGTCGGATGTGTCGGCCGAAAGGTGCAGATATCGCAGCTTCACTGTAAACAGACACAACGCAACCAACGTCCTTTTCAGGACGAACGAGGAAGAAGAAGAAGAAGATAAGTCGATGCCTTTTGGAGTGAAGCACCTTTGGTGGCATATAGACGTGACAAGAACTTGAAGGATCTTCTTGTTCACAGCCGTCTCCCAAAGGAGAATGCCACTCACTTTGGCACACTACCCTGTGGTCGGACACGATGCAACACGTGCAAGTATGTCATCTCAACCCAGAAGGTGTCCTTTCCTAAGGCTACGTACACCATCACTAGTAGCTTCACGTGTGAATCGCGCAATGTCATTTATACGATCATATGTAAACGTTGCTGCAAAACCTATATTGGCCAAACAGGCAAACGACTTGGGGACAGATTCAGCCAGCACTTAAATGACATCGCTCAGCAAAAGTCAACACCAGTTGCTATACACTTCAATGGTCCTGACCACCATGGTCCCATCGACATCCAGGTCACAGCGATCCGATCCTGCTCCTCTGACACTGCCAGCCGAGAACAGCTTGAGAACCGTCTTATCCACCGCATGGGGTGTCTAAAACCAGCCGGTCTCAACACTTTTCACACCTTTGTCTGAGGTCACCCTCTCCTCTCTTGCTCTATTTTACTCTTTCCACTCTTATCCTATTCTTCTATTTGTATGCCATATACATTTTTTTATTTCATATTTATTTATCTCCCACTCATTCTGTCCCCTTCTATTTCCAGTCCCCACTTTTATCACGTTGGGTAGTTTATTTTCCGGTTTCGTTTTTTAGTTTCTTAGTATGCATTGTGTACATCCGGCGGCGGAAGTCGCTTTCTGTTCAGCCACGCGCTTATCAACAGGACAGCGATTTTGATAGAATTTCGGTTCTTGCCTTCAGGGAAGTACCCAGTTTTTATTTTATTTAGTTTTTATGTGTCCTATCTAGCCTTCACTTTCTTTCCTTTCCTGACGAAGGCCTTGTGGCCGTAACGTAGACTATTTTTCTTTGTCTTTTGTCCTCGTAAGACGAATCACCTTTTTTCGATTTTTTTTCAAACCCATCCATCGTAAACTTTACTAAGTATTTTCCCACTGGCTCCCCATGTGGTTCCACTTAGTTTTCTCAGGATGGCTAACTTCCTCCTGGCCTTTGTTGCTGCCTTGTTGATGTGCTGCTTCCATGTCAGCCTATCATCGAATGTAACTCCGAGATAGGTGGGTTGTTTATCTTCTCTCAGGAGCTCTTCGTTTATCTTGATGACACCAGCTTTTTGTTTGGGAGAGAGGGTGAAGAGCGTAGTGCTGCACTTGTCTGTGTTGATGCTGACACACCATCTATTTGCACATGAGGTTAAGGCATCTATAGCTCTTTGTAGCAGTTTGGTGGCCACTGTTGCATCCTCATCTGTGCACCATATTACCAGGTCATCAGCGTACATTGCCACTTTCATTCTATGTGGTAGTTCAGCAACCAGGTCGTTGATGTAGACTAGGAAAAGTGTGGGGGACAGAACCCCTCCCTGAGGGACGCCATGACGCAGTAGAATTTTCTTACTCTTGAGGCCATCTAGTTGTACTCGGGCTCTTCTGTTATGCAAGTATGCTTTCACCCATTTGTACATCTTACCATTCACTCTACAATTTCTCAGTTTCTTCAGAAGCCCTTCTTTCCAAACCTTGTCAAATGCTTTCCTTAGATCTATCCATGCTGCTAGTACCAGTTTCTTATCTTGGAACGCATCCTCAATCTCTTGAGAAAGGTAAGTTGCCTGATCTTCGGTGGAATAACACTGCCTAAAGCCCGCCTGCTGTGGTACAAGAAGGTTTTCACTTTCAAGGTACCACTGTAGCCTGAGGTTGATGATACGTTCCATTGTTTTGCAGAGGCAGCTTGTAAGGCTGATTGGTCTGTAGCTGGAGGCAGTGGAACTGTCTTTTCCTAGTTTTAGGAGTGGTATCATGATTGCTTCTCTCCAGTTCTGTGGAACTCTGCCTGAGTTCCAACAGATATTGAAGATCTGCAGCAGCTTAGTTTTTGCTGCGGTTCCTAAGTTCTTAATCATTTCATTGGACACTCCATCAACTCCTGGCGACTTTCTCATTTTCAATTTGGATATTGCAAGCTCCAGTTCTCTGAATGTGATTGGTGCCTCCATAACTTCAGGTATGGTTCCATCTCGTCCTGCATATTGTTGTTTCTCGCGAGTTTCCTGTTGCTTCTCTGGGCTAACTTCGATGTTGTTGTCTTTAGCAAAGGAGTCTGCAAAGTGATCAGCTGCCTGTTTTCCCATGAGGATGTTTCCATCTTTGTACAGAGCAATCTTTGAGTTTCTCCCTGTACCTTCATCGTTAAGTTGCTTTACCAGCTTCCACAGTTTCCTCGTATCTCTTTCAAAGTTCAAGGACTCTGTTTTCTCCTTCCAGCTTCTTCGCATGGCCTGCAACTTGGCCCTTTGAAATTTGGCCTTAGCTTGCTGGTAGTTATTGTGGTGTTCTTGGCATGGACTGGTCTCTGCCTGCTTTCGAGATGTTTCCACGTCGTTGTGCAGCTGCTCTAGTTCACTATTCCAATATGGTCTGTAGTGCTTACGAGCCCCTCTAGGTATTGTTTCACGAGCAGCCTGTAATATGCATCTGCTGAATTCATCGACTAGCTTATTGATGTCTTTGTCTACAGTCAGATCTCTAGCCAGTATACTAGTACGGTGCTGGTACATTGTCCAGTCTGCCTTCTTGTAGTTCCACCTAGAGAGAGTGCTGCTCTCCTTGACAAGTTAATTTTCCACAATTAGGAAGACTGGCCGGTGGTCGCTGCCTCCAAGTTGTTTCCCTACAACGCGTGTGGTGTTCCACTCCAAGCTGGGTGAGTGGAATGCCAGGTCTGGTGTAGAGGTGGTGTGCCATGATCTCGAGTAGAAGGTTGGTGGGTCGATTGGCTGGTTAATCAGGATAAGCCCATTGTCATCCTGCCAGTTTTCAAGCTCCTCACCTCTCCTGTCCATGTGATCATAGCCCCAGCTCTGTGAGTGGCTGTTGAAGTCTCCGCATACAATCAGTCTTTCTTTTGCTGGGATTGTATCTAGTGCCAGTGGGCGGTCGCTCGGACAGTAGTAGTTGAGCAGGTGGAATTCTGAACTTTCTGTCCTGAGATGAAGCATCTGGTATTCTGCCCCCTCCATATATGTTTCAAGCTGACATGCACTGATGTTATTCCTCACGAGTGTCAGTATTCCACCTTTTCGCCTGTCTATTCGGTCAGATCGGTAGCACTGGTAGCCTCTGATTTTGAAGGCTATGTCTTTGTTGAGGTGGGTTTCTTGCAAGCAACATACATTTACTTGCTCTTCATTCAATATATTTTCGAGCTCTAATTTTTTGCTGTAGCCGTCTTTTTTACTATTGACGCCTTCAGCATTCCAGTGCATTATTTTAAATGGTCTTTTCTTTGCTTGGCCAGTAGCTCTATTCTCATGCCTCCTGGCTCCACGGGGCAATTGAGAAGGACCCCCAGTAGTAGGGGTTGGGCCCTTCCGAGGCAGAGGGCCCGGCACTGCGCCTGCCTGGGTGTCCGTCACAGGGCGAGTGCCATAACGTTTTGCAGATATAGGCATACTTCCCATAGCGCATGTGCGTGGCATCCTGATTGCTGTGGTGCGCCTCTTGGCTGGTTGCCTCCGTCTTCAGCACCTTGACTTGCTAGGGCAGACTGTGGTCTTGCTCGAGTCTAAGAGGGCCTGGTCAGTCTTGGTTTTTCAGCCGCTGATGGCTGTACTTGAGCCCCATCTCCACGTCAAGGAGCTGGCCTTGATGGGGAAAGAAGAGAAACAAATACCCTCCTGAGTATTGGTTTTCCTGACATACAATCGTGTTCTCTCCACCCCCTTCCCCCCCCCCTTTCATTCCACCACCCCATCTACCTCAGAACTTTACCTTCTCTGAGCATTAATATTAATCCTAGTGAGTGAAACATATTTATAACATTTACATTGAATATCTTTACATTTGCACTGGTTGAAACAGTGAATAATATAATAAGTATGTACATCAGTTCAATCATCATCCACTCCCACTTAAATATGGATCTTGGGACTACCTCTGCTTTTGGTTATCTATGAGAAACCCGCATAAAGCAGTCGCCAGCTATTGCAGTGGTGGTTTATGAAATCATCATTCTTTATGCTGAGGTTCCCAGCCTCGTATGACTTCGACATCCATTTGCAATTGTCACTTGTTAATAAATGCTAAATATCGAATTATAAAATGTACAACTCACCGTAAAATCTCATTAGGAATACTGACTCCTGGCTAATAGAAATAGTTAAAGCAACTTGTTTAAGATGCCTCTTACACGCAGAGTGGGGTATAACTTTAAACTAGACTCCCATTCTGACTTTGTGTTTTCAGATTCCTAGTATTCCGACTTTGCGTGTTAATGTAGGTAGAGTTTTCCTGGGATATGTCCACAAGATGCTCAAACAAGGTCTGGTCCGATAAATAGAATTCTGATGCTATTGTTTACTCTCTCTAACTCGCTGTCTTCTTGACGAGGTGAATTTGACAGTGCTCTAAACCAGCGAAAGTGTCAGATTATATTGCAACTTTTGTCCTTCGCACGCGGTTGTTATAATCTAACCAGGCTGCAATCATAAGTGTTGTTTATGACATCTAGAATTGCCCAGCCAATTGTATTTAAACATGCGTGCTATGCTAACTTCCTCATGGAATTTTTTGCATGACTTATGCGTTTGTAAATTTCAAACGGCCAATTTCCATATAAGGAGTTCGGTTTCCGTCCATTCTTGATAACGATTACCACTACAACTTCATACATGATCACAAATAATGTCGTCGTAACAATTCTGTCCGGGGGCGATTACAACATTTCCGTCGTCTTCAGGTATGATTCTACAATATGTCACCGCCTGCATAATTTACTGCCCTGTACTTTTGCAAACAAACATTCATCGTGTGACCAGCTGGGCTGCTTTCTCTCCACGAGAGATATTAGGAAATCACAATAGCCATATCAGAGCTAAATAAATTCGCTGGCGCGCCCAGGTTCGGTATTCGAGAATTTTATCATCATAACTGTCCGTCAATATCGCATCACCTGTATACTCTCTGAGCAGGGATGGTTAGGTAAACAGACATGACGAATTATTACATGCAGAAGTGTAAACAATGACTCGAAAATACCAATACTGCGGAGAGGACAAGAAAGCGAACCAAATTATGTGACAGCCACTTTAAGTAAATGAGATATGACCAATGCAAAACAAAACACAATGAAAAAAAAAATTATGATACAACATAAATGTCGGTCTCACGAAGAAGGTAACATAAAAATGTCTGAATGAGATCAAATGTGAGCAGAAAGTTCTCAAACAAGCGGATTTACAAGGACAACAAGTCACCTACATAATAGTATGTGACCCGACTACTTCCCAGGTGTCTGTGCAAAGACAAATAAAGTATAGGGCTACATCACTCCTAGGCATGTCGTACCAGGCGACTAGTATGAAGATGTGTATGGGGCTGGGAACCTCAACATGTCAAACAAATAACCATGGAAACCACTGCTGCATGAGCAAGTCAATGTTTGGTGCAGGCGTCTGGCGAGGGGACCACCTCAAGTTGTGGCTCTAGGCTAAGGAACACAAAGGAAAATAGTGATACTATTACATAGACACTAGAAATCATAGAAGCCAGTAACAAACAAAAACACATTTAACTGAAGGACAAAGAATTGGAAGAGACAGAAAGAAATGTCTCGAAAATAAGATGACATGGCGCTGGATAAAATAGAAAAGGAATTCGTAGACACGGTTCTATATGATCGGGGGCATGACGTCAATCAGCACAAAGCGCAATGGTAACGAGTACACATGATATGAACTGACAAACATTGTAAGCACGTACTCAGTGTAATGTTTTTCTTTTTTCTTTTAAGAAACCGTCACAAAGCACTTGTGGTTCTTAACACTAATTACACACGTCTGCTATACACCTGAACTCACGTTCCTTAACTCCTCTTCAAGTTGTTGTATTTGATTGTGCTAATAGCATCCACATTTGAACCCGTGTCTATCATCACTGATCTGACCAGTGTTCTGGGACCATCTGTCTATCATCGGTGGTCTGATTACACTGGCTAACAAAAAAAAAAATTTTTTTCTTTCTCTAACATTTCTATATTTTTCTGGTCAATTTTAATGCGCTGTTTTTAAATCTGCAAACCGTTTTTCTCTATCAGGTCGGGATCTCTAGAAATACGCAATTGAAGTTTTTTAACAACGCATACAGTATTACAACATCATTCGTACAAGAAGTATAACAGTTATGTAGGCTTGAATTTCTTTGCAGTCGACTTTCGTCGGTGAATGGCATGTGGTACATCGCGATGAAGCACCCAACAATAATCGGCAAGCATGGTCACACTCCACCGTCCTTGATAACGTGACTCCATTACGGCGATATCTTGATGGAATCGTTCTCCATGTTCATCGCTGACTTGCCAAGGTTGTCAGGGAAAAAGTCAAGATGCGAATCGAGCAAATGGATTTTGAGGGACATGTTACAGCCCATAATTCTGTATGCATCTATGCACTGCTTAACAATATGCACATAGTCGACAGATTTGTGATTTCCCAGAAAGTTATCGACGATCGATTTGAATGCCATCCATGCGCGAAGTTCACTACCATGTAACAAGTTCTCGAATTGTTTGTCTGCAATAACTTTCCTAATCTGAGGTCCTACAAAGATACCTTCCTTTATCTTTGCATCGCTAACTTGCGGAAACTTTTCTCGAAGATAAGTGAAAGCTTTGCTCGTTTTATCTAACGCTTTTACGAAATTCTTCATGAGCCCCAACTTTATATGTAACGGTGGTAAAATGATGCTGTCTTTGTTAACTAATGGCTCGTGTATTACATTTTTATGCCCGAGCTGCATACGATCCCTGATAGGCCACACCTTTCTTGCATAATGTTCCTGTCTGTTGCGGCTGTCCCATTCACATAGGAAGCAACAAAATTTAGTATACCCAGTCTGCATGCCTGTGAGAATTGCAATGACCTTTAGGTCTCCACAAATCCGCCATTGGTAGTCATTGTACTTTATTTTTGCCAAAAGTATAGCCATATTGTCATAAGTTTCTTTCATATGAACAGAGTAGGCGACTGGAATTGATGAAAATAAATTTCCGTTATGCAATAACACGGCTTTTAGACTAGTCTTGGAAGAGTCGATGAAAAGTCGCCATTCGTTAAATACGTTCTCATGACCGAGGTGCACCATTAACCGTTTACATCTTTGCAATAGCAAATGTCATCACCCATCTCAAAGTATTGAACAAGTTCTCCGTGTCTATGACGAAATTTAGATATCGGAGTATTGGGCGCTAAAAGATTCCATTCTTTGAGTCGCGAACCGAGTAATTCCGCTTGTCCTTTGGTAAGAGCGAGATCACGTATTAGATCTGAAAGTTCTGAATGGTTAATTAAGTGAACACCATCATTCACCGTTATATAATCCCAGTCAGAATTAGTTTCTAAAGCAGGTAAACTATCACTTTCTGATGGTTCATTCACGTGCAACGGATATTGTTCTGGTGGAACTGGGATCGGACACGTGATTAGATCATGAGGCACTGGTTTCGAAACCGATTCAATATTTGGATAAACCACAGACTTTCTAGTTGTAAAAGTGAAACCATGGATATTTGTCAAGCAGAAGTAACAATCAGTAGCATGATTTGTCGGTTCACGCCTTATTACTGGCACTCCAAAAGGCATCGACTTATCTTCTTCTTCTTCTTCCTCGTTCGTCCTGAAAAGGACGTTGGTTGCGTTGTGTCTGTTTACAGTGAAGCTGCGATATCTGCACCTTTCGGCCGACACATCCGACTTCAGCACAGCATTTTTTGGGACCGAGTTTGCCTTCCCTCTTCGATCCCTACTCTCTCAGCCAGACTGCAGTGATGCAGCCTGTTTCCAGGACCACCACTTGGAGGTGGAGTAGGGTCTTGGTCAGCTCTGGTTCGCTGACCCTGACGCAAGCAGTCAAGCTATGTGTCGCTGACTGCATTCTCTGTTGCTGCGTCTTTTCGTAACCAACCTGCCAATGTATTTGCACAAGTCGAACAAACTGCATTTGGCTTCCAGGATTTATTTGCATCATCAACTTTCAAATCGAAATAAAGTTCATATGCTTTCTTTAGTAAAGGTATAAAGTTTTTCTGGTGAACACGATCGGTAAAATATCCGCACACGTAACAGAACATATCAGCCGAACTTCTACAACTTCTAGAAGCCATATTTCGTACATAATTATTTCAAAATACAGTAACTATTTGAAAAATAGCGTAACATATGTCATGCATCTTTTAGCAGTATAAAAAGTAGAATTATTTTGCATTTTATTAATTTTTAATAAGTTATATAGTAAAAATGAAACGGAGCAAATAACGGTTTCCCAAAAATTTATTTATTCACAAATATCTTAAGAACCCGATGTGATCGAGATAAACGGATTTCAAATTTGAAATCAGCGCAAGAAACTGACCTAAGAACACTTATTCTTATATAATAAATAAAAATGTTGTTTGTCAGTGTTATTGTTCTGGGAACATATGTCTATCATCGCCGATCTGACCATTGTTATGGTAACATCTGATCTATCATCGCTGATCTGACCATTTTTCTGGTAACATCTGATCTATCATCACTGATCTGACTGACTAGTGTTCTGTGAACATCTGTCTATCATCGGTGGTCTGATCTTTGTTCTGGGAACATCTGTCTATCATCGCTGATTTGACCACTGTTCTGGGAATATCTGATCTATCATCGCTGATATGACCATTGTTATGGTAACATCTGATCTAACATCGCTGATCTGACCACTGTTATGGTAACATCTGATCTATTATTGCTGATTTGACCATTATTATGGTAACATCTGATCTATCATCGCTGATCTGACCAATGTTCTGGTAACAACTGATCTATCATTGCTGATCTGACCATTGTTCTGGGAATATCTGATCTATCAACGCTGGTCTGACCATTGTTATGGTAACATCTGATCTATCATCGCTGATCTGACCATTGTTCTAGTAACAACTGATCTATCATCGCTGATCTGACCATTGTTCTGGTAACACCTGATCTATCATCGCTGATCTGACCATTGTTCTGGGAATATCTGATCTATCAACGCTGGTCTGACCATTGTTATGGTAACATCTGATCTATCATCGCTGATCTGACCATTGTTCTAGTAACAACTGATCTATCATCGCTGATCTGACCATTGTTCTGGGAATATCTGATCTATCATCGCTGGTCTGACCATTGTTCTGGTAACATCTGATCTATAAATTATATGCTTCTAAGCTATTGTCATTACCAATGGTGTTAATTTTTCTCATTGGTTTGTTGAAGTTAGTTTTTAGAGGGGACAGACGCTATTTAGCAACGTGATTTTGTTTGTGACAAACATGATACTCAGGTGTATACAAACCCTGAAAGTCGTACAGGAATAAATGTCATTTTAGGAATACCCGCCATGATTGTAAACTGTCAAACTGAGATAACACTAAATACTAATATAACAAGGAAAGGGGAACTCACCGTCAAAATAGCCGTAAGCGCTACACTGCTCTCTTGTACACGCCTCAAAAAGACCTGCGGATACTTCGATGCCGTAGATATGTTTGACAGACCAGTAATGAGTAGCCAGCCCGACTATGTGAAGAATTAAGCCAACAAATAGAACAATCGAGCCTACAAGAGTTAGCGCGTGTATTCCCCCAGGCAGAGCCATTTTTTTCTGTGACCTAAAAAAGATTTTTTAAAATATTCATTTATAAAAGAAAACTGTACGTACGTTTATGAGTGTATTTTGTAAAAGAATACTAACAATCACAGCTCAACATGTGTTACCGTAACTTACCTTACCTTACCTTACCTTACCTTACTTACTTTAACTTTTTCGTTCAACTTTTGACGTGAAGCGTAGAGGTAACGAGGTTTACGATCTTCAGCCAAGCATGTAGCATTGGCCGCTGTGAGCCCTCTGTCACGAGATACTCGTACGTTCGTTCTTTCTTCTGATCTTTCTCTCATCTCTGGCATTATTATCTGCCACTCCTCTTACGTGCTACTTTTTTCCAATATTCGTTGTTTACAATTTCATATTTCAAAGTTTGTTTTATCACATCTTGTTCTAATCTCTTCATCATCTTCATCAGCTGCCATCTCCACAACTAAAGTTGACTGTAATGGATCTCCAACGTCTTCTGTCTCTTGTCTTCGTGGTGCACCACTCATACTCCGTTACTAATTATCTTAATCGCTTGATCTGTTTTGACACAAAATTGACTTTGTTTGTGCCAAGCGAAGTTGCCACATTGATACTGGCTTATAGCCTCTCCAGAGAGAGTAAAGATTTTATTCTGGGCGATATCCTCATTGTTACTCTAGACCTCGTGTCTGGAAAAATACACAACCATGTTTACAGTGGTCCAGCATGGATAGACAGACGCAATTTGGAGATAATGCGGCAGTTAGCAAATAGGCAGTGCCCAAAAACAAAGGTCGATGACAATCTTGGTAAAGATTAAAATACGGACAGGAAGATAACAAATATGATGTTGGAGCATGGGAAGATACGTAATCGTCGTTTCCACCCAGACCTTGGTGTGATCAATAATTACGATACACTGGCATCGTGAAAAATACAGTATTATCAGTAATAGATATATGAAAGAGTGAGTTGTAAATATTATAAATCCCCACTGTAGTAGCAAACATGTATAAGGTGATGGAGTTTCGAGAAACATCT
The DNA here is from genome assembly GCA_024509875.1 of Oreohelix idahoensis. Lineage (NCBI taxonomy): Eukaryota > Metazoa > Mollusca > Gastropoda > Stylommatophora > Oreohelicidae > Oreohelix > Oreohelix idahoensis. Next base: position 35,824 of record JAMPIV010016232.1, read on the forward strand.
TATCATCTTGTCATGTAGAATGTTCTAGATAAACGAGGATAGTGGGGGATAGGCTCCTACTAAAACAAGGCAAACTATTTAACATTAGTTTGGCATTTGAGATGCAAAGATAGGCTGCCTTTGATTGGACTTTTCGTTCACGAAACAATATGGGTGAGAAAGCGAAAATATTCGATATAATCTAGCGCCTGGTAAGCTAACTTCACTGACTTATATTTCTTCAAGGATAAAAAATAGACAGCCGGGAACACATAATATCAGGACCCAAACAGAGGACAGGCAGAGGACAGGACGTGAATTCTATGATTAGAAGAGAGGAGCCCTGGAAAAACTATTTTGTGCCGTAAGTTCTAGGACCTTAGTTCACGTTCTGTACGTTAGACACCTAACTCACATGAAGAGACATTATTTTAAATCAGTTGACCGACAACCTCTGCAAAAAGGTATGTGACAAATTCGACTAATAAACTTGGAGTAAGTTGTAATATATATCTTACTATTTCATATGTTGCCCTAGAAAAACTATTTTGTGCCGTAAGTTCTAGGACTTTATTTCATGTGCTGTACGTTAGACACCTAACTCACATGAAGAGACATTATTTTAAATCAGTTGACCGACAACCTCTGCAAAAAAGTATGTGATAAATTCGCCTAATAAACTCGGGGTAAGTTGTAATATATATCTTATTATTTCATATTTTGCATTGTGACATATATAACTTGCTTGTGGATGTAAAGGGGCATATGCGGCTGGAGACCTCATCACTATAAATAACATAATAAGAAACCATTAGTAGATGTGTCCCTAGACTCTACAGAGAGCAAAGAGCGGATGATGATATCATAGTGTACATAGCTGTTAAACAAGCACTTTACTCAATTACATATATATATATATATATATATATATATATATATATATATATATATATATATATATATATATATATATATATATATACAGGGTATCTAGGTAATCGTGACCCACTTTAATTTGGTACATGTTAATACATTGAGATGCCACCAATGTAAGGTGCTTTGCGCTTAAAGCCATTGTATTGACCGCGATTTTATAGGGTTGACTAGGGATAGTCATGACGTAGTATGTTGGTAGGCTGGGGCATGGCAACGCTCTTCCTACACCATTCTATAGACTGACTTTGTCGGAGACAGTCGTGTTATACATCGTTCTCGATTTTCATAAATTGTGCAGTGTTTTTCTCCTAGATTATAAAGCATGGGTCAGCCTTCATTATATACGGATGCATTAATAAGTTATCCTGATTGGATAAGTATTTTAATTATAAATTCCTAAATTTTTTTATCTTCAAAACGACAATGATCACTTCCGAATGTTCGCCAGACGACATTGCGAGTACACACGTTGACACATTTGATGATGAAAGAATGAATAAGGTGACAATAGTTGGACTGCACAGATGTATATATAATGATAGTGATATAACTTGTCTATGAACTATTTTATTCGTGATTAAATTATAGATGTGATATGGACTCTCACACGGAATGCGTTGTCACCTTTATGAATTAAGGTTGGTGTTCCCTACACTCATCATTCGCTTAAGACATCAGCACTGTTGCTCAATTGGCAGAAATTAGAACATTAAGGCGAAGGCATGAAGTTCGAATAATGAACAAGAGACATAATATCACAACTCATGACTTCCATAGATGGGCCAGCTAACCAACGCAACGCCTCTACAAAACACTCTGTAACAGAATGGCGACCCGTTCTGGGGACGAGAAAAAAATTTTTTTTAAGAAGAAATAGCAGTAACAGACATGTTCCAGAGTGAATATTCGTCGTGCCAAGAACTTTTCGATTTTTCCCTACATTTGAAATGACTCAAATAAGCATGGTAACCAAGGCGCATGCGTACTAGGGATGTAAATGACGTCACAACTTTCTCAAGTTCATTACAGCAGCCGTTTGGAAAATCCTCAATCAACAAGGCAGCGGGCTTCAAATTATTAATTTTAACTCAAGCGAATGAACTACTACTATCAAGGAATAATCAATACTTCAGGCCATCTACATAGTTCTCTGGCGCATGCCTGCACTGTCGGAGATTGTTTTTCTTCAAAAAGACAAGTACATATTGGTGCCCTGTGCAACGTTAGTCCATTTTAGTTTGCAGGCATGTTTATCCTTATGATACATGTTACATGTTTCTTATATAATGTTATATGTATGTTAAGTTTGCGATCGGATGGTGGGAACTAGAATTTCTGTTATGTCGCAGTCGTCTGACCGCAGAAATTCTAGTCGTTCCTAGGGCTTGTTGAATATTTTCAATTGTACAAGAGATCCCTTGACATTTACTTGGGCATACTCTGCTTGTAATTGAATTTAGTCAACATTAGTTGTTTAGCTGTGAATCGCGTATGTACACGTTGTTTTATTATTGTCTTTCGTTTCATTTTATTTAATTTCGTCAATCGTTTGTCAAATGTCCGTTAAGCCTAATCTTACTATCGTTTAGTTTTACACATAATATTGTTACTTTATTTGTAGAGAGTTCATGTTTCGTACACAGTTTCTTAGATTTCTTGTGGTTTGACCTAATTTCAGTTCAATCACAAACTTTGTAACTTCCGTAATTATATTTATTTATTAATATCGTTTTGGTGTCTGTAAATTGACATTTGTGGCGTAATTTTGTTATTGTCCTTCTTTGGTTTATTGTATATGTATTATTTCTCTATTGATTTTAATAATATGATAACATAGCTATATAATTATAAAAATATAACACTTATAAATATTTAATTGAAAAATATCTGACGCCTGAGATATTTTCTTTACGGTTTGCATTAGTAGTTCAAGTAGCAACAATTTTTTTCTGCCTGAGTGGGGCATAATATAAAATATTGAATATAATTAAAAATGTTAGCTTAAAACTAATTTGTAAGGCACGTTATAAGTAGCTGTTTGACGAAGTGAGTCACAGTACTATATTAGCCATTGTGTCATATATAATTAAGTACATATATTCTCGTGATTGATAAAATTGACTACTAATTAGGTATATTATTGAATTAACATGGCGACTTTGGATTATTTGTGAAGATTGGGAAAGATTTCGGTTACAAAGGAGAAGCACTTGGTGATTATGCAGTGACGGAACTAGCCAAAGCTAAGCAAGAGGAACTTGATAGAGAAGAGATGGAAGAAAAGAGAAAAGCTATAGCTAAGCAAGAGGAACTAGAGAAGGAAGCTAAAAAAGAGAAAAGGAAAGCTGAATTAAAACAAGAAGAAGATAGGAGAAAAGCAGAATTAAAGCAAGAAGAAGAAGTGAGGAAGGTGGCTAAAGATGAAATAATTCGTATTGAAGAAGAAAAAAAAATGAAACAAGAAGAAAGAATTAGGCAACAAGAAAAAGAATTGACCTTCGTCTTGAAGAATTAAAATTAAAAGCGCTAATTGCTACAAATAGCAATAGTGATAATTCACATAATACGTCTTCATCCAACCAAACTAGAGGCTACTACAATTTAAAATTACCACCTTTTAAACAAAATTTCGACGATTTATCATGGTATCTATTACGTTTTGAAGAAGTATGTAAGACAAATAAACTTGATAAATCCGCATGGGCTTTAAAACTCAGTGAATTTTTAGATGGTGAACCATTAAATGCAAAAGAGAATATAGATCCAGCAATTATAAATGATTATGATGCTACTAAAACATTGCTATTAAGACGATTTCACTTAGACGAGGAAAGGTATAGAATGAAGTTTAAAACTCTTTTACGTGATTCAAGCAATGATTTCGCAGGGTTTATTGCTAATATACGCATTACCTTTAATAGATGGGTTGAACTCGCTGGGGTGGATAAATCCTACGATAAACTAGTTGGTTTATTGCTTAGGGATAAAGTTCTATCCTTTGTTAGCACACCATTTATGTCATTTTTGCAGGAACGCAAACCGCCCACTATAGCTGCATTAGAAGAAATGGCAGTCAATTATTGTACTGCACACCCAGGTGTTGGTATATCTAATTCTCATTTGAGAGAAGCATTACCAGTAGCTTCCGCTGCGACATGGCGTGTTAACAATAGGTCATGTGCTCAAAGCCTTGATAGGAATTTTATGCAGCGAAGAAATAACGACAATAATTATTATAAAAATAATAATTTTAACAAGAATAACAATTCTTCGAGAGGTAGATCACAATACAGAAATCAGTCACCTCATTTCAGGAACAGCAACAAATTTAAACAAAATTCAACCTGGAATAAACCATACATTGTCACTTCATATAACAACAATAACAATAACTGGAATAATGGTCATACTGTTTACAGATCCAGAAATAATAGCTACAACGGTATGAGTCAAAATAATTCAGTTGATCGTCATTGACAACGTTCCAATTCACGCGTAACACAGAGGTTTGAACACAATGCAGGGGCGGCGCTGATTAGCAATGCACCCCAGTTAGTCATGATAATAATACTCAGATACATGCTTCATCTTCATGTTGTATTGTTGATTATAATGTAGCAAATAGTTGTCCACAATGTAGCACTATTTTTCAGAAAGCCAACCATACGTCGATGATATGTACACAGTCTATTCCAGGAGTTAGTCTCACTGTGAACAACGGGAACGAAGGCATATTGATCTTCAACAGAAGACTGGTCAATGGAACCATAGTATCAGTTTTGAGAGATTCCGGGTCCACTACTGTTGGAATCCGTCAATCCTCGTTACTCCACTAATGAATGTATTAGGTGCATGACCTTTGGTGGTACAATTGAGTACTACCCCACTGCGATAATAGACATAAATACCCCAGTTTTTCAGTTAAAGTATGCCTCCTTCAGAATCCAATTGCTGATTTAACAGTCGGACGTATCCATGGCAGCAAGGATTGCACACCTGAAGGGATTACGGAATGGGAAAAACAAAACTTGTCTATGGCCCATGCAGTGACAACACGAGCTCAGGCTCAGGAGTTGGAAAAAGAAGATAGTATAGTTCCTGACTCAAATCTTCGGGATGACACCGATGTTTAGTCTGTTATAGACAGAGTATCGTTTGCTGCTAAGCAAAAAGCAGATAATTCTTTAAAAACAGTTTTTGCTTTGGTGAATAAGTATGATGATGTCGCTTTTACTAACAAAATAAACATTGGTTCACAATCAAGAATGACATTTTACCTAGGAATTGTATGGACCAGACTAGAATAAAACAACAGGTCTTAGTACCAGTATCATTAAGGCCATATATACTATGATATACTCATGACTCCCAATGCGCGGGTCATATGGGCTACACTCGCACACGTTCTCGAGTGTTGTCTTCATTTTTCTGGCCAGGGATCTCACGAGACGTAGCGTCGTATGTACGTTCCTGCGTCACTTGCCAGGAAGTCAAGTCTCGTGGAGCGTTTCATAATGCTCCCATCCAAGCATGTGACATATCGATCCGTCCTTTTGATAAAATGGCAATAGACATAATTGGTCCTCTTTTGCCTTCTGCAAGAGGTCATAGATATATTTTAACATGTGTCGACTTATGTACACGATAGCCAGAAGCCATACCTCTTAAGAACACAACTACATCAGACAAAGCTGATGCTCTTCTACTAATCTTTTCTAGACTAGAATTTCCTAGAAAGTTACTATCAGATCATGGTCCTCAATTTGTCCGTGACACCATGACTGAGGTAATGAAGACTCTTAACATAGGAAGGAGTCTTAGTAGTGTCTATCATCCCATGAGCAATGGTTTAGTTGAACGGCTCAACCGCACCATTACAAAATCACTACATAAGGTTACCGTAAAGTATCCTCAAGACTGGGACAGAGTCCTCCCAGCTACTCTGTTTGCTTACCGAGAGGTGCCACATGAACAAACCGGCTTCTCTCCGTTCGAGTTGGTGTTTTTTGCTCCACCAAGAGGTCCAATGGGACTGATAAAAGATCTTCTGCTCGACGCTGTGATGACTCAGGAAACTCAGTCATCCTATGAATACGTCATTAACTTGCGTAAACAAATTATAGACGCTTGCCAGATGGCAACAGCTTCTTCAGAGGCTGCAAAATATAAAGCAAGACTATTCCAAAATAAAAACAGACGATTACGCCAGTTGTTTCCTGGTGACGAAGCTTTCGTGCTACTCCCACGAAAGGATAAACTATTGATCGCATGGAATGGTCCATTTAAAGTATTGGACAGAATTTCTGACGTTGACTACGTACTAGACATTAAGGGTCATAAGAAAGTTTATCACATTAACATGCTTAAAGAATTCTATGCTCGCCCTGAACACTTACAATCTATCTTTCATGATCTAGAAGACAGATCAGTTGGTTCTTGCCAATATTCTAGTCTATCGGTTATTCAGGAGGAAGAATCATCATTTCCTGAGATCCACATGTCTCTTCCTGTACCTATTTTCTAAGCTACAGAATCGTGGTGAGATGTGACTATCTCTACTTCAGTTTCATCTCAACAAAGTCAACAAATTTCTGAACTCTTAGAATCTTATTCTGATGTTTTAACTGACATACCAGGTCGTACATCAGTCATTTCGCACGACATATTCTTAAGGACAACACACCTATAAAACTTCGTCCTTATTCAGTTCCAATACATTACCAAGAAAAGACAGCTCAGGAACTTAATCAGATGTTAAGGTTGGGCATTATTGAGAATAGTAATTCTCCATTTTCTTCTCCACTAGTCATTGTTAGAAAAAAAAAAAACATTAGATTATGTGTCGATTATAGAAAATTAAACGCTTAGACAGTCGCTGACAGTGAACCACATCAACTGCTTGACGACCTACTTACTCGTCTAGCAACAGCTAATTTTTTTACTAAAATTGACTTGACTAAGGGATATTGGCAAATTCCCTTAACAGAACATGCCAAATATCTCACTGCGTTCTCTACTCCACTGGGACTATATCAGTGGAACGTGATGCCTTTTGGGCTTATGAACGCACCGGCAACTTTTATTCGCATGATGCGAAACATTTTATCACATAGATCAGATATTATTACATACATAGACGATATCTGTCTATTCAGTTCGTCATTTGAAGAACATTTTACAGGACTCAGTTCTTTATTAGCAATTTTACGGTCAAATAACTTGACTGCAAGACCGACTAAGGTCCAAGTAACAGTTCAGGATATTACTTTCCTGGGACATATTATTGTTGCTGGTCGCATTCAGACCATGCACAAGAATGTTGATAAGATTTTAAAGTTGTCTATACCCAAGACAAAAATGCAAGTTAGGAGTTTATTGGGTCTAATTCAATATTATAGTAGGTTTATCCCGAATTTATCGCCCATCACCGCAGTATTGTCTTCCCTGTTAAGTTAAGTGGACCGACGACTGCGACAAAACGTTTGCTCATATTCTTAATATTTTTTCACGGCCACCTATCTTACGGTTGCCTGATATTAATAAAATATACATTCTACGCACAGATGCTAGCAACGTGGGCTTAGGTGCGAGCCTTTTACAAGAACATGATGGCGTTCTTCATCCTACTCTATTTATATCGAGAAAAGTAACCGAATCCGAAAGAAAATATTCAGTGATCGAAAGGAATTATTAGCCGTCGTATGGGCTATTCAGAAGTTGGAAAAATTCCTTCAAGGTGCAACATTTATTGTGCAAATAGATCAGAAATCTGTAGCGGCACTCAGATGAGCCAATCGTAAAAATCCGAAAATGGCAAGATTCTCAATCATCCTACAGCCGTTTCAATTCGAAATAGAGTCGATTCCGGGTTCGGAAAATGTCGTCGCTGACTCCTTGTCTAGACACCCGACATCTTCATCAGATGAACAATGACAAATTATTTTGTATGAACAACATAACAGTTATGTACTATATACATATTCAATAATCAAGAATAGCAGATTGGTAACACTGGTCAAGGTTATGAATCCTCACGCTTCCACAATTGAACTTACGATGAACTTCAACTACAATCAACGGATTGATATCTGTTATGTCAATACTTCTAAACATTTTAATCCAGCATTCAATTGCACAAATGCTATGACAGTATCGCTGACATTTTCATCACATGTTGATGTTTCCAAAAGAATTACGTATTTCGGCTCAAGTCAGAAGATTCAGCATAATCTTCGTCTTTTGATATGACATCGTTGGATTGCAGCGGTTTCATGCTGAGAAACACTTACGAGCGTCATTTGACTTTTAATCTTCCTGAGATTCGCATCAATCGTTCCAATATTACACCGGATTGTTTCGATTTACATTGCCGCATTCGTTTAACAATGGACTTTGGTTAGTGTCCATACTCCAATCAACCATTGCAGTGTAATTTACAAACACTATCCGTTTGAACAAACACATACGTGGATAAATACCAACAATTCTTCATATTATCTTGTTCTCCTTCAACGGAATGAACACTTTCAACCAGCATGATAGTGACTATATAGGATTTCTATACGAAAAATGACATTATATTTATCGCTGGATTTTCAAGACTATTAAGCGTTTTAATACTATGAAATAAAACAATTAAAATTTTAGAATAATTAGATTTTAATTAGTACTTTAAAACTGATTCCGTACGCAAGATCTAATAATAGATGCAAAGGCCGAACGCTGTAGACGTAAGATCTTTTAAAAGACGCTGATTTATTTCATTGTTTCTTTCTATTCTGATATGTTATACTGCCCGGAATTTATCTCGAACGGAAGTAAACACAAAACTGTTCAAATTTCAACAAGCTTCATCGTCTTTTATTTGCGTTTGAACGGATTTTTTCACATTTATCTTCATCTTTAATCGTGTTTTGTCGTATCGCCATAATGGCCAAAAAACACACAGGATATGTTACTAATATGTGAACAGTGAACAAATTGTGTGATCAACCATAACTTTCTTACTTTTTCTGTGTTTCTAAATGGATTATCTGCACAAAGAGAGCAGTGAAACTGTATTGTGATAACAATTTATGTTACAAGCCTTACGTAAGTCGAAAATTTTTGTTCAAAATTTCAAGTTATCTTTTTTCCGTGTATATGTTATCTGTTATAACATAAACATAACATAAAATTAGCTAGAAAGGCATATGGATTTATATTGTTCATCCAATGTACTTTAATTTGATATATAATATGTTATACTTAACTCATGATTAGACACACATTGTCAGTAAACGTAAATTATGTATGTGTAAATTTTTGGGGCTTAAAAATAATTCCGTCCAGAGCTGAAAATAATTACGTACGGAATCAGTTAACCAGTACGCATGATTTTATCATTTCTTACTATGTACGAGGGTCGTTCACGTCAAACCGGGACTTTTTGTTCTGGAAGTACAGGAAGGAGTGCTAGTGTGGTGGTGCTACTGACAGTAGTAAGTAACAGGTGTGACCTACTCGTATTACCGTTACCGTTACCGTTATCACCGTTAGGTGGCGTACGCGTCACGGGTCAGTCCCTGATAGATAATGAAAATGGCGGACAACAGAGTTAGTGCACTGTTGGTGCCAAGACAGCTTTCCGCTTTTGACCGGCAGAGAAGAGTTCAAGTCTGCACTGAGTTGAAGGATCGTTTTGGCAGGGAAGGCCAGAATTTTCTGGATCGCTTCGTTACGTGTAATGAAACCTGAGTGCATCATTTCACTCCGGAATCAAAACCAGCATCCATGCAGTGGAAGCATATGGACTCACAACCACCCAAAAAATTTCGGAAAATTGCGTCTTGTGGGAAAGTGATGGCGAGTATTTTCTGGGACAAATGTGGCATTATTCACGTGGATTTTCTACCCTGTGGTGCCACTATCAACAGTGAAAAGTACTATCGCATTCTAAGTGATGTGCATAACCATCTGCGAAAAAAACGGCCTGGTTTGATAAGAAAAGGTGTCCTGTTTCTACAGGATAACGCAGGACCACATACCGCTCACCGCACCACGTGCAATCTACAGCAACTCGGGTGGGAGGTATTGCCACATCCCCCTTACAGCCCAAACCTCGCTCCGAGCGGCTTCCACCTGTTTGGACCCCTGAAAGAGTTCCTCGGAGGTCATCATTTTAGCACTGATGACGAAGTGAAGCAATTTCCTACAATGGTTCAGGAGTACTGAGATATCTTTCTACGCTAAAGCTTTTCAAGCATTAATTAAAGGCTGGGATAAGTGTATAAATGTTGCAGGGGATTATATCGAAAAATAAATGGCAATTTCACTCCTACAAATTTGTTCTTTTAGTTTGTACAAACAAAAGTCCCGGTTTGACTTGAACGACCCTCGTATAATTTTGTATTAGTGTTTTACCTCAGTTAACTTAGCGGTTGATTTTTCAACATGTAATTTTCTTGAAAACATTATTTAATTAACTCTATTCCTTTATTCTTTACTACTTCTTTTTCCTTATTTGTTCTTATTTCTATGATCTAATGTATTCCTTCTGTATTCTTTATCTTAATTCTTTTTTAGACATTTAATTAGTTTAATTAAATAAATTCACGTTGTTAATATTATCCACAAATGACATCTAAACACTAGTACATTGAATACTTAAATAATTTTTAGTTTGCTTAATTCACTAACTCTTATATTATTTAAGACATTAGATGATAGTTTCTTCTTTTGTCTTGACGATTGACATTTCTTTTCTTTAACTTATGTATCACGTCTATGACTTATGTGACATTATAATGTATTGACGACGACCACCGACATTGTTTTACTAAAAACATCGTTGGCCGTATGTCCATAATTCGGTTTTTATTGATATATTTAATTGCGATGGAAAGATTATGTTAAAATTTGAATAAAATCTGTATAACAGATCTTTTAAACCCGGGCGGTCAGGGGAGTTGATACAGGGTATCTTGGTAATGGTGACCCACTTTAATTTGGTACTCGTTAACTCATTGAGATGCTACTAATGTAAGGTGCTTTGCACTTAAAGCCATTGTATTGACCGCGATTTTATAGGGTTGACTAGGGATAGTCGTGACGTAGTATGTTGGTAGGCTGGGGCATGGCAACGCTCTTCCTACACCCTTCTATAGACTGACTTTGTCGGAGACAGTCGTGTTATACATCGCTCTCGATGTTTATGAATTGTGCAGTGTTTTTCTCCTAGATTATAAAGCATAGGTCAGCCTTTATTATATACGGATGCATTGATAAGTTATCCTGATTGGATAAGTATTTTAATTATAAATTCCTAAATTTATTATATCTTCAAAACGACAACGTTCACTACCGAATGTTCGCCAGACGACATTGCGAGTACACACGTTGACACTTTTGATGATGAAAGAATGAATAAGGAGACAATAGTTGGACTGCGGGCTGATCACCTGCTTGCCAGTCACTCAGATTACGGAAACAACAATTAATTTTTTAAACAATAAACGCCACTAGGCGTAACGGAACAACAGTTAATTTCTTGTTGCCCTAGGGCGCCACTAAGCGTATTGGCCACGGACTGCTTTGTCGGTCAGCGGTTAAGGACGGAAGAAGAAGAAGAAGTTGGACTGCACAGATGTATGTATAATGATAGTGATATAACTTGTCTCTGAACTATTTTATTCGTGATTAAATTATAGATGTGATATGGACTCTCACACGGAATGCGTTGACACCTTTATGAATTAAGGTTGGTGTTCACTACACTCATCATTCGCGTAAGACATCAGCACAGTTGCTCAATTGGCAGAAATTAGAACATTAAGGCAAAGACATGAAGTTCGAATAATGAACAAGAGACATAATATCACAACTCATGACTTCCACAGATGGGCCAGCTAACCAACGCCTTAACACTTGCAACGCCACTACAAAACACTCTGTAACACACACACACACACACACACACATATATATATATATATATATATATATATATATATATATATATATATATATACTGTTTAAAAAAAAGAAACGCATAGCTTTTCGAGGGCGCGTTTTTATGAGTTTGTAAGTAAAATTTGGTGCTAGGGTAAATAAAAACCAGCCTCAAATGTTCTTTACAGTGCCAAATGCACGTGTTGACCTGAATTGCGTTCGTTTTTGTAATCGTTACAACGCAGTGGTCAATAGTGTTTATGACGCAATTTTTGACCACAGCTCATGTTGCGCGCACGTGAAAGCAACAAAATTTGGGGTGAACACTATTCCCAGACTACGCAACGGAAACCCTATAAAAGGATAACGCTACACACACAAAATTCAGTTCATTTTCAAGCAGACATTTATGGCGTCTCTATCGATAAATTTAAGGAACATTGCTAATGGCCGACTGCATGCAGGCGAAAGTAAAAGTCAGGTTGCCAGGCATCTAAACGTGCATCAGAGTACCATCAGTCGATATTGGTACCGGTTCCAAGCCACTGGCTCAGTTGAAGACCGGCATCGCAGTGGACGACCCAGAGTGACAACAGCAGCAGAGAATCGCTTTATTCAGCTTCGTCACCTCAGAGACAAGTTTACAACAGCTTCCTCAACTGCCCAGTCATTGCCTGCAGGACGTCATGTGTCTGATCAAACTGTCCGGAAAAGACTGCATGACGCTAGACTTTGGGCACAACGACCTCACCCTTGCGCCGCCATCGCCAAAATCGACTTCTTTGGGCCAACCAGCATCGTCCCTGGGCAGCTGACAATCACCGGAAACGTGTCTGGTTTATTGACGAATCTTTCTTTTTGTGGCAGCGTCATGATAGACGGCGTAGGGTCTACCGTAGGCGAAATGAACGTTTTGTCCAAAATTGCGTTGATGAAGTTCCGCCGCACGGTGGTGGAGGTGCAATGGTGTGGGGAATGATCAGTTACAACGGAAGGAGTCAATTGGTGCACATTGAAGGAGGCTTGAATGCGCAACGATACGTCAATGAAATTCTTCTACCCCATGTCCTTCCACTTTTGTCTGCCCAAAGGTCGGTGTTTCAACAGGACAACGCCAGACCCCATTGTGCACGGTTGACCACGCAGTTCCTGACTGCCATTAACATTCTCACCCTTCCTTGACCATCCCTTTCTCCAGACACGAGTCCGATTGAGCACCTGTGGGATGAGCTGCATAGACGTGTTTGTCGCCGAGACGTTGCTCCAGCCAATCGTCGTGATCTGTTCCAAGCACTCCAGGAAGAGTAGGCAGCCATCCCACAGGCCCACATCAGACGTCTCATCGCATCCATGCCCAGGAGATGACAGTCGCTGATCGATGCAAGAGGAGGCCACACACCATACTAACGGGAAAGCCCGTACGCCAAAACACTCTCGTGACCTAGGTGCAAAAGAACTTTCAATTGATTGGTTGAACCATAAGGTATTCTTGTGTGCAATTTGAACAATTAACACATTAAATAAAAAAGTTATTGAATGTCAAAATTATGGCTATATGTGTGTGATAAGTCATAATTTGTTAATTAGAGTTAAGTAATAAAGATTTGTATGTACAGGGCGGATTTTTGTGGACATGCTTGTAAGCACACTCTTAGTGATGAAATGATTTTTTAGTTGGGGGCTTTGTGCTCTGTATTTTTGTCTTGAACATTGCTCAACCGAGTAGGTGTCAGTTTTTTTTTTTAAAGTAATAAACAAAGTGTTCGAATGTTCTTAGTGATAATTTTGGGGAAGAGACAGTTGAGCTGAGCTGTAGTCTCACGCGGTTAGTTCGCGCATGAGTTATTTTCACTGAGCTGTACTGAGGGACTGTAATCTCGGGCAGTGTGTTCCCGGCAGAGCTTCCAGATGGTTGTTCCATCTCGTGAGTGTGTCAGGAAGTTATTAGCGAGGGGAATATAATTTTGGAAGTGAATATAGAGTATATTGTTGTAAGGAATAGTTTCCTTCCAAGATTTGTTGTTCTGAGGCCATAGATTGAACGGGCCAGTATTATTATTTATATTTCCTATGATGGATTTCCCCCTGTGATTGGGATAGATAAATTGTTCTCAGAGTTGCTGTGTGCAACCTTTTGATGAATAGTTATTGCATGGATTTACTGTTATAATACTGAAATGAGAGCTGCTGTGAACTGCAATGTATGCAGTCCTTTTGATGGATATTTTTGCTGTATTAATATGAAATGAGAGCTGCTGTGAACTGCGATGTATGCAGTCCTTTTGATGGATGTTCTTTCCTATGGATTTATATTATACTGAAAAGTTGCGACGTTCTTTGCAACCTAATTGCCATGGATTTTGTATGCTATTCGAACTTGTGACAGTGTACCGTTCCTGATGTCGATGTTACTGTGTGAATAAACTATGTATTGTGAATTGGATACGAACCCGTCTTACCCATTGGTCTATGCTTGACCGTACGTTGCTGTGGTGTGAGTGATTGTACCATAGACACACTTAGAGAACCTACACATTCCCATATATATGTTTACACATCTGTCGGCCACCTGTAAGCCCGACCTGACTGACTTCGTCCTCGTCAGCGATTCTACACCACCCACCACAAACATTCTACAACTATCAATATTGACAGAACATTTATGTTATTGCTATAATATTCAGTAACAGAACTGTACCACAGAAAAACATAGCTTAACAGAACTGGTGGCTTCCAGTCATTTGCGGTGTGATACCTACTACAGAAGGAGGATTTTACAGAAGGATAACTGCTATCGAATTTTTTGTGAATGTAAAGTCAAGTATACAGTGTTGCCAGTACGAGTTTTCCGGTACAAGTTTCAACAAGAACTACAAAGTTGCCAAGTCAAGATTAGATGTCAAGTACTACGTTTGAATTGGATTATCTACTGTTACATTTCTAGACTTGACGACGAGTTCCAGTACCTTTCAACGTTGGACTGCAACGTACCGAGTGATACCGATGCCCATCGCTGTCGCTGTTGCGGAGGCCGGGAGTTTTCTTTTTTGAAGTTAAGTGGTTATTGTTTGTAAACTGTGCCACTGTTATATGTTATTGAGCCTTCTTTTATGACGTGTATCATTTGGGCTATTGAGTGTTCTATGTTCTATATTTTATGTTTAAGCGGGTTTGGTTGGGAGGTCGATCTGACAAACGAGGTTTATCTCGAAGCTAATTCGGGCTCTTGTCAGATGTTCTGTAGGGTTCAGTTTGTAAATTTCAATTGAGCGATAATTCCGGTTCAAGTCTTAAAACCTTGCTGAAGTTCAGATCGCTACTTGTCCGTTACAACAGTAATTGTTTAGGTGTGATGAACTGTTTCATTGTCGTTGTCGTAGTATTTTTTTTTCTCTGTGCTTTGGTTTCTTGATTAATTTGTTTGTGATTGTCTTCCTCTCTCTTGCTATCTTTAATTTATATACAAATTTTTTGTTTATACACTGTGCTGTTGCTAGAGTGGTCATTTTTCCCGAGTTGTCATTGCATCCTTTGCAATATTTTCTCTTTAGTTTGCTTTCTAGTTTAGTTGATTCTGCGACGTTATCTTTTGTCCTTCGGTATTTCGTCTGCCTTGTGTTATTTTTTTGTACCTTCATTATGTATTTCCTGTCTTAATGTTTACACAATTTAAGGATTGAGTTATTATTATATGCTATAGTTGTATGCAAGTTATTAAGCAAGGACTTGCCACCCACTAAGGTGGGATAAAGTCAGTTTCTCCACATATTTTGTACACGTTACATATCTTATAAAATCGGACATAATGTCTAGTTTAGACTATTTCATTAAACAAGGGAAAGCCCTTGGTATGACTACTGAGGAAGTACGGGAATTCGCACTTGTCGAATATGACAAAGCTCAGAAACTGGAGGCTGAAAAACAGAAAATGGAGGAGAGAAAACTTCAGATGGAGGCTGAAGATAGAAAACTTCAAAGGGAATTGGAAGAGAGAAAACTTAAGTTGCAAGCTGAAGAAAATCAGAGACTTCACGAGCAGAAATTATTTTCTATGGAGATTGAGAGGATGAAAGTAGTGAATGAGGTTAATACACAAAATGCTTCGAACACTCAAACAATTTCTCATAAGACAAATACTAATTCCTATAAGCTCAGATTGCCTCCTTTTAAGCCTATCTTCGACGATGTCTTATTTTATCTGAATAGATTTGAACTTACATGTGAGTCTCAGAAGATAGAAAGGTCGGAATATTGTGCACGACTTATGGAACTTCTGGCAGGTGAACCTATGAAAGCTGTAAGTATGTTGGAGGGGCCTGACAAGAATAACTATGATACTGTCAGAGCTGTCTTATTTAAAAAAATACCAACTTGATGAAAACGGCTATTGTCTCCGCTTTAAGTCTCTATTGCCAGAAACTGGGAAAGACTTTTCAGATTTTATAGCAGATATTCGCCTTACGTTCTCACGTTGGGTTGAGCTCTCAAAAAGTGAACACACGCACACACACACACACATATATATATATATATATATATATATATATATATATATATATATATATATATATATCCCTTTTATATGTTTCTTTGAGCTTACGTAATAAACCTTGCAGAAGCTCATGCACATAAGCGGATGTCATAATGAACAGAATGCAAATAACCATAGTGAATTTTCTACCGAATCAGGGGTACGACAAAATAAAATACCGAAACATTAACTTGAAATATAGTAACAAAAGCCAGGGATCCAGACTTCCAGGGTGAATCAGAGTCCGCTGGGAGGACAACATTAGACATTGTGTGAAGGACCGAGATCTAGACTGGACCCAGGCCAGGAGGATGACAGTCGATAGGATAGACTGGCGCTCTTTCTGGCAAGTCTCTACACAGCAGGGTAGAAGAGGAACGCCAAAGTAAGTTTGATTATCTTGTAGGACAAAACAGGTCAACAGAGGCGTGCCAACTTGTCAAACAACAATTTATTGAAGTCTGGCAAACTGGTGAATAGTGGCGTGAGCAAGACGTGGCTGAGTAATGTATCATCATTGTTAATATCGTCATTCAGCATAGACTGTTAACAAATGTATGCCAAATCATTAATGCCAATTTTTTATAGCATGTTTACGTGAGCATGTTACTGGTGACTCAAGAGTCTTACAATACATCCAGAGGAAGAAAAAAATTATACTCTCCCTTTCCAAGAGCAAACTAGGTGATAATTTTCAGTCTGAAAACCTGCCACATATCTAAAATGTTATATTCAACACATTAAACGTTTGACATACATGAAGGTGCCTTGTAGGAAACAAAAGAAAACACGGGTCTTTGAAAAATGCTGGTTGGAGTGGAGAAACCGAAATGACGTGTCCGATTTCATCCAAGATGGTGGAACTTTATGTCGATAATAAAAGTCTGATCTCGCTTTTATTAGAGAGATAGATGTGGTTATATGAGAGAGATAGATGTGGTTATATGAGAGAGAAGTGATTATATGATAGAGAGATGTGATTATATGAGAGAGATGTGATTATAAGAGAGAGAAAGATGTGGTCATATGAGAGAGAGAGAGAGAGAGCGATGTGGTTATTTGAGAGAGAGATGTGGTTATATAAGAGAGAGAGGTGGTTATATGAGAGAGATAGATGTAGTTATATGAGAGAGACAGATGCGGTTATATCAGAGAGATAGATGTGGTTATATCAGAGAGATAGATGTGGTTTTATCAGAGAGATAGATGTGATTTTATCAGAGAGATAGATGTGGTTATATGAGAGAGATGTGATTATATGAGAGAGAGAGAGAGAGAGCGATGTGGTTATATGAGAGAGATGTGGTTATATGAAAGAGAGAGAGAGCGATGTGGTTATATGAGAGAGGTGTGGTTATATGAGGGACATAGATATGGTTATATAAGAGAGTGAGAGATGTGGTTATGTGAGAGACATAGATGTGGTTATATGAGAGATAGAGAGATGTGTTAATATGAGAGATAGATGTGGTTATATGAGAGACATAGATATGTTTATATGAGTGGGACAGAGATGTGGTTATATGAGAGACATAGATGTGGTTATATGAAAGATAGAGAGATGTGGTAATATGAGAGACAGATGTGGTTATATAAGAGACATAGATATGGTTAAATGAGGGAGAAAGAGAGAGATATGTGGTTATATGAGAGACATAGTTGTGGTTATATGAGAGATAGAGAGATGTGGTAATATGATAGATAGATGTGGTTATGTGAGAGACATAGATATAGTTATATGAGAGAGAGATGTGGTTATATGAGAGACATAGATGTGGTTATATGAGAGATAGAGAGATGTGGAAATATGAGAGATAGATGTGGTTATACGAGAGACATAGATATGGTTATATGAGAGAGAGAGAGAGAGATGTGGTTATATGAGAGACATAGATGTGGTTATATGAGAGATAGAGAGATGTGGTAATATGAGAGATAGATGTGGTTATATGAGAGACATAGATATGGTTATATGAGAGAGAGAGATGTTGTTATATGAGAGACATAGATGTGGTTATATGAGAGATAGAGAGATGTGGTAATATGAGAGATAGATGTGGTTATATGAGAGACATAGATATGGTTATATGAGAGAGAGAGAGATGTGGTTATATGAGAGACATAGATGTGGTTATATGAGAGATAGAGAGATGTGGTAATATGAGAGATAGATGTGGTTATATGAGAGACATAGATGTGGTTATATGAGAGATAGAGAGATGTGGTAATATGAGAGATAGATGTGGTTATATGAGAGACATAGACGTGGTTGTATGAGAGATAGAGAGATGTGGTTATATGAGAGACATAGATGTGGTTATATGAGAAAGATTTTTTTTCCCTTAACCAGCGGCACTTGGGCTTTCAGCCCTTCGGCCCAATGACATGTCATTGCGAGGCTGGGGAGCCTGTGGACTTTCCTTCCAACCCGGTCATGAGCCTCGCTCCTTCCCATCCACAGAGGGTTTATCTCAGGAGCCGTTCAGGTTATTCAGTCAAAATCCCGGTCGATGACACTCTTACAAATGACCGCACCCGTGCTTGAACCTTGAAAACCTGCTCACTAGCTCAACGACGTAACCATTACACCAGCGCGGCTCCCATATGAGAGAGATAGATGTGGTTATATGAGAGACATATGTAGTTATATGACATAGATATATATAGTTATATGAGAGAGATAGATGTGGTTATATAAGAGAGCTAGATGTGATTATATGACAGAACGAACGAACGAACTTTATTTTCGAAGGGTTAAGAGTTGGGCGCGCAGGCCCGTCTAACATTCTGCCCTTTCACTCTCATTAATATTGCATAGTACGAGTCGTATATCCTTTCATTCCCACATGTTACTTTAAGCATTAATTTAAAGGCATGCAACATTATTAAGTTAACATAACAGCATTCATTTACAGTATGGAATCATAATAAAAAATGAGTAGGTTTTTTTTTAAGCAAACCAGATAGTAATTGACAAAAAATAAATAAATAAACAAATAAATAAGTAAATAAATAAATCAAAAATGAAATAAAATAAACAAAACTATTACTAAATAACATATATCAATTCTGTATACCGACACTCACTCATGCGGTCAAACTGTCTACAATTAATCTGAATTTTTTAATGTGTCATCAATCATCAATACAAACATTACATAAACACATTCTCGCTTATATCTACACATTCTTAGTGGAAAATGAAATAATAATAATAACACTTTCTTACGGACTTCTGTGGCAGGAAAAGTCTTTGAGCAGTTTAAAAAAAAAAGTATATCTGCTTACTCTCATATACATCATCCCATTTAATGAGAGTGATAGATGTGGTTATACGAGAGACAGATGTGGTTATATGAGAGACAGATGTGGTTATATGAGAGACAGATGTGGTTATATGAGAGAGACGTGGTTATATGAGAGAGAGAGATGTGGTTATATGAGAGAGAGATGTGGTTATATGAGAGAGATGTGGTTATACGAGAGACAGATGTGGTTATATGAGAGAGACGTGATTATATGAGAGAGAGAGACGTGGTTATATGAGAGAGAGATGTGGTTATATGAGAGAGATGTGGTTACATGAGAGAGATAGTTGTGGTTATACGAGAGAAATATGTGGTTATATCAGAGAGATGTGGTTATATGAGAGAGATAGATGTGGTTATATGAGAGAGATAGATGTGGTTATATGAGAGAGATAGATGTGGTTATATGAGAGACAGATGTGGTTATATGAGAGAGACGTGATTATATGAGAGAGAGAGACGTGGTTATATGAGAGAGAGATGTGGTTATATGAGAGAGATGTGGTTACATGAGAGAGATAGTTGTGGTTATACGAGAGAAAGATGTGGTTATATCAGAGAGATGTGGTTATATGAGAGAGATAGATGTGGTTATATGAGAGAGAGAGAGAGAGAGAGAGAGAGATGTGGTTATAAGAAAGAGAGATGTGGTTCTTTGAAAGATATAGATGTGGTTATATGAGATAAATGTTGTTGGTTATATGAGGGAGTTGTATTTATATGCGAGAGAGAATTGTGGTTATATGAAAGATATAGATGTGGTTATATGAGCGAGATGTGGTTATATGAGAGAGACAGTTGTATTTATATGAGAGAGATAGATGTGGTTATATGAGAGAGATAGATGTGGTTACATGAGAGAGATAGATGCGGTTCTTTGTAATATATATAGATGCCGTTATATGAGAGAGAGATAGAGATGTGGATATATGAGAAAGAGCGATTATTGGTTATTTGAGAGAGATTTGGTTATATGAGAGAGATGTGGTTATATGAGAGAGATAAATGTGGTTATATAAAAGAGAAAGAAGTGGTT
The DNA here is from genome assembly GCA_024509875.1 of Oreohelix idahoensis. Taxonomy (NCBI): domain Eukaryota; kingdom Metazoa; phylum Mollusca; class Gastropoda; order Stylommatophora; family Oreohelicidae; genus Oreohelix; species Oreohelix idahoensis. The sequence continues at coordinate 56,543 of JAMPIV010016232.1, forward strand.
ATATGTGAGAGACGGATGTGGTTATATGAGAGTGACGTGGTTATATGAGATGGATAGATGTGGTTATATGTGAGAGAGAGATGTGGTTATATGAGAGAGATATGTGTAGTGATATGAGAGAAATAGATGTGGTTATGCGAGAGAAGAAAGAAGATGTGGTTATGTGAGATGGATGTGGTTATATAAGAGAAATAGATGTGGTTTTATGAGACAGAACAAAGTAAAAAAAAAAAGTAATGTTTTAGAAAAAGCAGGGTACACAACATATGGTAAAGCGTCAAACAGCATGTGGTTCAACACGTCAATATTTCTAGTAATTTGAATAAAAGATACTATCAACAAATTTGACATTTTCCGTTTTGCGATTTGTCTTCATGGAAGAGAAACTAACATATGATAGATATATGAAGATGTAAACTATATGGTTTCTTCATATGATTTGTCTTCATGGTAGAGAAACTAACATACGATAGATATATGAAGATGTAAGCTATATGGTTTCTTGATATGATTTGTCTTCATGGTAGAGAAACTAACATACGATAGATATATGAAGATGTAAGCTATATGGTTTCTTGATATGATTTGTCTTCATGGTAGAGAAACTAACATGCGATAGATATATGAAGATGTAAGCTATATGGTTTCTTGATATGATTTGTCTTCATGGTAGAGAAACTAACATACGATAGATATATGAAGATGTAAACTGTATGGTTTCTTTATATGATTTGTCTTCATGGAAGAGAAACTAACATACGTGTAACTGTACTTTTCTCTGATTGAGGTGATCACTGGCCCAAGACAGTATACATGTTGTTAGGTGTGTAGTGCGAGCGGATGATGAACTGAGTGTGGGTGCGAATGAAGGCGCGAATGTGTTTAGGCTCTTATGTATGTAGACCCTGCAACCCATACACTCACATGCAGTAGTCAAGGATGCTTGGACACTGCAGGCACGTTTCAAAACATTTATTGACGAGAACACACATGGTATCAACAGGAACAGTCAGTGTAAACAAGGTCATGCTGACCGGAAATCGATAGGTATACATTAGGCATTCATCAAGCTGGTAAACATTTGAATATTCGTGCATGGTCAATACAATGTTCTTCAATAAAGACAGTTCGTGGCGTCGCCCTGGGATTACTGACTAAACGCGTCAGATACCTTAATCACTTTGACACATAGGTGCAACTTGGCATTCCCCGCCAATTGCACATTATCAGGCTGTAGTATAATAGCCGAAAACACAGGCCTCGTTCTGACGTCGGCTGTGTACTTCTGATAAGCAGGTTACCATCAACCCTGCAGTAATGCTTATTGTAGACATAAATTCCGCCAATCTGCGGTTCCCACAATATATCTTCGTCACTGGATTTCTGGATGGTATGAAGACTAATAGTCTTGAATGGCTACCTTGAGCACAACATATAAGTTCTGAAATGGAGGACCGGTGAGCTGCAGTTCACAGACTAGGCAATCTTCTAACATGTTCTGCTACCGAAAGCATAGTAATGGAAAAAGTCGGTATTACCTGTAAAAGAGTCCACAGAACTTAACAAGGAACTCTGCTGTCATTCCAACGCACAGAGATTCACTGGGGAAAACTGCCAGTGCAGTCACTTCGAAGATTCTTCCCGAAAAACACAATGGACTCTCGTCCCTTCAGAAACCAGGACACTTCCCCGGCTCGCCGGAAGTCTAACTCAACTCCCGCTTAAAAAACCCTGCCCATGGGCATACGCCCGAACTGTCTGCCTTTGACCCTAAAGGTCAAACACAATGAATGAATAAACAAGGGAAGACTACCCCTAATCAACCTGACATCGCAGGTAAAGACACAATTATTCTTATGATTAAAACATAAGCAAATAACTTGACAGATGACTCCGTCAAAAATGACAGCAACATATTACTACCACCCCCCTGTAAAAAAAAATGAAATTTTTTTTTTTTTTTTAATATGTCCATGAGCAAGATTGCACAAGTATCACTTATGTGCTCATGAAAAAATGAACCTAATATCAGGTACAATAGACGCATAAACAAAGCGTCTGAAGAGGATACAAATCATCTCCCAACATAGGAGAAAATATCTCCTTTAAGCCAAACAAACTAAGGGGGTACCATTAAAGAAACCTAAGTTGCTGGCAATACCAATCATATATCAATCATTACTAAATACTATAATTATAGCAATATACAAATGTCATGAATTACAATGCTATATTAGCAACATATCACTGATGGATGGACAAAATGAAATTTGTTAAATTATCTAAACATCACCCAAATACATTTGTATTACAACATATTAGGATATTAAGGACAGACAAAAGTCTGAAAGTGTATCAGGAAAAACTAGGACACAAGATTTAACTGGAATCATGTGGGCATCTGGACAATATGTCCGCCATCACATTATCCGAACCACGGATAGCTCGCACCGTGAAATGGAAAGGCTGAAGAGCAATAGCATAACGAGTAGATCTCGAGCTCTTCAAATCCTTACTTTGCATAGCCGTAAGAGCTTTTTGGTCGGTTTCCATAAAGAAATGCGCGCCCAGAAGGAACCTTTGTAGCTTAAGAATGGACCAAACCATAGCCAACAATTCACGGTCTAAAACCGAGTAATTCCTTTCTGCCGCATTTAGCTTCCTAGAAATATACATTACAGGATGCAGAGTTCCTGAATATTCCTGCATTAGCGCCGCTCCAATCCCAGTGGAAGAGGCATCACTACGAAGAACAAAAGTCTTATCAATCGTTGGTAGTCTTAAGATAGGATGAGATGAGAACAAATTCTTAACCTGATCCAATGAAGATTGGCATTCCTGGGACCAACGCACCATATTAGGAGAACCTTTTTTCAATAACGATGAAAGTGGTGCCATAATGGAGGACAGATTCTCAATTAATCTTCCATAGAATTGTATCAATCCCAAGAGACTACGCACTTGTTTTTTTGTCTTCGGAACCGAGATATTTAATATCTTCGAAATGTTTTGGTCCTCTGTCTTCAACAGACCATGACCAACTCGATGACCTAGGAAGGAAATTTCACTAAACCCAACAAAAGCTTTAGAGGGTTTTGCAGTCAAACTATGCTCACGTAGAGTAGATAGCAATTCCTTTAGACCCAAATAGTGTTCTTCCCAAGTATCGCTGAAAAGACAGATGTCGTCTAAATATGCAATGACATCTGCACGATCTGATAGAATTCGTCGCATCATGCGCACGAAGGTCGCTGGGGCGTTCATAAGCCCGAAAGGCATAAAATTCCATTGAAACAGACCCCTAGGTGTCGAAAAAGCAGTGAGAGGTTTGGCGTGTTCCGTCAGTGGGACTTGCCAATAACCTTTCGACAAGTCTAGTTTAGTAAAGAATTTAGCTTTAGAAAGTCTAATAAGTAGATCATCTAATAATGGCATAGGTTCAGCATCGAACTTCGTAACTTGATTTAATTTGCGATAGTCAACGCAAAGACGTATGTTATTGTCTTTCTTTCGAACAATAACTATCGACGAAGAATAAGCTGAAGTGGATGGTTCAATTATTTGCAGTTGAATCATTTCATCCAATTCTTTCTCGACTTGTGCTTGAAAATGAATAGGTATTGGGTATGGTCTTACTCTGATCGGATTACGATCAGTAAGTATGATGTCATGTTCTATGACATCTGTGTGTCCAGGAATGTCGGTAAGGACATCCTGATATGATTGTAGCGTAGAGGATACTTGACATTGCTCCTCAAAAGACAACTTCGAAGAGATTGTAACGTCCCTCCACGATTCCGTTGAATTCAGTGGAATCGCAGGAAGAGGTAAGTTAACGTCAGAAAAAATAGTTTCCTCATCCTGTATGACGGACAGGGATGAGATGTGACCATGTTGGACTGGAGAGTCGTCCATCGCCTGGAAAATAGGCTGCAAATAGTCTGGACGTTCAATAAACTCTGTTAGCATATTTATATGGAAGGTTTTATGCTTTCCATCCACATCGACACTATAGTCGACATCAGAAATTTTCGAGACTATAGTGTATGGACCCTTCCAAGAAATGAGAAGTCTATTCTCTCTTGAGGGCAGTAAGACATATGCTTTGTCTCCAGGACAAAGTTGACGTATGCGTCTTTTCTTATTAGCAAATCGCCTAGCTTTTTCTTTCGCAAATTCGGAAGATGAAGTTGCTAACCTGCACGATTCGATAATCTTTTCTCTAAGAGCTATAACATATTCATATGACGATTGTGTACCATCGTCAATATTATCGGAAGTTATCAAATCGTGTAACAAGGACATTGGCCCGCGCGGTTGCGCGCCAAAGACAAGTTCGAAAGGAGAAAACCCTGTATGCTCGTTGGGAACCTCTCTATAGGCAAAGAGGACTGCAGGTAAAACCCTGTCTCAATCTTCAGGATGATCCTCCGTTATCTTGCCAAGTAAGTTCTTTAGGGTCCTGTTAAGACGTTCTACCTATCTGTGGTGGGGCGCCGTTCGAATATATTTTGTGTTCGTTTATTATTATTATAGGTACATTGCTACCCCTGTCCACAGTTAATATATATTTGATTGCTCCAGCGGTCGCTCATAGTACTGCTCGTTATCCCGTTACATCCCGGGTAAAATCTCTTACTTTTCATAGTTTTGTTCCCTCTATCACAACACGCATACAGGTTCTCTACCTGACCAATGAGGAACTAAACAGTCTTCTTTTTAAAACGAATTCGACATCTTTTAATAACTGAAATTCTTTGTAGCATGCATACTCGTTATTCATGATTAATCCTTATTTATTAATTTTCTCCGTACATATTACTTTTAATTCAAGAGTATTCATGCTCTTGTACAAACCCTCTCCTGTCAGAAGGTACACACTTCGTAGTAGGTCCATACTGGAACTTAAAAAGAAAACACAGCCAAAAACCACAGCTGTCACAAAGTGCAAGGTTTTACTTCACCTTGGCCATACACATATCACCACAAACTCTGACGTCATTTTCCGGTGCGCCTCATTTTCAATAAATATCCCAAATAGTGCCGCATTTATCAGCACTAACTCAAACTCAATAAATCTAACATGTGGTGTGCATGGGCAGACACCACACAATCCATTGGACATTGGATGATAAATACTACTGAGAGACCTTTTAATGTCTAGCGTAGCCATTACCTGAGACATAACGTCCGAAATTAACTGAGTGTCGTGGTCCGACAGTATTTCTCCGGGGAATCCCAGACGAGAAAATATGAGCCAAAGAGCATCAGCGATATCGACAGTTGATATGCTCTTCAGAGGAATAGCCTCTGGCCAACGCGTGCACATGTCCACGCAAGTGAGGATAAATTGGTGTCCTCTGGCTGACTTAATTTTGAACGGACCAATGATGTCTATAGCCATTTTCTGAAACGGCCGAATCGGAATATCTGCAGCCTGAATAGGAGCAGCATGTCTCGGACCTCTAGGCTTGACCTCTTGACAAATTTTGCAAGATCGGCAATAAATTCGTATGTCTTTATTAACAAATGGCCAAAAGAAAGACGCAAGGACTCTAGTTTTAGTTCTGGAAAAACCCATATGTCCAGCACACCGAGAATCGTGTGCATGCTGAAGAATTAAGGCTCTCATACACTTAGGCACAAGAATTTGCGAGTGCATAGACTTGTCCGAGTGTTGTACCATCCGTACCAATATACCGTTCTTCATAGTAATATACGATTTGTGATTCGTATTTTGATTGGGATCCCCTTTCTTTGCAAGAAGGAAGAATTTCTTCAAAGAAGGATCCTCTTCTTGACGTTTAACAAACGAGTCATGGGAAATCACCAAGTGCTCGTCTTGGCTATCAACTTCATTACTATTATCCGATGAAGTTGGGGGATTAAGAGCTTGAGCTCTTGTCACCACTGCATTGACCGTTTGAATGTTTTTTTCCTCCCAACTAGAAATTTGTTGCGGGGTGCATTCCTTAACCCCATGAATACGACCGATTATAAGATCCGCAATAGGATTAGGAAGAAGACATGCATGGACATCTCCTGTGAAGAAGGGAGTGTCATTCCTAATAATAGCAGTAGGATAACTTTCCATAGTACCACCAAATGTAACACATTTGATTGTTTTTCCAGTGGCACAGCAAGGATCTATCAGAGACTCCCTAACCCCGACGGTAGTACATCCCGAATCGAAAAGTACTGAGACTAGCCTATCATTTATTAGACCTTTATGTAAGATGAGAGATCCTCTCCCATCATGCGCAACTGTAGCAGGTAGAGCAGGAAGAGGGTGACCACAACTTAGCGTAGATACAGTCGATGAGTCGAACAATGTTAAGCATTGGGGGCATTCAGTTGCTCTCCCAAAATCGAAAGCACAACCAGTGATAGCCCTAGAGTTACCACTATCATTTACTGTATTACAGGCTCCATCAAACTCTTGTTGTGCAGAGTTTGCCTGTTGGAAAGGTCTTTTTTTGTTAAACCTAGGTCTGCCTCGATTATCATTTCCCCTGTAATTATTTCGACTATCATTTCCCCTGTAATTGTTATCATATTGCCTATTGTAATCATCATTCCGGTTTGAATCCCGGTTTCTAAATTCACCATCGTCATAATCTTGACGTCGAGAATGATCTTGACGTCGAGAATGATTATCTCGAAAGTTCGAATAGTTATTATTTGGATAGCTTTTGCGAAAGTGTCTCAAATTATTACCACTAAAATTACGAGAACTACCATCTTGTCTCCAATTCATAGACGAAGAACCATCATGTGTTGGATTACTCCGCTTCTGAGTGTAATTCTGATTACTTCCCCTATTCCAGTTTTGTTGAGCACCCTGAAATTTTTTTTTGAAATTAGGGCCATATGGTGTTGCCGAAGCAGCTGGCAACCCTTCTTTCACTTTAGAATTGCTAACTGTAGCATGGGGATGCGCGGTGGCATACTGACAACAGTATTCCTCCATATCTTTTAAGTTTTTAGGCTTACGCTCATGAAGGAATGCAAGAAAAGAATCATTAACAGATGACAAAACCTTATCTCGCAATAATAAGTCCATTAGACCTTCATATGTTTTCTCAGTCTGAGACAACTCAACCCATCGTGTAAATGTACGACGTATTTTTGTAACAAAATCAGAGAAATCTACTCCATTTTCTGGCAACATTGTCCTAAAACGAAGACGATAGTCTTCTTCTTTTAGTTGGTATTTTTTTAGCAATGCTGCTCTGACAACATCATAATTAGTCCTGTCATGTTCGTCTATTGTCATAAGAGTAGTCACTGTGTCACCTGTAAAAAATTCCATCAGTTGTTCAACATATTTTTCCTTTTTTATGTTATGCGTATCGCACAAAAATTGGAATCTATCTAGATAATCTGCTACGTCATCCTTTAAAGGATTGAAATGAGGCAATTTAATCCTACTAACAAACTTCTTTGTCGTACTCGAAGTTGTTTGCTGAGCACCCGTACTCGCCAATTTCAATTTCTCTAACTCCAAAGTTGCGAGTCTTTCATCAAGTTCCATCTTCTGTTTTCTTTCCTCATGTTCCATTTTTCTAATTTCAGCCTCAGCTTGAAGTTTTCTCTCCTCTGCAGCAGCTTGAGCTTGAATTTTTTTCTCCTCTGCAGCAGCTTGAAGTTTTCTCTCCTCTGCAGCAGCTTGAAGTTTTCTCTCCTCTGCAGCAGCTTGAGCTTGAATTTTTTTCTCCTCTGCAGCAGCTTGAAGTTTTCTCTCTTCTGCAGCAGCTTGAAGTTTTCTCTCCTCTGCAGCAGCTTGAGCTTGAATTTTTTTCTCCTCTGCAGCAGCTTGAAGTTTTTTGTCTTCCATTTCCATCTGGAATTTTCTTTCATCAGCCTGAGCTTTTCTCTCCTCAGCAGCAGCTTGAGCTTTTCTCTCCTCAGCAGCAGCTTCTCTTTGATACCTTTTCTCTTCAAGTTCTAATCTTCTATTCTCAGCATCTAGCTTCTTTAGTTCAGCATCTGCTCTCCTTTGTTCAGCTTCTGCTTTCAATTTAATTTCCTCTTTTTGTTTCTTTTCTTCTGACTTTAATGCAGTGGCGAATAGAGCAGATGAATATTCTTCCAATTCTTTACCAGACTTACCAAGAGTCAACCCTTGCTGGATGAAGAAATCCAATGTAGACATTCTGTCTAATGAGATCAGTAACCTGAAAAATTCAACAATTACCTTATCCCACTTCAATGGGAGACAAGTCTGAAATGCTAGACTTGTATACTCACTTCACTTTATTTCACTCTCTTAGTCTTAGACAAAGACCTTGTATGGTCCTCTTGTTTATAATGTAACAAAAAATCACTTGAGTACCTGTGGAAAATAATTCCTTTATATCCCACTCACTATGGGCACAAGTCTTTTTTTTTTTTTTTTTTAAAGAACTTGAATATGTATTTCACCTTGTCTCAATCTTTGTGGATAACAAGTCTTTTATCAAAGAACTTGTATAAATATCTTAGATAATAATATTTTATTAACAATCTCTATATGAAGAGTGTACCTTATCAATAACAATAATAATACATGACCAAGTATATGTATGTAGACTGTGTATGACAATAATGTAGAACAATCATAAATACAAAGACAAAAATACAGAACAATGACCGAAAACGTTCGCGGAAGTCAAATAAACAATACAGCAAAAAGTAAAGAAAATGTTACACAAATGTGTAATGATGACCGCGAAAAATAAACAAGACAAATGGCAACACTGTTATAAACGAAAAGGTGTAAAGAAATAAACGGAAGGAATGAGAGAAGAACAGATACAAACAAAATTAATCGAAAATCAAAGAACGGAAAAATAACGAAAACAACACTAACTGATGTCGTCACAGCTATAAAAAAAAAATAGCAACAAAAGTCGCTAGCAAATTTCAATTAAGAAAATTGCAATCCCTACAGAACGCTTACAGTAACCCTCGATTAAGTGGCATATTTACTGTAAGACCCACCAACCGAAAACCCGCAAAAGAACACAAGAAAAATACACAAAAATAATACAATTAACATAAAAAGCAATCAATTCAATGTGTTGCAAAACAAGTTCAGTCACAGCTGAAACTAAAGTAAATTTCTTGCTCCTTGCGAACACAGAAACAAAATGTCAAGCGCGCACTGAATGTCAAATCCACTGTAGCATAAAGTGGTATTCACGAACAAAAGTTACTATGACCTTCTCGACTTAGGACTTGCACATTGAATGTTTACAATTTCCACGTACTGTTTACAAACAGGAACTTGACCTCGAACAATGTAGCTTGAATGCTCGGGCGTAGAAAAGTCTGTTGTTGACTGAAACGTGTAAACGACCAGCGGTACCGTTTACAAAAAGGGACTCGACTTGCAGTTGTGGTCCACGTAGCAAATGCCTAGATGTTAACTTCAGTACTTGTCCTGTTGTGGTTTATGTAGCATTATAACATAAATGCTAGCACTGTTTATCTGGGTCAACAGTTGATGACCTATTTCTGTCCTGTGTAGACAAAACTTGAAAGCATAGAGTATGTGTGTTATTCTCAGTTGTCCACTTTGTTCCTCATGACATGTAGCACATGTAGAAATGTAAATTTCTGGACAACACTGGAGGCATAATAAATGTAGCATAAGTCCACGGAAATGTTAATTTCTCGCTCTGTCCAGCAGAAATGTATCAGAAGAGCCCACGTAACTGGTCCACCAAAAATGTAACTGTACTTTTCTCTGATTGAGGTGATCACTGGCCCAAGACAGTATACATGTTGTTAGGTGTGTAGTGCGAGCGGATGATGAACTGAGTGTGGGTGCGAATGAAGGCGCGAATGTGTTTAGGCTCTTATGTATGTAGACCCTGCAACCCATACACTCACATGCAGTAGTCAAGGATGCTTGGACACTGCAGGCACGTTTCAAAACATTTATTGACGAGAACACACATGGTATCAACAGGAACAGTCAGTGTAAACAAGGTCATGCTGACCGGAAATCGATAGGTATACATTAGGCATTCATCAAGCTGGTAAACATTTGAATATTCGTGCATGGTCAATACAATGTTCTTCAATAAGGACAGTTCGTGGCGTCGCCCTGGGATTACTGACTAAACGCGTCAGATACCTTAATCACTTTGACACATAGGTGCAACTTGGCATTCCCGCCAATTGCACATTATCAGGCTGTAGTATAATAGCCGAAAACACAGGCCTCGTTCTGACGTCGGCTGTGTACTTCTGATAAGCAGGTTACCATCAACCCTGCAGTAATGCTTATTGTAGACATAAATTCCGCCAATCTGCGGTTCCCACAATATATCTTCGTCACTGGATTTCTGGATGGTATGAAGACTAATAGTCTTGAATGGCTACCTTGAGCACAACATATAAGTTCTGAAATGGAGGACCGGTGAGCTGCAGTTCACAGACTAGGCAATCTTCTAACATGTTCTGCTACCGAAAGCATAGTAATGGAAAAAGTCGGTATTACCTGTAACCGAGTCCACAGAACTTAACCAGGAACTCTGCTGTCATTCCAACGCACAGAGATTCACTGGGGAAAACTGCCAGTGCAGTCACTTCGAAGATTCTTCCCGAAAAACACAATGGACTCTCGTCCCTTCAGAAACCAGGACACTTCCCCGGCTCGCCGGAAGTCTAACTCAACTCCCGCTTAAAAAACCCTGCCCATGGGCATACGCCCGAACTGTCTGCCTTTGACCCTAAAGGTCAAACACAATGAATGAATAAACAAGGGAAGACAACCCCTAATCAACCTGACATCGCAGGAAAAGACACAATTATTCTTTTGATAAAAACATAAGCAAATAACTGGACAGATGACTCCGTCAAAAATGACAGCAACAATACGATAGATATATGAAGATGTAAGCTATATGGTTTCTTGATATGATTTTACAAACGCTGATTAAATGGAAGAAAAATAGTATGTTTGCCTACCTTGTGCTTGACAAAGTGAAACTTGTTGATTACTGTAGTGTGTTAATATTTGACTGTTCGATATGTGCGTATTTATGTTAAGTGTTTAACAGTTAGCGTGTTCTTGCTCGTGATAACGACAGTAGATTACTGTATTAACTCTAAGTTTTAGCGCCAAGAAGATATCGTTTTCACATTGTTGCTAACTGTTAAATCTTAGCACGTTTGATAGCGAGTTTGGAAAATGGGAGTGTAATTTTTGTAGGGCCAGGTTGAGGTTATCTGAAACAGGTTTTTCCCAAAGTCTGGTCCGATTACCTTTATCAAAGGGGTTGGGCGATACACGGTAGATTTTAACAATTTTACTTTAGCATTCTTCTGTAGGCGGAGAAAAATATTATTAAAATGTAATATATGAGAATGAGGTATTGTAGGAATGCTTACATATTTGTTTACAAGCATGCTATAAATATATAAATATATATATATATATATATATATATATATATATATATATATATATATATATATATATATATATATATACATATGCGCAAGATTAACCCACGGAAGGAAAGACAGCTTGCTTGTAAATTAACATGGAAGCATTTCTCTCGCCCTCTCTCTCTCTCTCTCTCTCTCTCTCTCTGTCTTTCTATATATATATACAGTATATATATATATATATATATATATATATATATATATATATATATATATATACACACACACATTTACACACACTTGTGTAGACAAAAGATGTATTAATAATTCTCAAATGATCTTTTCCAGATAGGGCTACGCCGGTAAGACTAAATTCTCAAAAGGTCCGTGACCGTAAGACTAAAGTCATGAAAATATCGTGCCTGATAGACTAAATTCATTAAAGAACCATGCCTGTAAGACTAAACTCACAAAATGACGGCGCCCATAAGATTAAACTCACAAAAGGACGGCGCCCATAAGATTAAAAACTCACAACAGTAGTACACGATTTTTGTAACTTTGGGAATCACAGATCCTGGCGAACAGGTAACGATATCAAAATAAGAATATAAAGGACTAGCTGTGTTTTTAATAGGCTTGGAAATACCTGGTTTTCACAGGAAATCCTGTTCAGCACAAAAGTAAGAATGCTCAACTCACATATGTCTATCCTACTGAAAGGCTGTGTCCTTAAAGTAACTTCGCCGCGAAAAGAATAAATGGCTTACTGTATACAGAAAGTCCTCCAAGATACGGTGGCGCTTCACATCAGGAAGCTGTTTAGCAAACTTGGAATATTCTTGTTGTTTGACAAGGCGTCGGCGACAACGTCAAGCCCTCGTGTAGTTCCTTGGTCTGTTATAAATAGAAGTGCTGCTGTCTCAGGCAAATTGTACAAGACGAGTAATATGAGGTTGAATATGGAACTGGCAACTTGATCGTGTAAATACAAGTTGATACAGAAAACCCCCTGCAGGAGCGCGTGGTGCAGACTTCCTGCAAGAGGAACGGTGGTAGTGGTGGCCTCCTGCTTCATAAGGAGTGCATGACCTTGATGAACAACAACAATATATGAATGTGTCTTGGCGACTTTATACCCTTTTATTTGTAGCTGGGTCAGTGTGACAACCACGCAATGTCACGGCGTCTGTCTGAGAATGTGACGGTACATGTCTGACACCGTCAGAATGTGACAGGGTCTGTCTGAGAATGATAGAAAGAGACAGGGTCGTGTCTGAGAATGACAGAATGTGACAGGGTCTGTCTGAGAATGACAGAATGTGACAAGGTCTGTCTGAGAATGACATAATGTGACAGTGTCTGTCCGAGAATGACAGAATGTGACAGGGTCTGTCTGAGAATGGCAGAATGTGACAGGGGCTGTCTAAGAATGAAATAATATGACAGGGTCTGTCTGAGAATGACAGAATGTGAAAAATTCTACCTGAGGACGGCAATGTGGCGGTGTCTGTCTGATAATGAGAGTGTGACGGTGTCTGTCTGTGGATGACAGAATGTGACAGTATCTGCCATAAAATGACAGAATGTGACAGTGCCTTTCTACGAACGACAGAATATGACGGTGTCTACCATAAAATGGCAGAATGTGACGGTGTCTGTCTGAGAATGACAGAATGAGCTGGTGTGTGTCATAAAATGAAAAAAATCTGGCGGTGTCTGTCAGAGAATGACAAAATGTGACAGTATACGTCTGAGAATGACATCATGTTACGGCGTCTATGTGCATTACATAATATTGTCACGAAATGGATTTAGGACTAGAGACTGTCTACCTATAGTGACAAGACACTAGTGAGAAGGAAGACTGGAAAATTAGATTTTGAAGAAAATGATAGTGAAATGTGAACAGTTGACACTATTGGCTCCGAGGTTAAGAACCGAGATTGATTCTTTCCTCGCCACTTCGGACGTCTTATGTGCTATAGTTGTCAACGACCTCTAGCTACCCTAAGGGGATAAGGTTATATCAAGATTCACAAACACTAAGATACAGACAACATATAGCTACTGTACTTAAAGGAAATGACTGATGCCAGCTACAATTTATACAAGTTTATTATACACCTATAAACAAACTCATATACATGTCAAATACATAAAGTGCGAGGATGCACACCTGAAACAAAATCAAGCACAGTTAAAAATGCATCAACCCCAACCCTTCTCCCACAATTGCAACCTGTATGGAGAAAGAAGGTAAGGTTAGCTGAAATGAACTACACTGCACTTGATGTCGCCTACACTCCAAACTAGCTGTTCTAAATTCTAACTCTAACTCTAAGTCCACTGATAGCTGGAATGACTACGAAGTGTCTACACAATCTCTGCACAGACTTCGGTTCTACACAGCCTATCCTGGAATCTCCTGAACACAACTAACTGCACCTCTAAACTTCAGCAGCGGTCCTCTGCTATGATTCACCAAAACTATCAGCTCTGCCTATCTGTGCTGACTTCAGTAGAGAGAATGTTTACCCTCTCTCTCTCCACTAACTCTGGAATTGATGACTGAGGTTTAACAGAACACCACTGGATTCTGGACTGGAACTGTAGCTGGCTTCTCCTAACACCTCTGAGGTTACCTGCCCGATTACCTATGACTGGGCGATGGGGCTATCGGCTTTATTATGGCCGTGAAGAAGCGAACATAAAATTACCACAACGCTGGCAGCATGCCAAATCTGCGTGTGTAACGAGCGTCAGAACTCAGGATTTATCCACCAAAAATCCTATTCGCTGGAAAATGTCTTCCCCTGGCTGGGAAAACGTATTTTCTTCCTCTCCTTCCACCACTGGCAATTCATGCGCGACTTAGCTTGTCGGCGAATGCCACAACTTCGCCGTGGGAGAAATTTGTGATATCACACTTCTGCTCTTCCCCACAAAAAGCCGGTCCCTGCTGTTCAGACAAAAGCAAAAACAACAGCTAAACAAAACGTTAATACTCTAGTACAAATAATGATTAACTTCCTTACTCTTCAACACGTAACTCCCCTCTCTTCTCTCTCTCCGAGCCAAAATAAACATCACCCGGTAATACAACACCGCAGACCGTCTGACCCAGGTTCTGCCTGACTAACTACGAGCAACAACAATATTTTCACTGACCCGTCTGGGCAGACGTACTGTGGCCTACTTCTTACGCTGGCCCTACATGCAGCAAATAATTAACACAAAAATACTCTAGGAATTCCTAAACTTCCCGTCAATAATAGAAATCACATTAAAAATGAAATAAAGTATTATTCCCTTAACAGAAATAAATTTCATCTCCATCTTCTGAATACACAGAATAACAATGCACAATCAATAACATATAACCCTGTTTACGCTAGCATCTACATGCCGTCAAAAGTTATACATAATGGTTATCAATTAAATCTCAGTAGTTACAAACACGGGGTTACAATTTTATGACCCCGTGCTTCTCTCCCCCTCGTCCCTCTGAACATCGTATCAATAAATATACCGTAACCAACTGTAAACCGTGTGGTGTATGGTGTGTTCTCTTTCTTTTGTAATGCTCCACTATCAATCACTGAAGCATGTTGTTTGTGGTGCCACTACTGTATATGTCCATTGTAGTGTACAGAGTTGTTGAGATCAGGCATGCTCCAGTCTACCCAGCTGTAAATGGGTAACTCACCCTAGTCCTGAGTTAGGGAAGGCAAAGGCAACTGTAAGCAGTAGTTTCCCTCTAAGGCTATAGGGGGAGCAGACCCTAAACTTGGTCAATTCAACCGACGCAGGATGGTGTATATATGGAGTAGAAGTGTAGAGTGTGATTAACGCGAATGGTGGACTGTTCGTGTTCTGACCAATCTAAGCACTCATTCACTTGGCTACAAGGCACCAATGCAGACTGCTGGAATCTTTGTTTACACAGTTTATTTAGACGCACACACTGGGACATAACGAGTAAATCATGGGTATATGTTGACACATCAATTTTCAGGCATACATAGTAGATCCCATGTCATGACACATTCATAAATAATGGGTAGTACATCAATAGCTTCCAATGTCATGATACATTATGGCCGCATCCCCTATCTGACTAAACGCGTCAGTGAAGGCGGATCGGTAAGTAACTAAAGTTGCTTTATGTTCATAGTTTATATCATATTATGAAACCACGATAAGGGGTTTCTATCAAAATTGAGATCTCCTCGCCACTGTCCGAATAGTAAGATACATGCCCCGTTCTTTGGACAGTGATTCAAAAATATGATGACAGGAATGTAACATGGCCGCCTTCCTGAGTTGTCGCTCACTCACTCACAGGAGGGTATATATAAGCCAAAGTTAATTTGAAATGCATATGAATAATTTCCTAAAGTTTCTCCATACAGTGCTACAGTAATCCAGTTACTTCACGTAGACATAACTGCTGTATGGAAGCCCGTCATCTTCGTCGATACAAACATGACCCTAGCGTTGCGAAGCACAATATTCCAGCTAGGTCTAACCGACATGAGATCATCAAAAATAGGGTCTGGCATTACCTGGAGTCCGAATCATACATGATACCGTACATTAGGAGAGTCTCTAACACAAACTCTAGTAGAGACACAATCTCCTACAGAAGAAAAACCACTTCATAAATCATTTTTACTTAAGAATGTACGAGCCCTTGAAAATGCGTAACCCGCCATTGTAAACGGTACATCGGAACTCCTCACGACTTGTCAAGACAACTCCTACTTCCGCTAGAGCGGCATAACAAGAATATAGTCCTGCCTACCCATCCAAAATGTACAATATAGGACTGATTCTACTTGTACTAATAATATGTAATACATATGAATTCAGGCCATAAACATAATAAGCAAATTAATCTATTTTCTGGCCCTAACAAATAAGTACGGACATGAGTGCAATATCCATGCGCCGCATCAATATCAAGAACGATTACTCCTATAATCAAAAGTGTAAATCAATCATGAATTATCTAGCTTTATCATAGACAGCATTTTCATACACAAATGAATGAATGTCTATATTTTTTCCATATTAAATAGCCATATCGATTTTTGTAATATGTGCGTCAAAATATGCACGCAACACCAACGCGTCCACGTGCTTTACAAATTCCACCTCTTCTCCCCTCGTCCACCTATAGAAGTGTACTATAATATAAATACTTGCAGCATTACATTCTCAATAAAATCACAAATACACAGACTCCCGTCATTCTGTAAATAAATATGATTCGCAGATGCGAGTTTCTCTCCCGACCGACTTTGCAATAATACAAAGCGGTGATATCTCAACTTTTAAACCCTGCCGCTATTCCTTCAACAAGGAATTAAATGGACCTATAAAGTTTCAAGTCTATCACTAAGATCGTATTTGATGGCTCTGGCTTTAAGAATTAACCTTAAACTTAAACTGCCCAAGAAACTTAAATGATCGGCTAGGACTAGAAAAATTAAATAAAGTCCTCACGCAAAAATTCCAGCTTACCAAATCTCGAATGTCCAACTGAAAGGCAATCGACAATTTGCTTCTGGCACCCAGCTTGGCGATTTACAGACGAAGAGAACGAAAATATGAAATGCTAGCCTATTTATTAACAAGACCCCCACGCGCCGACTTCATGACGTCATATGCGCGGCGTGGTTCTAAAGCCAATGGGAGCTCTGCATTTCAACTGCAGTTAGCTCTCAGCCAATCAGAACCTTAGATCATGCTGATGCAACGTACATGAGTTTTAGACAAAGAAACGGGATTAAGCCTAGCCCTCTAGTGGCAATGAAACAAAAATGGCCAAAATATATATATAAAAAATCCCGAAAAATGTGTCTAGCTGCATGCCTATCTTTTTAAAAAAAGACAATTTGGTGCCAATCCTGATCTAGCATCTATAATCTTTCTTCTAGAAAAATACTGCACCAATCTTCTTACACACACACACACTCTAAACACATAGATCAAACTCCATCGTGATCTCATCTTGAAAAAACGTAAATAATAGAAGGAGAAGAAACATGAAGAAGGATTACCTGTAATCTCTCCTAAAAATATAGTGAACAAATTGCAAGGAGAAAAAGACATGGGCCATTTGAAAGACAGAATCTCAGTACTTTCGTCACAAATATTAGTGCGCCATTGTTTCAATTACAAATGTTGACGATGTCAATATGACAACTTTAGTTTACGATGATGTCAATATGATAACTGTAGTAAAAGATGATACCAATATAACAGCTGTAGCCTACGATGATGTCAAGATGACAACTTTGGTTTACGATGATGTCAAGATGACAATTTTGGTTTACGATGAAGTCAATATGACAACTTTGGTTTACGATGATGTCAATATGACAACTTTGGTTAACGATGATGTCAATATGACAGCTGCAGGCTGTCACAGATAATGTCTTCTTCTTGTTCTTTGATCCTTAGCAGAAGACTGTCAAAGCAGTCAGTGCCTATTACGCCTGGTGATGTCTTGTAGAACAGTAACAAATTGCTTCCACTTTGTTCGGTCGGCGGCCATCCTTCATACAGTGCCTCCACTCTAGTTCATTCTTTGCATCTCAGCCTCTACATTCTCCGCCAGGTTGTTTTTGGTCGACCTCTCTGTCGCTTTCCTTCGGGGGTCCATAGCATAGCTGTTCTTGTAATGGCATCAGGGTACCTTCTGATAACGTGGCCCAACCCAACTCCACCGTCTGCCAGCTATGATGGAGTGCATGTACTCTTGGTTACTCCGAATAAGTAGTTTTTGATTGGTGATGGTGTTTGGCCAAAAGATTCGGATAATTTTCCTTAGGCAGATTGTGTGGAAAGAGGACAGTTTCGACATTTCCTTCTCCCTTACTCTCCAGCATTCCGCACATGGCTGGATTAACCATTAAGCAAAATAAGCACGTGCTTAGGGCACCAAGGGAAGGGGGCACCACTTAATTTTCCCTTTAGCTATCATGCCCTTAACTCTCATCTCTTTCACTGCCACAGTCGTCTTTAACTCTCATCTCTTTCACTGCCACAGTCGTCTTTAACTCTCATCTCTTTCACTGCCACAGTCGTCTTTAACTCTCATCTCTTTCACTGCCACAGTCGTCTATAGTGGAATTTTTTGTAATTATCAATATCTGCTGTGTTCGACTTTAATTTGAATTGTTAAAAAAAAAAAAAAAACGTTTTCTTTGGTATGGTGAGTGACTGAAAGTGTGAGACATAGAGTTCAGTATGTTTGCCTGTCTTACCAACGTTTTTCTTGAATTTCAGTGGAGTCATGGCAAGGAAGAAAAATTGAATTTTCAGTCTCTTCAGCATTTATTGAGTCTTAATGTCTTGTCAGTTGAGCAATGGACGAGCCGGGAGAGGGGGGGGGGAAACGGTGCACAATTGGGGGGGGGGAGGGGCTGTGCTTAGGGCATCAGTTGGCCTTAATCCGGCTCTGATTCCGCACCATAGAGAGGCACAGAATAAAACACAGATAATGTACCTGACCTTAACTAACTTCTTGTGTTGTTTCAATCATTGATGAGTCTTTTTCCTCAAACGTTGGGTGCATACTGCAGCTCTTCTGTAGACTGCACGTACATTTGCTACATAACATTCAACCCCCCCCCCCCCCCCCCCCTTAAAAAAAAATTAGACTGTAACATGTATTACCCTTATCATCTTACGTTATCTCACGGCATGTAACTCTGTTTCCTCTTATACTCTGTAAACTACGTGTCGTTGTAAAACATCTGTAACCAACAATGAGGCAGCTACACCAGCTTTTCGCGTAAAATGCACAAAACGCGAGCATTTCAACGTGAAAGCTGAATTGAATATCCATTGAAAGAGCACGCAGGCCTTTTATTATTTATTTTTTTTGGGAGGGGGGGGGTCAAATAGTGTATTGACCTTTGACCATAATAAGTTTAATTATAGAGGTCATATGAAGTTTAAATGGAATATAAAGGTATTAAATGATTACAGCAAAATTAGTGTCTTCCTCCGCATGTGTAGCAGACAGAGCACAAGGTAATAATGTCCTCGTCTCATTTTGAGGGGTTACTTACTCGTAACATCCTGATAGTTTGATTATGTGTTACATATGATAATATTTTGGATGATAATTACAACCAAATATAAAATGTGTTGTAATTTGTAACGTAATCTTTCGAACTAAGCAAGGCTTGATCTCCGGACATTAGAACAATAAAGTAGAGCGGAAACACGACCTGAAGAAGCATGTTTAAAAAAATGCGTAAGGTCAAGAGAGAAAATGTAATCGTTAAGATAACAGTGAAAATAGAACGGATAGTTCAGTCTTTGCTGATAAATACCAGCACATACGGCGGTGTCGCAATAACAGTAAGATTATGAATCTGTTCTAAAGTCGTACACACACATAACCACGTGTTATCTCTAGATCAATGATTCTTAACTTTTCTTGTGTCCCCGTCCCCTTGGATTTTATTCATAAACGTACACTCAATTTTTCTTGAAGACAACATTATTCTTTTTGATCTGGCCACGGACTTGAGACGCGATGGGTTCACTACAAGTGTCATGGCTGTTGAGGTGGGTGCGAGAGGTCTCGTGGCTGCCTCAGTGTATGATCTACTGAAACTGTTAGGGTTGAGGGGACAGTCAAGAACACGGGCATTTAAGAGGCTCTGTAAAACTGCGGAAACGGCATCGTGCTGTCTGTGGAACAACCGCAACGGACTATGGAACTCGAGACAGTAATTTGTTTTCAACATAGGGGTTACTTTCACATTTGCTTCCAGCTGGCAGAAAACAGGAGTGAATTTGAAAGCTGCAATTAAGGTGGAGTGGGTTCAATTCTCTGCACTAGACAACAGGAGGCTTACATTTAGGAGTCATGACCTATAAGTGGGTCCGCCCCCCTTAAGGTGTATAAGAGATTAAGGGGCCGAAACACTTGATCGAGGGGTGTACCTCTTCTGATGATCAGTTTGCCTCCTGTTGTGTTGCTCTGTATAGAGTTTCCTATCATATTCCGTACGTAACTAAATGAGTTACTATTATAAAGATATTCAGTGTTTGTCAGAACACAGTCATATAAATTAGTCAGACCCTTCATTCTGTTGTTGTCCACTGACAGTTTTATTCGTTAAATAGTTTTTATTATAAAAGTGCTTGCATGTCGTGTTCAGACCCCAGTGTGTTTCTTACTTTGAATTTGGTTGGAAGGATTGAGAATCCCGATTCACGGAGACAACATTTCAGTACAATTATACAGCTATTAACTCAAATTGGCCTGAACTCTGTTAGCAAGCTTCTCGTAGCCCGTGGAGATGCGAGTACCTTTGGCTGAGATCCCGTGCTGAAGATAACAGTTGTGTTGGTGTGTCTGTAGAGGAGAGAACGAACGCTGACTGGAAAAACACTACAAATTCAAGCCAGAGTAAACAAGTATAAACCTTAGCAAAAATCTAATGAAGTCGATAAAACACCAGATCTAAAGGTCTTTTATATTTGGACATGCGCCCTAATATAACCGACAAGGTAAAGCGGGACGCGCCTCGCCAAAACGAGGCAAAATATTATTTTTGTTTTGACACGCCTTGGCAGCTAAGTTTTTCTGTGAATGAGCATCACCTAGCGCGTGTGTTTTAAGAGAGTGGGCAGTGGAATTATGCATTGATCCATGTGTTGTGTCATTTGTAACAAAAATATTTCAGTTACCGCTGTAATGATAGTACTGTGATCTAAGAAGACATTCAATGTGTTATCTTTTAAGGGTAATCAATAGACCAAGTTAGCAAAAAGCGCCTCGGTGGATTCATGAATAGGTTCCCTCGAACGCAAACATCATGCGTTTGATTCTCGACAGAGGTACAATTGTTGTGTTTAAATTCATTCAACTATCATCAGCTTTTTATAAGTATGTGTTGTAGTCCCAATGTATGGACGTTTGGCGGGCTTATTTTCTCGGTGGATGTTGGAAGGCTAAAGGAAATGGAAGGGAAGAAATTGAATACAAGTTAAATGATGATAGGAATCGGAAACCGTAAATGTGTGCGTCATTTCTTGACGGTTAGTTGCTAGATAAAAGCAAGGCCGACTTGGGGGGAAAAGGGGGGGGGGGGGGGGGGGGGGAAGAGCCAATGACATCACTGACTTAAAGCGCCAAAGTTCAAGTGCACCAAATTGCCCTACTGATAAAAAAGAAACACAAAGACTGTTAATGTCATATTGAGGTCTGTTTAAAAATAACAAAACAAGTTAGCTCATGTTGTAATGGTTATCCTAACATTTAAAAGAGCCATGGCAGCGCAGTGGTTAGTACACTTACTTCGGAGCTCAGTGGTCCATAGTTCGATCCACATTAGAGGTTGTAATTTTTAGACCCCAAGCTGCTCTGGGGTTTTCCATTGCTACTCTGGGAAGGTCAAGGCGGCTGGCTTGTTCTGACCCCATCACCCCTAGTGTGCCGTATAGTCAAGAAAATATGAGCTTAACACTATATTCCAAATATGACTCAATAGGCTTGTAACGAGAGCCATTATCTAACATTTCTTTAGTAAGAGCATGTGAATGTTTTGTGCAGGCTTCCTGGAAGGTTGGCCAGTCGCAGTGGTGGGTCCATGCTTCATATGGAGCAAAAAGAAAAGTGTTGATGTTGATGTCTGGAGTTTCCACAACACTTTGTTTTACAAGATGGAGATGCCAGCTGCACGCACCACCTCATGTTAGTTGTTTTGTTCGAGAGGCCTAAGGGAGGGGTAGACATATTCTTTCACTGTCCCACAACAGACCCGCAGGAACCACACCAGGCATTCTTTAATAATATGCTAGTTTAATAACTCATATTCGTCTTCTTCTTCCTCGTTCGTTCTGAAAAGGACGTTGGTTGCGTTGTGTTGCCGTTTACAGCGAAGCTGTGATATTTGCGCATTTCGACTCGACAGATCCGACTTCCGCACGGCATGTTTTGGGACCCGGTTTGCCTTCCCTCTTCGATCCCTACTCTCTCAGCCAGACTGCAGTGATGCAGCCTGTTTCCAGGACCACTACTTGGAGGTGGAGTAAGGTCTTGGTCAGCTCTGGTTCGCTGACCCTGACGCAAGCAGTCAAGCTATGAGTCGCTGACTGCATTCATCTCTCTTGCTGCGTCTTAGGTATAACTGATATAACACACCACCTTTTGATGTCCTCACTTTAAGGATCATGTTGGTCAATGCCCATAAAAGGCTTCTATATCAATGTAAGTATTTACTTCGTTTATTTTTCTAAAAGTTTCTCGGTTGTATTAGGGATAAGCCTATTGATTAGAAAAACAAATCACTCGATGATGTTAAGAAAACGCTTCTTCCTCCCAGATAAGTGAAACACCTTGTCCTGAGAAACAAAACAACTTGAGAAACCATGCTGATATCACTACGTAACACTGAGCCGAAGGGCGAGAGCCCAAGCGCCGCTAGATCAAAAATAACCTAAGACAAACAGTAACTATCTGGCGCTGTGTGTCAAAACAGGAAGGCTCAACAATTGACCTTGTCAAAACGAAGGCAGAGTTGTCACAGATGTTTCACGTCCTTTGAGGAAGGACCAATAACACAGCAACCATCTATCAATTTTAAAATGTAGGGCCCGTGCACCAACAAATAGTTAGCTTGAGGGGGGGGGAGACTAAATCCCTGGTAGATTGGACGGAAGTGAGTCCATAATGCCGTCCATGGTTTATTAATGATGTTAGTAACCGCTGAATCAGTTGTACAGAGGTCAAGGTTTTCACAGTTCAGTACTCATCGTTGGTTACAGCGGTGTACAATATAGTTGGTCACTCAGTTTATCCGACACTCCATGAATAGTGTTGATACCCCAGGATGAACAACGTGTCTGGGTTGTTCGCCGTCGCATTTACTCAACAATTTTCTTAAATGTGTAAATAAATAAGAAAGTAAATCTGAGTCCTGTAAGTATAAAATAAATAATTCAATATTTGAATATAATGTGGTAGTCTATGAGCGAAGAGTGGTAATCGGATTTATGTAGAGTAGAAAATTGACAGTAGGGGATTGTCGTACATAAGGTGGAATGGTTACCTGAATAATTAAGACAGAAATAAAACCGGTAGTCACGTGGGAGAGGTTCTAGTGGATTCGACCAGCTCTCTATTAAAGAGTGCGGAACCACGCGCTCTATCTCTTATGCGCCATGTAGTTCAGCGATGTAGCAACTCAGAAATGTTAGTACAAGTTTCCATCACTGTGTCATAGTCGGAGTCTGCGATTAGCAATACATGCAGGTCACTTGTACGAGACAGAATATGCCTGACGATATGTGCATCGAAATTGTGATCAGCGTTCAAGACAGAATTCTGGAATGTAGAGTTTTGTATCAGAAGTTTAGTTTGGTTTAGTTGTTAAGGACTGTCTTCAATGCAAATGGACTACTTCATCAGTGCTCCCATCTCCTCATTTGTATCACACAAGGAGGATCTCAGCACAGTGAAACTGCTTACTTTGGAAAACCTGCCACGTTAACATGCTCTCGTTAGACTTGAGTGATTGCTTCTATAAATGTCACGGTCAGTCATAGGTCATATATTCCGTTGTTTTTATAGTATCGTGAAAATGAACACTGCCAATGAAGCACTTTCACGATTTACTTTCGCAGCAAGGTGATGGGGCCGTTTGGATAGTCTTTGGATCGATTCCCGGTAAGCCCAATATCTATATTTCTTTTCTGTTATCTGATTTTTTCCTTCTTTATGTCTAACGAGTGTTAGCTAACTACCTATATTTATTTATTTATGTCTTAAATTTGTACTGTTAGACACATTTGAAAACGTTACAGTTAGTACTGGTTGTCGATCAGTCACCAAAAAACGATTCTCTGATACTTCTGATAGTCCGGCTTGGGTATAAGAGCAGTTGACAAAATGTGACAACATAAAAAGTATGAGTGAGGTTCCCTTCTTTCATAATAAAATGTAATTTGGTAACCTCCATCCTCATAGTTAACTTTTACCCGCAATAGTAAACAACCTTGTCCAGGACGACTTAGATTGATATTACAATCTCAGTAGAAATATCGAATAGTTGTTATAACCTTTGACTGGTTTAAATTGTCTTATTTATATTTCATTTTTAATATAACGTAAAACACACTTTAAAAATCAAAATACTGACTACATAATCTGTAGTTGATTAAAATCAGATTAATAAAACAATTACAATATATCTGTCGTGAGTGTGTTGGTTTTAGAAATATTTGTCGAGTTTAACAATTTCAGTAAAATCAACAATGTGAGTGAACTGTCAGAATTATAGAGATAACGAAGATAATGTGTGAAAATACGGAAAAATTCAGACAGCCTGAAAGAAGATTTATTAAAGCTCCCTCTTTCCAAGCCCACATCTAACTTATATACTCGTAGTCTTACGTTCGCCCGCTCTCTCTTCTTTCTCACAGACAGATTGAGAAATAGTAAGAGCTTAAATATGTATATGAAGGTCTTGAACAGCGCATTAACAAAGGTTAAAATTTATTTAACGTTCTCTTTAGCTTGTATATAGGAGGAAAAGAATAAAATCTCAGCAAATAATAATTGATCAAATAACATAGTTAACAATTACATCAATTCATACACCAAAGAACAAAACCTACTAGTAGGCCTCGACTGGGAAACTAAACAAAAGTTAACAAACCCTCCGCTTCTGTGGAACCAATACAAATAACTTAAGTCAGTCTCTTTATATTTTTTGCTCCTAAAGATGGGGATATTTTATAAATGCACTGAAGACGCTATCCTTGCGCCGGGTTCACACACACAAAAAAAACAAGATAGGCTGTAGATTAACTCTGTCTATATTGTGACCACGATTACACGCAGAGTCTGTACTAACCAGTAGACAAAACGAATTAAGGGTCAACTGAGGACAATCATTCGTCTCTTGCTCTCTTATCCGCCAAGGTGAAATACGCAACTCGTTGCGTAAATCGGATGGGTCTTGTTTGAGACCTTATGGTGACTGAGCGCTCAGTTTAAGCACACTGTCAGGTGCTTTTAATTAGGCTGTTGATGCCTTGCTGATTGATTTGCTGGATGCCTCTGTGCTCTGACTTTTACTAAATATGCGAGTAGGAAAACACTACTGCTCAATACAAGGTAGGATTGCTGGTGCTGGCTAGACACTGCATGAGCTACACTCTATGTGAAGAGGGATGCAATTTCAGGTATTATGTGTAACTCGTAGCGTTGGTTGCTTACAGGAACCGTGAGATTGAGGAGAATGTTACATTCCTCGACTGAGATCCTGCTGTAACAGTGGGGATACGCTGGAACTAGGACCAAACAACAACCATTACCTTAAGTAAGAAACACTAAAATCGTAACAATGTTATAATAAACTGTTATGCACCACTCTAGTATGGGTATTATAATTATTGCTAGGTAAATCTCGGTGCTGTCTTTATCCACAAAAGTTGTCCTCCTGTTAAGCCCATCCTATCAATTATCAGCGTTCAATCGCATAAGCTAGTATATCTTGTACATACATGTACATTTCAGCATGTGCTCTGATAGAGAA